>OU015503.1:114851631-114869131 GCA_907164885.2 Dolomedes plantarius | reverse complement strand
ATTTTTGTCTATTTAGTTGTTATGCACGTGACGATAAATTTATTTAAAGTACCAGAAAAAGAAATCACGTGATCAACATTTAATAAATAAAATTCTAGAAATTAATCTTTAAAAATTCAACAAAAATCAGAAAATCAAGGTAAAGGTTCGAAAAAGATTTCATTTTGAAGGAATTTTTATGATCTTTCTCGTGATATAAATTTTATAATCCGCAATGTATTATTTTAAATGCAAACGTAAAAAAAGTTTAAAAAACAGCTTAAAAATTTAATTTAAAAAAATCTAAGAAGAATTTTAGAAAAATCTTTCTTAGTGCACCCCTACACTATTAGAAGAATCGCCATGCAAAATTTCATCCCTTTAGGTCCAGCGGTTTGGTCTGTGCGTTGTATGTCAGTCAGTCAGTGAATGAATGAATGAATGAATGAGTCAGTTACGGAACTGTTTTATATATATAGAGGATTGTATGTTTTTTAAATTTAAAGGTTAGTTTTCGAGACTTAAAAATAAAAGTAAATAAATA
The DNA here is from genome assembly GCA_907164885.2 of Dolomedes plantarius. Classification (NCBI taxonomy): domain Eukaryota; kingdom Metazoa; phylum Arthropoda; class Arachnida; order Araneae; family Dolomedidae; genus Dolomedes; species Dolomedes plantarius. The sequence continues at coordinate 114,868,608 of OU015503.1, read as the reverse complement.
AGCGAGTGTGCGCTTGCCGTCTAGCAATGAACCAGACCTTTAGATATCTCTCGCACATTTTCCTATAGAGTTTACAAAAGAAATTTGCCATTCTGCCACGCACCAATCGTTGTCCCATCTAATTTTTTTTTCTTCGACTAGCACATCTACAGACTTTTATTTTGACTATCCATTAATTATGAGACGAATTAGAAGCTTTCCCTTGATGGTAGAATTTTGTCATATGCAATTCATTTGTGCACGTAGAATTGCATGAATGAAACTAAACTTTAAAAAGGCATGCAAAAGAAAATTATCACTCATAAAATATTCTTCAGGGGAAAAGAAAATAGATTTTAGTCAAAAGAAATCGTCTGACAATGTAAAAAGAATGATGCACACCTACGCGGTTGTTTCTAAGAAAAAAGCTTAATGATGATAAAAGCAGACGATTTTAAAATTTAAACGTTCAGCGGGCGAGCGATAAGTGGACAAAAGCACGCCATCTAACGAAAGAAATTTTTTATATGATCTTTATACTTCGATTTTCAAACAAACAATTCAATGTGTAATTCTAAATTAACAATTCGTCAGAAGCTCCATCTTTCCATTCGTCAGAAGCTCCTTCCAAGAAAACTCCATCTTTAAAATGGTACGTCATTTATCGATTTTGTTAACCCGTATGTGGGAAGAATTTTTATTTTTTTACTATCTGGAGAAACACCTGTCTCCCAGACATATATGCACATTTTCCCTAATTACAGACGCACTTAAAAAGACGAATTCTATTTTATTTTGCTTTTGAATTGTTTTGATGACTTTATAGAATGTTTTAGCAAAGACGCTTTGTGTGTTTACGAGTTCCAAGAGTAGGTTTTGTTAGGAAATTGCTTTGTAAAAACCTGGACAAAATAAAAGAATTTATTCATTTCGCTTGTTTCCAACACCTGTCTGAGGATCAGAATAGGTTTTACAGAGATAGAACTTAGCCGTTAAATGAAGCGACTTGGAGACTTTTGCTACCTCTCCATGCGACATCGACTACAAAACATCGATGTTTTGAAACATCGATATTCAATATTAAAACATCGATTCTAATTAAACATCGACCCAAAACCATCGATGTTTTGAAACATCGATTCTAATTAAACATCGACAACAAAACCATCGATGTTTTAAAACATCGATATTTTGAAACACCGATATTCAATATTAAAACATCGATTCTAATTAAACATCGACAACAAAACCATCGATGTTTTTAAACATCGATGTTTATGAACTTTAATTTTTTTTAAAACTGGTTTAGAAACCTCTAAGATTAATCTACTTCGGTTAGTCATGAAGGGGGGGCGGGGGGGGGGGGGGGGTTTTACTCTCAGGTTGGGCTGACACAAATGACAAAATCTTGGTCGCTAGAGTCAGCGCATATCTCAGAATTTCCATTACACGTTTTATTACTTTTACCAGAAAATCGAGGAAGAAATTATTGCAATTTATTAAAAAAATCTTTTATTTTCAAATTAAATAATACGAAAGAAAATTACATGTATTTACACCAATTTGAAGTACGGATGCAAAACCAACGTATGGGGGAAAACTGAACAAGCTTATTTTTTCTTTACTGTAAATAAAAAATATTGGGGCTATTGGGACATATAATTATTATTCATTGGTTGTTCATTGCCATTTGTGTCTAATCGTTCCCCCTTTTGTATTCGCCCTTTTCAGAATCCAGACTTCCATTTACTGAGTGGGAAAATTATGCTACGTGGTAATTTTTTTTTTTATTATGGTACATTTTAATTTAAAAAAAACATCGAGACAACGTAAAACATCGAGCACAAAGCATCGATGTTAAAAAAAAAAATCGGCTTCAATAAATCGATGTTTTGAAAACATCGACATCGATGTCGCACCCCTACTCTGCACCAAGGCCACAGGCCAACTGAGGCACGTATATGCGGATGGTACCGTCCTCAATTCACTCCTCACTCCAGTCGGAAGTGAGTAAACAGTACCTGTCTGTCAGACATATGTTCCCACGTACGGATTAAGTATGAAGGGAGAAAATGGGATCGACAGAAAAAATCATCTTCTAGCAATAATATATATATATATATATATATATATATATATATATATATATATATATATATATATATATATATATATTTATGTATAGTGTCTTCGATTTCCTTTCGGATGCGGTAGATTTGCTAATAAAGTCCGAATTTTTAATGCCAGGGAATGTTTCAGTGCTTGAATCCATTTTCCAGCAGATTTATGGTTTTCAGCTGCAGGGAAAGGATGTTATCGTGAGAACTTCCCCTCTTTTGGACTGTGCCACCGTATTCGGTAAAACTCCATGGTCGTATGGGCAATAGCCCTCATAGAATCAATTAAACGTAATACACTGCTGGCCACCCAAATTGCAACACCAAGAAAGACAAGAGATATCACAACAAAATTTATTTTGTAGATAACATGTTGACCAAGTATCAAATGATTAAATTTATAGACTTCTGTGAAGTGTGGTTCCTGCCAAAATCAGTAGCCAGATTAGCCGCCATTGTTGGAGATCACCGCTGCAACACGCCTCGGCATTGATTCAAAGAGACTTTGGATGAGTTCTTGGGGTACAGCAGACCAAGCAGCTTCCACACGTTGCCAAAGTTTATCTGCTGTGGCAGCTGGGGATGGAATCTGGGTCAATCGTAGAGCAACCATGGACCACATGTATTCTATCGGCGAAAGACCTGGAGAGCGAGGCGGCCAGGGAAGCAATTCAATCTGGTGATTGACGAAGAACCGTTGGACAATGCGTGCCACGTGTGGTCGCGCATTATCCTGTTGAAATATGGCTGTGGGCAAGCCCAGAAGATAAGGAAGGACAACTGGCTCCAACACCTCGGAGATGTAGCGCTGGCTGTTTAAAGTACCGGTAATGCGTACTAGAGGTGTGCGAGAGTGATATCCAATACCGCCCCATTCCATAATACCCGGTGCAGGACCAGTGTGGCGGTGCATAACGCAGCTGTTCAGCATCCTCTCTTCACGATGTCTCCAGACTCGAATGCGACCATCGTGGTGTTGCAGACAGAAGCGTGACTCGTCAGTAAAGACAATTTCATTCCATTCCGCCGTCCACATCCTTCTGTCATCGCACCATTGGCGGCGGAGACGTCTGTGGATCTGCGTCAAGGGTAGACAAAGCAATGGACGTCTTGCGGACAACCACTCTGCTGTAAACGGCGTCGAATTGCACGCGCAGACACTGGATGATGCGTTACAGACTGCATGTGCTGTGCTATGGTTCGTGATGTGACTGAGCGATCCGTCACTGCCATGCGCACAATTTGCCTGTCATCACGTGAAGTGGTGCGCTGAGGTGGATGCGATCGAACACGCCGGTCCGTCGTACCCTCCTGCATCCAACGATCACACATCCGCATTACAGTTGTTTGGTTTCGTACAACACGACTACCGATTTCCCTGAAAGATAATCCAAAATCTCGGTAGGCCTCTATCCTTCCTCTGTCGAACTCGGATACTTGATCAAAAGATGATCGCTATTTTTGACGAGGCATAATTGATCGTTTTTTGAAAAAACCACAAGAAAAACACAATTGCCGAACTTGAAATCGTCGAAATCTCCAAGCCTTAAATAGCGCTTTGAAGTGGCGCCACAGGCGCGCGTGATGTGCGTCTGTGCTGAAATTCTAATCATTTGCATATCTTACCTCCGCAAATGCATGTTGTAAATTTCATGTTATTTGCATGTTTCCTTCAGGGTGTTGCATTTACAGTGGCCAGCAGTGTAGTATCGCTGCGATATATTGAATGCACTCAAATGATGCAAATAGCACGTTTTTCTTTGCTCTTAACGGTTGAAAACGTGCTCTGAGGTATGAATACCCTCATTTGAGTCAGTTATTTACCATTGAGAGATGTTCCTCGATAAAAATTGGTTTACCATCGCCGGTATCAATTATATATATATATATATATATATATATACTGAGATGCCACTGAATTAGGGATACCTACCTAGTAACGAGTTGGGCCTCCTCTGGCCTTGATAACGGCTGCCACACGACGAGGCATAGATTCAACAAATTTCTGGAAACGTTCCACGGGAATGGCTTGCCAAATATTGGCTAAAGCTGTCCATAATTCAGTAAGGTTCTTTGGTGCTGTGTGATGTCCTTTCACGCCTTGTTCCAAAACATCCAAAAGATGCTCAATAGGATTTAAGTCTGGGCTTCTAGGTGGCCAATTCATGACAGAGAAGTCAGAGGAATGCTCATCCAACCAGCCAGTAGCCAACCGGGACTTGTGAGAGGTACACTTGTCTTGCTGGAAAACTCCATTACCGTGCGGATAACAGAACAGCATAAACGGATGGAGGTGATCACCCAGCAACTCTACGTACCAAATTGCATTGAGGGAGGTTGGTACACGCAACAATGATCCCAAACTGTGCCACGAAAAAACACCCCTGACCATGATTGAGCCACCATGCCCTTGTACAGTTCTAGCCAGGCATGCAGGATCCATGGCTTCATGAGCCTGACGCCATATTCTCAGCCTCCCGTCGACGTTAAGTAGTCGGAATCGAGACTCATCACTCCATGCTACTCGTTTCCAGTCCTCTACACTCCAGTCTATGTGCTCTCTTGCCCAGGCAAGACGTGCAGCCCGATGGCGAGTATAGAGCAAAGGTACTCTCGTAGGTCGACGGCTCCCGAAACCCATACGGTGAAGCGAGTGTTGCACAGTCCGTTTACTGACTATACGACTGGCACCGTCATTAAACTGGGTGGTAATTTGAGCTAATGTTTGGCTTCGCTGGCTACGTACAATACGCCTGAGCCGTCTCACACCACGCACTGTCAAGGCTAATTGTGCTTTGCAGTTTGCCCGATCGCTAGTTTTTTTTCCACCATCCATGTATTCTTGGTATACTCTTGACACTGTCGACCTTGAAAATCCTAGCTGTCTGGCGATTTCGGAAATTGAATGGCCCATGCGTCGCGCACCTACGATTTGTCCGTGATCGAAGGCGTCTAAATCAGGCAGTTTACCCATACTGGCAATTCCAACAACTAATTCAGAACAACCACAGTACGCGCTATATATGCAGTCACCACAGCGCCCTCACTTGCGCATATATGATGCGCAGCGCTACACAATTTGCATAGGCTTTGCTATCCCTAATTCAGTGCCACTTCAGTGTATATATATACTAGCGGCCCGTCCCGACTTTGTCCGGGTTGAACAAAATATTATACCAATAAATTTCCAGTTGATAGCCAATAAATTGTAAATCTTTTTTTACCTTAAATGTCCAATAAAAAGCGTAGTTCCAAATGTAGTTTTCTTCAATAAACCCTTTAACGTTGCCAGTTTCAAAAATTTTTTTTGTATTTATCAATACCTCCTCTACTTGAAACTTAAAAATATTAAACCTTTTCCTTACGAGGTGGGATAGCATATATCCGAAGCACACATACTCTCGGAAAATACGGTGTGATGTCAGCAGAGATATAGTCTCGAATTCCACTTCGTTGTGACTTTCCTAACGTCTTTGGCCCCAAAGAACAATTGGGTGACATTCTGGGAACGGAGGGTCAATCTTGCCGAAAAGGACTGAATAATAATCTTTTGTCGTTCTAGCTAGAGGCTTTTTCTTTTCAGGCGAGAGACATCAGAAGGGCGGTTCACCCGCGGTTCATCCATTTTCAGCCTTTTGAGAGATGAAAGAGGCACGGAGTGCCGATAAACTACTATTGAAATTCTTCAATAGTAAGAAAGCAATAAGAAAGCAATTAACCACTCTTTCCCCTGACCCCCCACGCTGAATGTCCCCCACGTAAAATGGGGATAGGAAGTAGATAACATTTTCCCGTTGTAAAGAGCGATTTCGAAAAACGGACCCCGTAAGCTAAAGGGTGTTGCTATGGTTACTTGACTGCGGTTGACAAAGGAAAAGATGTAAGGTACATTTTAATGTACAAAAGTTGTACATTACCCTCCACATACAAAATCTGCTCTCTCTCTCTTTGTATATTATTATAGAAGTATAGATACACATTGGTATCCCAAAATTAGAATAAGAGATGAAATAAAAATACAAAAATAAAAAAGGATTTTAAGTAAAGAATTTTTTAAAATTATTTTAAGCACCTAAAATAATATTCAAATTAATATTACGTTATTTATTAATTAAAGTTAATTTTTCAAAAGTTACTTTTTTAAAACTTTATTTCTTAAATTGAGGTTAAGAGATGAAATAAAAATATAAAAATAAAAAAAGGATTTTAAGTAAAGAATGTTTTTTTAAAAATAATATTAAATTTTTTTTCAAATAATATTCCTAAAATAATATTAAAATTAATATTACGTTAGTAAATAATTAAAGTTAATTTTATAAAAGAAAAAGGCGTACCGGAGAACGGCTAGGTTCGAACCACTATCGTCAGGACAGAAGCCCACCGCGATAGCACCACGCTAAGGATCGTTGAAGACTTCGGCACAAAAAGCGGTAGAGGACAGTAGCGGTAACAATGGAGATTGTTAGGATTAAGCCCCTAACTTTATTTCTACTGATCAGATATACATAATATATAGCCTATGTCCATCTGGAATAATGTACCTTTCAAACAGTGAAAGAATTTTCAAATAGGTGCAGTGGTTCTGGAGATTACCCTCCACGTACAAAATCCCTCTCTCTCTCTCTTTATATATAAGTATAGATGATCAGATATACATAATATATAGCCTATATCCATCTGGAATAATGTACCTTTCAAACAGTGAAAGAATTTTCAAATAGGTGCAGTGGTTCTGGAGATTACCCTCCACGTACAAAATCCCTCTCTCTCTCTCTTTATATATAAGTATAGATGATCAGATATACATAATATATAGCCTATATCCATCTGGAATAATGTACCTTTCAAACAGTGAAAGAATTCTTCAAATAGGTGCAGTGGTTCTGGAGATTACCCTCCACGTACAAAATCGCTCTCTCTCTTTATATATATACTAGCGGCCCGTCCCGACTTTGTCCGGGTTGAACAAAATATTATACCAATAAATTTCCTGTTGATAGTCAATAAATTGTAAATCTTTTTTTTTTTGCCTTAATAATAACCTAAATAATACCTTAAATTAATTTTATGTCAGTTAATAAATAAAATAAATTTTTTAAAAGAAAATGGCGTGCCGGAGAACGGCTAGGTTCGAATCGTTAGCGTCAGAACAGAAGCCCACCGCGATAGCACCACGATAAGGATCGTTGAATCTTCGGAACAAAAAGCGGTAGAAGACAGTGGCGGAAACAATGGAGATTGTTAGGATTAAGCCCCTAACTTTATTTCTACTGATCAGATATACATAATATATAGCCTATGACCATCTGGAATAATGTACCTTTCAAACAGTCAAAGAATTTTTCAAACGGGTACAGTGGTTCTGAAGATTACCCTCCACGTACAAAATCGCCCTCTCTCTTTATATATAAGTATAGATAGCACCACGCTAAGGATCGTTGACGACTTCGGCACAAAAAGCGGTAGAGGACAGTAGCGGTAACAATGGAGATTGTTAGGATTAAGCCCCCTAACTTTATTTCTACTGATCAGATATACATAATATATAGCCTATGACCATCTGGAATAATGTACCTTTCAAACAGTGAAAGAATTTTTCAAATGGGTACAGTGGTTCTGAAGATTACCCTCCACGTACAAAATCGCTCTCTTTATATATAAGTACTAGCGGCCCGTCCCGACTTTGTCCGGGTTGAACAAAATATTATACCAATAAATTTCCAGTTGATAGCCAATAAATTGTAAATCTTTTTTTACTTTAAATGTCCAGTAAAAAGCGTAGTTCCAAATGTAGTTTTCTTCAATAAACCCTTTAACGTTGCCAGTTTCAAAAATCCTTTTTGTATTTATCAATACCTCCTCTACTTGAATCTTAAAAATATTAAACCTTTTCCTTACGGGGTGGGATAGCATATATCCGAAGCACATACTCTCGAAAAATACGGTGTGATGTCGGCAGAGATATAGTCTAGAATTCCACTTCGTTGTGACTTTCCTAACGTCTTTGCCCCCAAAGAACAATTGGGTGACATTCTGGGAACGGAGGGTCAATCTTGCCGAAAAGGACTGAATAATAATCTTTTGTCGTTCTAGCTAGAGGCTATTTCTTTTCAGGCGAGAGACATCAGAAGGGCGGTTCACCCGCGGTTCATCCATTTTCAGCCATTTGAGAGATGAAAGAGGCACGGAGTGCCGATGAACTACTATTGAAATTCTTCTTCAATAGTAAGAAAGCAATTAACCACTCTTTCCCTTGACCACCCACGCTGAATGTCCCCCACGTAAAATGGGGATAGGAAGTAGATAACATTTTCCCGTTGTAAAGAGCGATTTCGAAAAAACGGACCCCGTAAGCTAAAGGGTGTTGCTATGGTTACTTGACTGCGGTTGACAAAGGAAAAGATGTAAGGTACATTTTAATGTACAAAAGTTGTACATTACCCTCCACATACAAAATCTGCTCTCTCTCTTTGTATATTATTATAGAAGTATAGATACACATTGGTATCCCAAAATTAGAATAAGAGATGAAATAAAAATACAAAAATAAAAAAGGATTTTAAGTAAAGAATGTATTTTTAATTATTTTAAGCACCTAAAATAGTATTCAAATTAATATTACGTTAGTTATTAATTAAAGTTAATTTTTTTAAAAGAGAGAGGTTAAGAGATGAAATAAAAATACAAAAATAAAAAAAGGATTTTAAGTAAAGAATGTTTTTTTTAAAATAATATTAAAATTTTTTTCAAATAATATTCTTAAAATAATATTCAAATTAATATTACGTTAGTAAATAATTAAAGTTAACTTTTTAAAAGAAAAAGGCATGCCGGAGAACGGCTAGGTTCGAACCACTATCCTCAGAACAGAAGCCCACCGCGATAGCACCACGCTAAGGATCGTTGAAGACTTCGGCACAAAAAGCGGTAGAGGACAGTAGCGGTAGCAATGGAGATTGTTAGGATTAAGCCCCTAACTTTATTTCTACTGATCAGATATACATAATATACAGCCTATGTCCATCTGGAATACTGTGCCTTTCAAACAGTGAAAGAATTTTTCAAATAGGTGCAGTGGTTCCGGAGATTACCCTCCACGTACAAAATCGCTCTCTCTGTTTATATATAAGTATAGATTATAGAATTATAGATACACATTGGTATCTCAAAATTAGAGTAAGAGATGAAATAAAAATACAAAAATAAAAAAAGGATTTTAAGTAAAGAATGTTTTTTTAATTATTTTAAGCACCTAAAATAATATTCAAATTAATATTACGTTACTTAATAATTGTGTGCACTGCCGCCATCTTGGATTTTTTTTGCCAACTTGGCGATTTTACCGTGTTTTGAGGAGTGGAAAATTTCTCGCCAATGTGTTTTAAGCGGTGTTTTCAAAACGCTGGACTTTGAAATTTTTTAGCTTTTTTAATAAAAACCACCTGTTTAAATTATGAACCTTAGAAAAATTTTTGAAAAATCATTTAAACGTTGGATTAGATTTATTTTTGGGTTTTTGATAAAAACCACTTTTTTGAAAAAATCATTCTCAAATATTGGAAATTTTGGGTTTTTCTTTTAGCTTTTTTAATAAAAACGACCTTTTTAAAATGTGAAACTTAGAAATATTTTTGAAAAATCATTTAATCGTTGGACTGAGATTTTTTTTTTGTCATTTTAAATTAAAAACTACCTTTTCAAATTATGATCCGTATGAAAAATTTGGTCAAATGAATTTTACTTACAGATAAAATTTCAATGCCATCTATTCAGTTTGCCCTAACTCTTTGACTAATAGCAATGAATCACCAAAATATTATGCCAATATATTGTTAATTAGAAAAAAAATACAGCATTTTCGTACCACCTAAATAACTTGCAATTTAAAAATTATCTAAAATTCAGCTTTGAAAAATGTAAAATAATTATGAACCCATAAATTTATGGTGAGTAACCAGATCCACTTTTTTTTTGGGGGGGGGGGGGGGTTAGGGCATTGTGGTAATGAAATTTTACTTCAGATTTGACCTTAACCAAATATTTGGTGCATACAATAACATCGGGACAAGGATTATTTAACCATTTATCCTGCTGTGTTGGAAATAAGAAAAAAAAAACCCTTTTCCTAAACCAATAACTTAACCTTAACTAACTTTTTTACTTAGGTTCCTGGGGAGAGAGAAGTTGAACTTCAGTTATTTAAATTTATTTGTAATCCACTACAACTTGGAATTATAAAATATTTTAAAATATATTGTATTTAAAATGTATACTGTATTTTACATTTTACGAAAAAATGATGGCAGATAATTTTTACTTCAAATAAATGAAATGGTGTATCATTATAGTATACTAATTGACAATCGATAAACAAAATTAAAAGCAACTTAAATTTAATAAGTTAACGAAAAACTGATAATGGATTCAAAAATTTTCAACAAAAAGACTCTTAGTTTTAAAAATAATTTACTCTTTTGAGTATAGTCAATTTGACTCAGATTTCCAGGTCAAGGCCAAGATCTGACCTAAAATTATTATACTGTAATTAAAAGATCACATCAGAAATAACCGTTTGATCTTAAAATTAGAGAATTTGACATTGCTTTATTTTTACCAGAACGCAATAATTATCGCCATGCGAAATGCGCCAAACCCTGGCGGAAAAATCCAAGGCGGCGGCCGTGCACACAAATCTAGAGTATCCCCCCTAACTTTATTTCTACTGATCAGATATACATAATATATAGCCTATGTCCATCTGGAATAATGTACCTTTCAAACAGTGAAAGAATTTTTCAAATAGGTGCAGTGGTTCCGGAGATTACCCTCCACGTACAAAATCGCTCTCTCTCTTTATATATAATATAAGTATAGATAAATAGCACCACGCTAAGGATCGTTGAAGACTTCGGCACAAAAAGCGGTAGACGACAGTAGCGGTAACAATGGAGATTGTTAGGATTAAGCCCCTAACTTTATTTCTACTGATCAGATATACATAATATATAGCCTATGACCATCTGGAATAATGTATCTTTCAAACAGTGAAAGAATTTTTCAAATGGGTACAGTGGTTCTGAAGATTACCCTCCACGTACAAAATCGCTCTCTCTCTTTATATATAAGTATAGATATATATACAGTATGCCCACTAAAGTCCCTTCCCACCCTCTTAACTTCGGAACGGCTGCTGCTATATTCATAAAAGTGGTATCCAGGTATAGTAAAGTAGCTATGCGCTACTGAATGAAACCACCTTCCGCGCCACCTGGTGGAAAATTGCAGAGTTAGAATTCGTATCTCGAAAACGGAACGAGATAGGGAAAAAATGTGATTAACAAAGTTGTAGAAAATCATCGATTTAGTAGGAAAAGATACCTTTTGGACATTAATGCGAAGAATAGAACGGTTAAAACGCGCATTTGTTTTTTCGTGATTTCCTACACTGTGACGTCACGAAACTTGAACGAAAGGAGAAATGATTATCTTTCGGGCAAAACACGACACCGCAATGTGCACAGTGGTATATCGCTTTTGATCCCCAATCAAAAGGACCGCGGTTCAAACCTCGAGGATTTCAACCTTGTACTGATTGTCTTTATAAACACAGTACACAATACGTAGATCGTGTAAAATAGTGTCGCATCAACTCAACGCAACTTGCGCTTGGTGTTCGAAATGTTTACAGTATGCAAATACGTAAGAAACGTCATGCCTGTTCACCTGAGACATCTATAAAATAGACATCTTCTTGGGGATGTAGTATGTTGATTCTCGTTGTCATGGCTTAATATTCCAAAGCTGAGATCTCCTATGAAGCAGTACCTCGTCAAGGAATTCAGGGACCAAATAATTGGGTATGGCGGTTTCGAAGAGTGGCCTCCACGTTTCCCTGATCCGACTCCACTGGAATATCTCCTGTGGGGATACCTGAAACAGCAGGTGTATGCTACCCCTCCACAAATATTACAGGACCTTAAACAACCCATTACGGAAGCTTGAGCCAACGTGTCACGCTCTATGCTCCAACGTATGCAACGTGAGATTCAAATGAGGATCTAAATATGTTATTGCAGTTGACGGTGAGAAGTTTGAACATCTCCAATAATGGTATATTGTTAAAATTAGTTGTTTTTTCTTTCTCGGATCCTTTTGTCCCGTCACAGTGTAGGAAATCACGAAAAAACAAATGCGCGTTTTAACCGTTCTATTCTTCGCATTAATGTCCACAAGGTGTCTTTTCGTACTAAATCGATGATTTTCTACAACTTTGTAAATCTTTTCTTTTCCCTATCACGTTCCGTTTTCGAGATAGGAATGCTAACTCCGCAGTTTTCCACCAGGTGGCGCGGTAGGTGGTTTCATTCAGTAGCGCATAGCTACTTTACTATACCTAGATACCACTTCTTTGAATATAGCAGCAGCCGTTCCGAAGTTAAGAGGGTGGGCAGGGACTTTAGTGGGCATACTGTATATATATATATATATATATATATATACAATGTCTTCTGAAACCCACTGCTATAAAAGAGAAACCTTTGAGGAGGTACAAGTAATCGTGGCCAGTAGATCACGTGCTCAATATTATAAATTTATTTTTAAAAAATAGTACTCAATGATATATAATAAGATAGTATAATAACATATTTTTGCTAGTTAAAAAAATTCAGTTGTGTTAATAATCATAATTTATGATGATTTTAATGAGCAACTCTTCATTTTTACTCATAATAAATTATCAACAATTATTTATAATCGATTTTTCATTAACATCATTACTAAATAACAATTAATCACAATAAGTAATATAATATATGGTATAATTATTAATTTAAATCCCGTGGCGACCTAGTGGTTAGCACGTCGAAATTCAACACTGATGGTGCTCGCTCGGTTCGAATCCCGACAAGAGCCACTGAAGGCCTTCTTATATACGTCGGGTATGGGAGCGTCTTTTCCGTAGATCTGAGAGTCCCTCCGTGTGGTGTGTGGGTGGGAGAAGAGTATGAGATGTCACCCCTGGGAGTGCTCGGTTTAAAATGGGGTTGGCACCAGAGGAGCGATGTTTGTTCACTTGCACGATGCCCTCGTTACAGCAAATCTTACAGTAGGAAAAAATAACTTTTATTATTCTAAAAATAGCATAATAGTATAATAACATATTAATGTTAGTTAAAATTAATACAACGATGCTCATGATTATTATTAATAGTTACTTTAATTCATAACTATTCATTTTTATTGTGTTATCGACCATAAATAATTATCCACAATTATTTATAATCGATTTTAATATATTAGTAATACCAATATTACTAAATAACAACTATGTGCAATATATAGTACAAATACTGTACAACTATACATCACAATTTTTAATTGAATGAGTTGCCACTGCCGCTAATATATCGCACTCCGTCCAGGAAGCGCTGGGGTGGGGACTGCTACGGAATATTTATGGTCCCGAATCACGCGCGAGTGATTATGGTACCTGAAAAACACGCGTCGCAGGCACGCAGTACAGCATTTTAATTAGCGGAACCATTAATAAAAGAGTCGTTAATGGTCGGGCTGCGACACACCGACCAGAAGGAAAGTTTCCGTTCAAGATGAAACACTGTACTGAAAACATTTGGAAGAAAAATATCATTTCCTAACAATAAGTCACACACACACACACACACACATATATATATATGTATGTACACTCATGGACAAAAAAATTAGCGCACCAAGAAATAATTGCGGTATCGTAACGAAACTTGCAATGAAGGTACATGACAGGGAGATATGCAAATGATTAGAAATGCAGCGTGATTGCGCATTACGTATAGCCGGTAGAGGGCGTTGAACATCGTACTCTGTGGAGTATAAAACAGGTAACCAAAGCTTGTTTGAGTGTGCTGAATCATTTACAAAGGAAGAGCTGAGATAGACATGCCATTACGCCGTGTTCGAAGACAATATAAGCAGTTGTCGCAGTTTGAGAGGGGGAGAATCGTCGGGAGGATGGAAGCTGGGTGGTCAGCTAGGCGAGTAGCTCGTCAATTAGGCCGCTCTGATTGTGTTGTGAGGAGGTGTTGGGACCAGTGGACCCGAGAGATGTCATGTACACGAAGACCAGGCTCAGGACGCCCTCGACAGACCAGTCGTCGAGAAGACCGCCACATCGTAAGAAATGCACGCTTACAGCCAACTGCTTCATCGGCCGCCATCCAGGCACAGGTAGCACTTCACTAGGGGCTTCTGTGTCTTCTCGAACCATACGAAGGCGCCTGGCTGAAGGACAGTTCGTATCGCGGCGCCCATTACGTGTGCTGCCCTTGACGCCCACCCATCGACGCCTCCGTTTGGAGTTTTGCCGCGCACGAGGAAACTGGACTGCAGCGGAATGGAACCAGGTCGTCTTTAGCGACGAATCCAGATTCAATCTCGGCAGTGATGACAATCGTGTTCGTGTGTGGAGAGCCCGTGGTGAACGCTTCAATCCTGCCTTTGCTGTACAGCGACACATCGCTCCCACAGCTGGTGTGATGGTATGGGGTGCCATTGCCTGCAATACACGGTCACCCCTAGTATTGTTCCGTGGCACCATGACAGCCCAGCGGTATGTTCATGAAATCCTGCAACCACATGTGTTGCCACTCATGCAACGGCTCCCAGGAGCCATTTTTCAACAAGACAACTTTCGGCCTCATACGGCAAGGGTGTCACAAGACTGTCTCCGCACTGTTACTACCCTTCCTTGGCCCCAGAGGAATGAGTGATGTTTGGTGATGTTCTCTGGCCATTTGCGTGTGCCTTGTTCCCTCCTGATCCTTACACGCTCATCATCGGGTTGTAGGAGAAATCTGGACTCATCTGTGAACATAACGTTGCCCCAATCAGACACAGTCCAATTCACATGCTGGCGGCACCACTTTAATCGTGCCCCTCTGGATTGGACGGATAAAGGAACACAAACTCGTGGTACCCGAGCGTACAGACCATTCATGTGTAGCCTTCGACGAACAGTAGTGGCAGATATCGTCTTACCAATGGCCGATGCAACCATAGATGTCCCACGTGTGGAGGTCGATCTTCGATTCCGCTTGGCTACAACAGCAATATATCGATCTTCCGAGGGGGTCGTAAAACTTGGACGACAGGTTGCAGGTCTTCGGACAACCGTTTGGCTGGTTTGGAATTGTTTCCATAATCGTGAAATGACGGAATGATGAAAGCTGAAGAAAAGAGCAACATCTGTGATAGACTGTCCTGTTTCAATGCGTCCGACATTCCGACAGTGCTCAGAATCTTCCATTCGTCTTCTGGAAGCCATAGAAATACGTCTAGCTTGAAAGCAAATCGTACGAATGTTCTAAATACCTTTCATCAGCACTTAAATGCAACTCCTGTAACCCTTCACATGCCGGCTTCTTATAAGACTATCTGTTTTGCATATTTCTAATGCCGGCTTCTTATAAGACTATCTGTTTTGCATATTTCTCGACGCGAAACCGTGATTGGCTGTTACCTAACATATTTGCATACTTCCTTCTACTTTGAAGCAAATTTCATCTTCTTTAATTCAGATTGGCTTACGGAAATTAACATTTTCTTCTCCGTGCTTAACTTTTGGAAGTGAGTGTATATATATATATATATATATATATATATATAGAGAGAGAGAGAGAGAGATAGATAGATAGATAGATAGATAGATAGATATAGATGCATATATATATATATATATATATATATATATATATATATATATATATATATATATATATATATATATATATATATATATATATATATATTGTATAAGCAAAATACCACCACCGACTGATCACTGTATCCCTGGAACCACAAGTCCACGGAAGTTGACATTTTGCAGGGCGTTTCTTCTTAGAGCCTAGGGACTAACTAAGAAATCAATTTAAAACTTTCAGACCTTAAGGGGTTTGAAATGGGCTTAAAACTCCAAAATTATAAAACAAAGAAAATTTCAATACCTTTATTTAATGTCGGACCTCAACATGACTAAAAAATTTTAAATGAAAGTACGATTCAAGAAACGTAAACTCACCGAGTTTCATCGAAATCGGCCCAACTTCACCGGAACTGGAATTTTTCGAACAATGGATTTCTCACAGCTGTGTTCAAATCTATTACGTTCAAATCTATTCTGTAGTAGTGACGGAACTAAACCAGTCAACACAAACAAAAAAGTTTATAAAGCGGGCATAGACTAAAGAACCAGAAAGGTCCCCCTTGAGGTAACTGATTTAGTTAGGCTCCCTGATGACGAGACCAGTCGGTTACCCCTATTTCTGGTTTAGTTCAGAATCTTGCCTTACTGTGGGTAGAGCCCTGAGTGCTTGATTTCTGTTTATTTTTTGTCTACATTCTTCTATAATTATTATCTAGCTCTGTTGGAATATATATTTTTAGTTATATATATATATATATATATATATATATATATATATATATATACAGTCTAACCTCCATATATCGAACTTCCCCATATCGAAATTTTCTATATATCGAACTCTTAGCAAATCTCTATGTTCATTACATAGAAAAACTGTTTCTATATATCGAAAAAATCTCTCTATATAGAAATTTTTTTCATGACATATTGGGAGATTTTATTCCTCTTTAGAATAAAATCTCCCAATTCTTGTCATTTGAAACAATACGTCGTGGACTTCAAATCTAGGAAAATCTTCCTGATTAAGTTCTTTGTGGACTGAATAATTGCGAACATTTCTTAGATGAACTTTCAGCAAAACCTGCTGGTCAGCAAGATATTCGTAGTTTTTTTTTAAAAGAATGTAACTATGATCATTGTAACCACTGTCTAGATTATTGTTTTTTTTTAAAGGTATAT
>OU015503.1:114836631-114846631 GCA_907164885.2 Dolomedes plantarius | reverse complement strand
CCTGTCGTTTCAGTTCCATCAATTGTCTTTCTTTTTTCCAAGAGCTTGTTTTACAGGAGATCCAGAAATGTGGTAAGAAGGCAGTTTCTTCTTTGGTTTCCTGGTTGTTTTCTTGCTGGCCATCGGAAGTGGAGGAAGTTGATGGCTGTGGAGGTAGGGTTGATGAAATGGTAGGTTCAGGAGGAAAGGCCGATGAAATGTGCTGCTGACAAATGGCAGGATAATCTAATTGGTTGTTTTCAATAAGGTGAAGCGTGAAAATCTTCGTCTGTGAAAATATTGCTGTCTAGAGACTCAATGCCAGTAGCTCTGAATCCGGTCACAGCAATCTGGACAGTACTAATTCTAAGGTAGGCTCCTCGACATCTTACCCCACAACGCCATTTTCTTTTTCAACTTGTTTATCAGTATCCAAGCTTATCGTAAATAAATTACAACATACATGATTTTTAACGTTACGAGTGGTATTTTGAGAGAGAAAAATGGAGGAGAAAAAATAACTTACCATAGTCGGGTAATTCCTTGCGCTGTGAAGTCCAAAATTTACAAACACAGATTAAAGAAATACATTTGAATCGCCACTACTCACAAAACGATCTCAATTTATATTTCTTGTAGTGGGCGTCAAAACCCAATACCAGAGTCTTAAAAATTGCCTGAACAGGTGCTGCTATCTATGATTGCGTCGGAGAAATACCGAGTTTGTCATCTTACCCTACTTTCCCATATATATATATATATATATATATATATATATATATATGTATATAAATATATATATATATATATATATATATGTATGTATGTATATATATATGTATATATATATATATATATATATATATATATATATATGTATGTATATATATATATATATATATATATATATGTATGTATGTATATATATATGTATATATATATATATATATATATATATATATATATATATACATACATACATACATATATATATATATATATATATATATATGTATATATGTATGTGTATACATACATATATATATATATATATACACATACATACATACATACATACATACATATATATACATATATATATATATGTATATATATATATATATATATATATATATATATATGTATATATATGTATGTATGTATATATATATGTATATATATATATATATATATATATATATATATATATATATATACATACATACATATATATACATATATATATATATATATATGTATATATATATATATATATATATATATATATATATATATATATACATATATATATATATATATATATATATATATATACATACATATATATATATATATATATATATATATATATATATATATATATATATATATATATATATATATATATATATCCGTGGCTTGATACAAGAAGTGACTAAGTCAGTTTTTTCCAAGATGACTTTGTTCGCTTATGTCTCATTAAAAAAAAATTATTTTTAATGTAAAAAGTACCCAAGTCTGTACGATGATTTAAAAGTGTTTCATAAACCGTTGTACAGACTTGGGTATTTCTTATATATATATATAGATGACGGTTCTCCTCTATGGTGTCCTCCCGAAATATATATATATGTGTGTGTGTGTTTGTGTGTGTAAGTAATAATAACGCCCCGCCAGTTTAAATTTTATTCCATTGATACTCTACTTTTAATACTATACCCTTATATAACTACTTCACGTTACTGTTTATCACATAATGTCGTTGGGCATATTGCACCACAGATAAACACGTGGACAATCGAAACTATCCGTAGTGCTGTTGTGACCCATACAGATTGGGTATGGATTGAATTAGCCAGTATCCATTCTTTCTGCTCTTTGCTAATATGTAAATATCTTCCAGTCTTTTATGTTTTTATACTCTACTAATCAAGTAAATAACGATAACGTGTACATGTGAATAAACATATTACTCCTATCGACTGGAGTGTCTGGTTGTATTTAATGCCGCTCAAGCCCGACAACATTTGATTGACCCAAGAAGCCGCCGCCACCCGTCGATGCCCGTTCTTCTGTTTCCGAATATCGTCGATATATGTATGTATATATATATATATATATATATATATATATATATATATATATATATATATATATATATATATATATGTATATATATATATATATATATATATATATATATATATATATATGTATATATATATATATATATATATATATATATATGTATATATATATATATATATATATATATATATATATGTATATATATATATATATATATATGTATATATATATATATATATATATATATATACATATATATATACATATATATATACATATATATATATATATATACATATATATATACATATATACATATATATATACATATATATATACATATATATATATATACATATATATATACATATATATATACATATATATATATATATATATATATATATATATACATATATATATATATATATATATATATATATATATATACATATATATATATATATATATATATATACATATATATATATATATATACATATATATATATATACATATATATATATATATATATATATATATATATATATATATACGTATATATATATATATATATATATATATATATATATATATATGTATATATATATATATATATATATATATATACCCAACAAACACAGAGGCATCGGGCCGGGGTCGGAAGATTCCGGCCAGCCGATTTCACCACTGCCGGGCCGGCGCATTAGGTCAGTATCGTTTCCGTCACGGCTGTGTCCTCTCGCCCGCGACTACCCCGTCGACTTCTGGGCCGCTTCCGGTAGGAATCGAGCCATCGTTCATCCGACTGCGAACCGTTAGGCAGCCGCGATTAAGCCATCGATGCGGACAGATAGCCGGAGCGTAACCGGAGGTTGACGGGCCGGTTACGGGAGCAATAATTGGTGTCGACATACCGTCATCTACCCATCCCGTAAACAGCAATGTGCCGTAGGTCCGGGCATCATGCCAGCATTCTACCAGAATCGGACCGCCGGCATTTTTTTAAAGTTTTGCGTAGGACCCTTTCGTTTATATGCTTATTTTTATTTAATACATTGACGAATAACCTCTGATATCAACCCTTTCACTTTTATTATTTTTTTTTGCCTTCATATTTCTAGTATTCTTGCCAGTTTTGCCTTATGTATTTTTAAGTATTACCAAATACTGATCTTTGTTATTACCTAAAAATTTTCATTTGAATCACAAGTTTACTTGTTAGAACAAAACCTCCTTTTGTATTAAGATACATTTACCCAAATTAGAAAGTTAAGATAACATTAATACCAACCATTAAAGCTAAATCATCTTTCCATTCGATCTAAGGTTCCCGTTTGTTTGTTTTTTTAACTTAGAATGAGATTATAGTATGTAAAACAGTACTACTTTAATAATTAACCCAAAAAATTTGTACTTCCCCAGTATAAAATTTATTAACATAATTTGATAAATTTATAAACAAATTTGATACATTTATTTTCAAAACGTGACTAATGTGTAGTGTGTATGATGAAACCCATCTTAGTGAGCTCATGAAAACTTGCTCAGAATTTATTTAAATTATTTTTTGGTGTAGAGTTAATAAATGCTCTACAGATAAGAAAATTATTTTTTGCATAGTTTTGTGAATTAAAGAGTAATTCATTAAATTCTTATAAGTCATTTTTAAAAAATATTTTCTTTTATATTATATTGGACATTCAATATCCAACACTTGATAGTACTATTTTTGAGAAATAGTTCTATGATAGTAATATTTCTACAGAGTAATAGTTTCTACAGAGTTGATAGTAATATTTCTATTATACAAAATAGTACTATGATAGTAATATTTCTCAAAAATAGTACTATCAAGTGTTGGATATTGAATGTCCAATATAATATAAAAGAAAATATTTTTTAAAAATGACTTATAAGAATTTAATGAATTACTCTTTAATTCATAAAACTATGCAAAACAAAAGATAATTATAGAAACACATGTTTTTAAATACAGAAAAGAGCTGGTTTAAAGTAAAAAATAGTTTATTTAGAAAGTACATAGCACATTTACACAATTTGTTCTACGAAACAGGATCCTTTCGCTGTGCCTCTGGCTCCATCTTTACAGCATCTAGGGAAAAAAAAGAAAGAGAAAATCAGTTCATAAATTTATGTGAAAGGAAAATGACTCCCATCCCCTGATATAATTTATGAAACAAAAGAAGAATTTATTTAAATTATTTTTTGATGTAGAGTTAGTAAATGCTCTGCAGATAAGAAAATTATTTTTTGCATAGTTTTGTACATTAAAGGGTAATTTATTGTTGTAAAAATAGTTGATTGTTGAAAGTAGTTGAAAAAATTCATTGTTGATAAAGTAGAATTAAATAAATCCAATTAGGAAATATAAATTCTGAGACAGGGGTTTAAAAAAACTTGATATAAAACAGCACCCAACACATGAGTGCAGTTTTAAATCTGTTGTCATTTTATTGATAACTACTTCCAAGAAGTAAATTCCTACCACATTTTTTTTGTAAAACCAATTACATACTGTGAAAACTACATCATGTAAAAAATATTTACTTCATTAAATAAATATACTAATAGAAAATAGTTATAAAATATTTGTAAAGAGTATTCCCCTTTTCACTAAATTTCTCTCTGTACAGTAGAAAATCCAACCATGTCGATTAATTTGTTATTTTAGATATAAATAAAATAGGGTAGATTGCCTTGATAAGAGTACAATAATAAGTTTTTAATGTTGAGCATAATTTCAGCTCAACATTGAAAGCTGAATCAGAGACTTGTCTAGAATGACACCAAAATTTCCTCTTCACTACTGACAATAATGCTGTTGAAAGTAGAGAAACACAAGAATAAAGATTGAATGCTAAGTAAAACATTTGCATACAAAATCTTAAATTTCTAAATTTAATTACAACATGCCATAGAGAGCATTAATACAGATGCTGGGTCAGATTTAGAAATTTAAGATTTTATATGCTAACATATTATTTAGTATTCAATCTTCATTCTTGTGTTTCTTTACTTTCAATGTGAGAGTGATTCTCGATAGTGAAGAGAAAATTTTGTTGTCATTCTAAACAAGTCTCTCAGTCAGCTTTCAATTATTGTACTCTATCAAGGCATTCTAATCTATTTTATTTATATCTGTAATAACTAATCATTTAATTGACAGGATTGAATGTCTTACTGTACTCAGAAATTTAGTGAAAAGGGTGAATACTCTTTAACAACTAATCTATTACTATAATAATGAATAAAGTAAACATTTATTATATGATGTAGCTTTCAGAGTAATTGGTTTTACAAAAAATGTGGTAGAAAGTACTTTGGGATAAAACTTCTGCATAGTATTTTAATAGAGCATATCTTTTGTTACTTAATTGTCAAATTATGGTGGAGATCTGTGTATAAAATATTTTTTATTTGCGAGCAGCTGTTATTAGGGATAACCACAGTAAGAAATTATTCAAAATATACTATTTAGATTCAGTAATTACTAAACAATTGTTATGATATATTGTTTGATTAGTCTAGGTTAATTTGAAAAATGAGGTGGGTAATATTGACTAGCTGTCAATGTTGAGTGAAATGGCATAGATTATATTATAAAGCGTGAAGAAACACTTAGACTTTTTGAACCAAGCTTCTAACCCAAATTTAAATTTTTTTAAAAATATTTTGCTAATGAGAGTATTTTCACAGATCTTAACAATGGAATAGAAAAACCCGTATAGTCAACAAATTCATGGATAAACGATTCAGTTCTAAAAGCAAAAAGCCTGGTTTCTGTATACTGTTGTAACATGATTATTATAAAAGTATACAGAAACCAGGCCTTTTGCTTTTAGGGCTGCATCTTTTATCCATGACTTAGTTGACAATACAGGTGTTATGTTCCATTCTTTAGATCCCTGAAAATATTTTCAATTTTAAAAGTTTTAAATTTTTTTAAAAATTCTGGTTAGAAGTTCGGTTTGAAATGTTAAAAGTATTTTATTGCACTTTGTAAAATAATCTATGCTACTGCACTCAACATTGACAGCCAGTCAATCTTTGTATGCTTGCATCATTTTTCAACTTAAGTTAGATAAACCAAATAATACACCATAAAAAAACCTACACACTTGCAAACATAACCTTATTATAGTCAACAATTGTTTAATAATTAACTGAACCTAAATAATATATTTTGGAATATTTTTTTACTGCCCTTATCCTTACACTTTATAATAACAGCTGCTCACAAAAATATATTTTATGTGACAGATTTCCACCAAAATTTGACAATGAAATAATAAAAAAATTAAATACTAGGCAGAAGTTAGTATTCCAAATGACATTCAACTACCTATTAGCTCATCAACGAATAATCTAATACATCTAAAAGCAATATTATTATTACTTCTGTAAGGAATTATGAATGAACCTCTAACTACTTCTCATGACATTCTGATAATTAAATTAAAAAATTTTTAACATTAACTATCAAGAGTAAAATAACCCTTGGCATTTTATATCTTTATAATATAAAAATATAAAATTTTTTTTGGTAAGCAGTTATGTTAAAAGACTTTCACAAGAGTCATGGTTAACTGAAGTCCCTGAACTGCACTTTCAAACATACCTAATACTTTAATAACAGGCTTGCCAGTTAAAAATATAATGAATAAAGGAAATCAATATCAATCCACAATTTACTGCAACCAAAGTTTATGAGAATGTTCGGATTAGCATATAAAATTTACAAAGAGAAATTTGAAAATTTGAGTTGTTTATTAATTAAGAATTATGTAATAAAAATATTTTTTATGGTTTTTCATAGAAAAATTCAAATTTAAGTACAAAAAATAAATTTAAAAAAAATATATTCACAACTTTGTGATTTTGACCACAAGTTCACTGCTGAAAAAAAAGGATATCTAGAGAATAATAAAAAAAAATGGGTTCAGTGAGGTTCAAATCAACTTACACAGATTATGAATCGAACACACTGCCAAGTGAGCTATGGAATCTTTCGAAGCAAATCACAATGAGCTGAAGATGGATTCCAGTTTCAGAATTCTGTAAAGAAACCAATATTTTCTTATAATGCCATAATAAAAATTAGAGTGATTTGTGATACCAAGAAGCATTGAAAAGCAGAGTTCATTATAAATTTGCTTATCAGTGAAATAAAAAAGGTCGATCCTTAAAATTTGAAATATTATGATTTTTTGAAATTGAGTAACAATAGAATTGATGTTTGAGTAGTATTCAAAAAGTTATACAATGAGAAAAATAAATGTAATATAAATAAAAGAAGAAAAAAATGTAGCATCGAATTTTTGTTATGGATCATATTGTTAAAAACTATGTTAGGGATAAAGACATAATCGGTATTTTCAGTTTCACAGTTTGAAAAAAACGGGAAAAACCAACTTTCTTAAAAGTTTTCTACAATTTTCTGATTTAACCGAACTTCTATTAGCGTTTTAATTTATTTTAAGTTAAGTTGGGGGGGGGGGGGGACACGTCTATGCTTTGGACCAGTAAGTTCTTATTTATTTTGCACAACATGACAACTAAATACTCTCTAAAAGTCTTGAAAACAAATAGCTTATAAATCAGTTATTGAGGACATTCTCAAATTTTTAATGACACACACAGAATGCAAAAGTTTACCTAAAGTTTTAATAAAAATCTAGCACACATGAGGTTATCTAAATAAAGGTTCTCATCCTTGTCAGGTTAAACAAAATTTTAAAGTTGAAACTGACAAATTAAATTATATAAATGCATGATGACCAGCAATTTAATAACTTAGGAATGAAAAATAGAATAACTTTCTGCATATATTTATATACATATGATTATGCAATACTAAAAAATAAAAACAACTATAAATATTAATATTCAGATGTATGCTGATAAGTGCATGACTTTTTTTCCAGTTGCTTCTTTTATGCACTCATAGAGACTGCATGATTGAGCATAAATCAGAATTATATAGTATGTTGTGTTAAAAATATGCATATCTGATATCTGATCTATAAGTATAAAATCAATAAACTTCTGAAGTCAATAAAATTTTGAAGAAAAATAGTAACTTTCTTTTTTTATAATTTTCTGCTCTGGTTGACTGGAGGTTGGGAATGGAACAAAGTCTGTATGTTTAAAGAGAATACTTTGATAGACATAATTATTCTAAGCATTCAAATATTTACTATATAATATACTACAAAATATCATCGATTCAGAACTAAAATGAAAGGCATTTTTTTTTGGTTAATAATAAAGTCAGTTGTTCTGTCAAGAAGTCAATTATTGTATTTGGATGATCAGAAATTTTATGTCGTAGAACATCAAGCAATTCAATTACCACATTTAATACATTTTCACCATCACTCATTACTGTTTTCATTTAATCCAAATTCTTTTAAAATGCTTAACATATTATTTATCTTATTTGTTTTGCAAGGAAATTTATAATTATTAAATTTTGAAATCTTACAATTCTTAACAATGCCACAATATTAAGTTTTAGAATAGCACGTTACCTTTTGATGCTTTCCACAATCCTTTAAGCCAGGCTGATGTTTTGTTGATCTTATCTACGAAGTTAAATACAAACAAAAAGATATTTACTTTACTACAAAATAAAATTACATATTTCATTTAAATACAAAGAATTTGCATAAATGTATATCTAAATTAAACAGTGTTAGAATGAAGTTTCTGGAATTTGTATAACATTCAATTACATTAATTTAACTTTTATATCCTTTACTAACTGTAGGCAAGACATTGAAGATCAACTCAGTTAATCCTACCCATTCTTTTACATCAATATATGCATTAAATTTGAAACGTTGAAAATTAAAAACAATAATTTATTTTAAATAACTGCAATTAGTTTAATCACAAATCGCTAAACAATAAACAATGTTACTTACTCTTAAGCTGGAGGTAACTTCTTTTAAGAGGCACCCACTATGAGTGAAGCTACCAATCAATCAATCAATCAATCAGGCTGTGTAGAAGTACCTGGGTATATGGATACCCCCGACTTCTAAAAGTATCTTTATTTTTCAGGAGCTTGCCATATTACTATGTCGGTGGAGTTGTTAGTAAAAAGGAGCTGGTTTAAGATAGTGTAATTTATAAGTTCTTCGAATTTCTGCGACCAGAGGGAGTTTAAAAACGAGTAAGTTAGTGAAAGATAATATTTTTTACCTGAACTAGGTTTCCCTAGCTCAAGTGTCACTTTTAAAAATTTTTTTAATGTTTTTTACCGTAGGCCGGGGCCTACGTCTTAGTTTTTTAAAGCTTACGTATAATAAAATATACATACACTCTTTTTTATTTTTATTTTTAAGAAAAGAAAGTTGAGAGCTTGCCAGATCCAAGTCGAGAGTGAAATGGGGAAGGGAGGAAAAAGTGGAATGTTGGGGATTCGATCCCGCAACCTTCGGAACTTGAGTTCCGTGCGTACCACTGAGCCAGCGAGGACACATTAGATTACGGGAAGTTACCAGTTAAGTGCGAGAGACGCTCTAGGTCTCTTCCTATTAAAGGGAGTAGTAAAATCATAGTTGGCTAGCTCAGTGAGAAGATTAATGTTATTAGCTTCAATACTATTATAGAAGTTAATGTTAAGGGAGTGCATGAATTTAGTGAGGGGGGGGGAAATTTAATTCTTCATAAATTTTATAGTTCCTGAAGTAGTAGGGGGCATCTACTATATCTCTAATTATGGAATTTTGAGCAGAACAAAGTTTTTTAATTTGATAGTTGGGACAGTAGGACCAGGACTGGCAAGCATAAGTTAAAAGGGGTCTGAGGAATGCACTATAGATGAGCAGCTTCATATTTAAGTTCAAAGAGCTATTTCGAGCAATTAGGGGGTATAGTTTTCTTTTAGCAGCTCGAAATTTGT
>OU015503.1:114790143-114836131 GCA_907164885.2 Dolomedes plantarius | reverse complement strand
ATATTATTTTTCTCCGTTTTTCTCAACATATTTCGGATCATTTCAAACTTATTCTTTCATTTAACACATTTTATGATGATCAAAGACCTTTGACTGGTTTTACCAGTCGCCTAACTCGATGTCATTAAAATTCATTAATTTTAATATAAAATTATTTTTTAAATTTGAAAATGCATTGTATTCCTGGACACTGTTTTGTTTTATTCTTGTTTTCCTTGCAGTTTTCTTTTTTATGGGTAAGATATATGAAACAAATAGATATTAATTTATAAAATAAAGGTGTAATTAATTACTTTTAATAATAACTTTTAATAATATTTAGTGTTTATGAATTTACAATTTGTTTTGTGTAGTTTAAAGTATTTTAAAAAGGGGAATCTCTCTTTAACGAATTTTCCATATAACGAACTTTTTTTCAGGATTTAGCGACTTCGATAAATAGAGGTCCGACTGTATATATATATATATATATATATGTATTTAGATCAAAGTATACGTGAATAGGTATCTATTTACGTATACCTCAAACAATAAAGGAACTTACCTTAAAAATTAAAATTATTTTTGAACACGGAATCTGAAAGAGAACTCATATGGGAGATGCGATTAGGAAAGTCAAAACCAATACAAGTCGACGTTCTGCATCAGCGAGTTTTTGGATCCTAGAAGCTGTCAAAACGCATCGTTCACTTTCCGAAAAAAAATGAAAAATAAAATTGTTCATTCTTCGCTGTGATAAAAGGGAACCGAATAAAAGAAAAGTGTCCTGGATTGTGTCACTCGCTTCACTTGGATACCGTAGAATGTCGATAGATCAGTCGAATGTTCACTTTGCTGCATCAGCAGTTCCATGAAAGAAAAAATACTTTTACAGGTAATGACGGCATACTTGGATGCTTTCGAGGGCGATACAATTGCCTTAAAAATGTGTGCCAATGGATATCCGAAGGTGAATATATATATATATATATATATATATATATATATATATATATATATATATATATATATATATATATATATATATATACTGTCCGACCACAGAACGAAGAACCACGGTTGGCATAGTGCCAAGACGATTCTATGCACCCTGTAGGTAAGGCTGCTGAGGAAGGAGGGGGAAAAGTCTCGTATTCTCTCGACATTCTTTAGAATTGGTTACTAACTGCATTTGCTTGCTTTTTCCTCGTCTGTTATTTTGATTATTATATTAAAATTAATGGATCCTTTACCCAACACAACTGCTAGGAATAAGCCGTTCCGTAGTGATTGTAAACGTATAATACACAATGTAATTAAATTGTGTGATAAAGAAGCACTAGAAGGAAATGTGAAATGACCGAGATATCAATGTCCAGTGTAAAAAGAATACGCAGAGAAGCAAAGGGTGAAGAAACTCCAAAATTTGAATCTTCGAGGAAACGTCAGGAAAAAAGAACCACCGAAAACGTAGCTTTAGATAATTTTGATTGCGATGTAATTCGAAGAACAATTCATGAATTTTATGCTGTCCATAAAATAGTACCAACAATTCAATAGTATCAACAATAGCTCTCATGTTGTTTCATTAGAAAATATGTATTGGAAAAGGGATGGTGTGATTGAAGATTTGGTTGATCCTCTGCAAATAGATATTTCAGACACGGACAGTGATTCGGATATTTCATCCGATGAATATTAGATTTTTCATTGATTTTATTTGATAGTTTTTGATACAAAAATAAAAAAAAAAAATTTTTTACCGATCACTGATGTATTTTTTCTGCAGCTCTTATAAATATCACAGTGAATGTAAATATACCATTTTTTTAATTAATTTAATTTACAATAAAATGCATTTTTTATATCTAGATTTTTAATTATCATAGAAGACTGAAATTATAAATTTGTATCTCATATTCACACTTCGATTATTTATAAAATTATGAGAAAGATCTTAAATTCATTTTAAATTTTTTATTGCTAATCACAAAAGATTGAAAATTTTGAGTTGTATATCCTAATTATTTCTGCAAATTGTAAAACTGTGAATCAAATATATTATTTTTATTGCATTATATATATATATATATATATATTATTACAATATATCACTTAAAAATGGAATTTTTCAAACCCTCATTTTAATATGTTTTTCGGTTTTTATTTATACATTCAATCAAAAGAAAAATTCTGAAAAAGAAAGTTGGTTGAAAACATTCTTTCACAGTTCTTAAAGAAACACACCCGAAAATATCCACTCCTATAACACTCCTATTTTTTAAATAGATTTGCTTCTTTCTTTTTATTATTTTGAAAGTATTATTCACATATTCGATCAAAAATAAAGTTTTAAAAATAACTTTAAAATTGCGGACAAAAAGCAGTCTGAAATACATTCCGTATTTCATAAACAAACACATCCGAAAATATGACGTTTTCCCCTATTTTCTAAGTAGACTAGCTTTTCTCGCGCATGCGTAACAGCTTCCAGGGACCTCGCTTCCGTGGTCGGACTGTATATATATTAATATATATATTTATATTTATATATATAAATATATATATTTATATATATATATATATATATATATATATATATATATATATATATATATAAATATATATATATTTATATATATAAATATATATATATATATATATATATATTTATATATATAAATATATATATATATATATATATTTATATATATATATAAATATATATATATATATATATATATATATATATATATATATATATATATATATATATAACAGTTGCATTTTAGGACAAATGATTTAAATATATATAAATATAACAGTTCGATAACTGACTGACTCACTGAAAGATAACGCACAGATCAAACTGCTGGACCTAAAGGGCTGAAATTTTGCATGTCGATTCTTCTTCTTATAGTGTTGGGGTGCACTAAGAAATATTTTTGAAAATTCTTCTTATATTTTTTTAAATTAAACTTTCAGGCTGTTTTTGTAGTATATTTTAAAGTCTGCATCTAAAACAATAATCTGAGGGTTATAAAATTTACATCACGAGAAAGATCATAAAAATTCCTTTAAAATGAAATCTTTTTCGAATTTTTACCTCCATTTTCTGATTTTTGGTGAATTTTTAAAGATAAATTTTTAGAATTTAATTTATTAAATGCCGATCACGTGATTTCTTTTTCTGGTACTTTAAATAAATTTATCGTCACGTGCATAACAACTAAATAAACAAAAAATATTTTTTTCTCCTTGCTAATGCGGCAGACGATTGGACATTATCCCAAAAAACATTAAAATACAGTAAAAGAAATGTTCTACAAACTGTACTATATTAACTGTACTATACTGTTTGCGTCACGTGCATAACAACGAAATAAATTGACAAAAAAAATATTGAAATAAGGTAAAAGATAAAATTGAACCACTAGACTAATTGAGATGGAAGTTTTTAAAGAATTTAATTCAAATTTTTATGTTTTATGGATATTAAATTAAATCTATATATAAAACTGCAATTTCCCCTCAAAGTAGGCTTCGCCAATGACGATAAATATGTCTCAAGGCCAAACTTTAAAATTCGCGGGCGTAGATTTAAGAGAAAATTGTTTCCCCACGGTCAGTTTTACGTAGCTTGCTCACGCGTAAATTTGCGGGCGAACCTGGTAATTTTAGTACCGTCCAATGGAGAAACTTAAAAACTATTTCATTATTTTTTCATTGTAATTATCCTAAAATGTATATACATATATATATATATATACATATATATATACATATATATATACATATATATATACATATATATATATATATATATATATATATATATATATATATATATATATATATACATATATATATACATATATATATATATATATATATATATATATATATATATATACATATATATATATATATATATATATACATATATATATACATATATACATATATATATATACATATATATATATATGTATATGTATATATATATATATATATATATATATATATATACATATATATATATATGTATATATATATATATATATATATATATATATATATATATATATATATATATATATATATATATATATATATATATATATATACATATACATATATATATATATATATATATATATAGATATATATATATATATATATATATATATATACATATATATATACATATATATATATATATGTATATGTATATATATATATATATATATATATATATACATATATATATATATATATGTATATGTATATATATATATATATATATATATATATATATACATATATATATATATATATATATATATATATATATACATATATACATATATATATATATATATATATATATACATATATATATACATATATTATATATATATATATATACATATATGTATATGTATATATATATATATATATATATACATATATATATATATATATATATGTATATATATATATTATATATATATATATGTATATATATATATATATATATATGTATATATATATATATATATATATATATATATATATATATATATATATATATATATATATATATATATACATATGCATATATATATATATATATATACATATACATATATATATAGATGCATGCATAAATATATATAGAAACTTTTGCCGTAAAAGTGGAATAACCAATGCCGAAAAAGAGTAACAATTTTCCGGCAAATTCTAATAGAAATGTCCGTACATCAGGAGCTCATTTCTTATGACTTTTCTTGATAAAGTCAGAGGGATACGTAGAAAAATACGTAGCAAAGCACGGGTATTCAGCTAGTATATAAATATATATATACGCACATGACACGAAGAAGGGTGTTCATATCAATGGAAAGCTGCAAAAAAATATCATCGAAATTCCTTCCAAGGAATTTTAGATATGTCCATTTTAAGGACAGCCCTATAAGAAAAATTTTAATCTGTGAAAAGTAGACTTCAGGTCTTGAAGAGGAATGAATACTTTTTGCTTCGACCCGAATAAAAATATTAAGGATAAAACGATTTCTCTAACCGTAACAAACAAAAAAAAAACAAACTGATGTCTCGGATAAAGTTCTTTTGAACATTGAATCTAGACGACCGATTTTTTTTTATTCTTTTGAATTATGCAATAAAAATTCGCTACTTGAAATTATACTCCCATTTAAAAAAGAAATTTACAGGAATCTGTTTTATAATTCTAATATGTGATTTAAGGGGGACTGGGACGTCTTCGACAACTAAGAAGTTGGAAATTTGGGCTATTCTTTTAAAGCCCATATCTTATACAAATATGCATGTATCATTATGATTTTTTTATGTTAATTTAGTAAGACCTTTATGAATATTTTAAGATAAAAAAAATTTATTTTTGGATTGAAAAGTAAATTTAAAATAACAATATAAACAAAAATACTTTTCCCCCTGAAATTTTTGAGGTATTCACTTTGTAACACTTTTTCAAAAATTTAGTGAAAATCTTACCTTGAAATCTTGTGTGATGATTATACACAGTTTATTTTATATAGTGAACCCATTTAAGTCTTTGTTACACTTTTTTAAAAAATTTTAAAAAATTTTAAATTTCACTTATCAGAAATTTGCATATTTTTGTCATACATTTTCACCATTTACAAAAATATCTTGAGGTTTAAAAATAAAAAATAGGTCATATTGATACAACAGCACTTATTCTATTGACTTTTAAAATTTCAGAGATGTACTTGCAACAGATTTTGCAGAAAGTGTACCATTACATGAAAAAATCATATTTTGAGAAAAACGCAAAAAACACTTTCCCATTATATGGGATTTAAATGTATGTTTACAATTTTAAGTTGCTAATAATTGTTGTTAGAGTGTCAAAAAGTACATAAATTATATATTTTTGTAATCTGTAGAATCTGCTCTATTTTTTAAGCCACAAATTCAAAAATAAATTTTTTGAAGGTATTTGACGTCCTAGTCCCCTTAAGGTCCTCATCACTTTATTATCATATTTTTATTAACTTGCTTTCTTGTTTGTTTGTGTGTTTGTCCCTTACAAATCTTGCAATCGATTTTTAACTAACTTCCCGACTAGCTAGAAAATTTGAAACCTTTAGAATAGCTCAGAACACGATGACAATGCATTATTTTAATACTTTTAGCCATCTTTAAGCAGAATTAAATTCATTTTCAGATATTTTCAGTTAATTTTGTCTTGTACACTGGTGCAGCCATCTATCGGCTGGTACGGGAACGAAAAGTTAAACGCAAGTTAACTTCCAATTAACTTCATTTTCTCTCAAGTTGATGGGATAATTCATCAAAAAAAAATTTTTTAAAGTATTTATTAATACATAGAATTTGCAAGCTTATATGATTCAACAGAAAATTTAAAAACATGGTATATAAAAAGTTCTTTTTATCTTGTAATTATTTATGCTATCTCCGTGTTTCTTTAAACATGTACTACCCAGTTTCCCGGTAGTAAGAAAAAAGACGGGATGATAAACGAATTCAATGCTATTTCCTTTTTGTATTCAACATTGAAAATAAACACCTTTTCGGGAAGAAAATATAATATTTCTTACAAAAGACCTTAATGAATTGTATGCATGAAATTATACGTACCTATACGTAAAGAATAAAGCCAACATTTTAGAAACGAATAAGGGTTCATGTAGCGATTTTAACACACGTTGAAAACACTGTGTGAAAAGAATCGTTCTAACTCTAAAGAAATTACGCTAACTGCTTGAATCTGTAGACTTGACTTTAGACTCGTTGGATTTAGAATGAAAAAATGCACAAAAACAGACACCCCAATCATTGTTGAGACATTTGTTAAAAATCCCAATTTTGAGAACATTTCAAAGATTTTCTTTTGAATTTTCGCCATTTTCCCATGGCCACATTTTGCTGGCCAGTGAACTCGTCTTTCTAGTAGACTCGTCCTTCTAGTAGACTAAGTTGAACTCTCTACCCCAAAAGGGATGCGATATCGATGTCGATGTTTTCAAAACATCGATGTTTTGGTATAAACATCAATGTTCTAAACATCGATTTATTGAAGCCGATTTTTTTAACATCGATGTTTTGTGCTCGATGTTTTACGTTGTCTTGATTTTTTTAATGAAAAAGTATTGTATTAAAAAAAAAAAAATTACCACGTAGCATAATTTTCCCACTCAGTAAATGGAAGTCTGGATTCTGAAAAGGACGAATACAAAAGGGGGAACGATTAGAGACAAATGGCAATCAACAACCAATGAATAATAATTATATGCCCCAATAGCCCCAATATTTTTTATTTACAGTAAAGAAAAAATAAGCTTATTCAGTTTTCCCCCATACGTTGGTTTTGCATCCGTACTTCAAATTGGTGTAAATACATGTAATTTTCTTTCGTATTATTTAATTTGAAAATAAAAGATTTGTTAATAAATTACAATAATTTCTTCCTCGATTTTCTGATAAAAGTAATAAAACGTGTAATAAAAATTCTGCGATATGCGCTGACTCAAGCAACCAAGTTTTTGTCATTTGTGTCAGCCCAACCTGCGAGTAAAATTAACGCCCCCCCCCCCCCCCCTCCATGACTAACCGAAGTAACATTAATCTTAGAGGTTACTAAACCAGTTTAAAAAATGAAAGTTCATAAACATCGATGTTTAAAAACATTGATGGTTTTGGGGCGACGTTTTATTATAATCGATGTTTTAATATTGAATATCGATGTTTCGAAACATCGATGTTTTGTTGTCGATGTCGCATCCCTATCCTCAGACAGGTGTTGAAAACAAGCGAAATGAAGTAATTCTTTGATTTTGTGACAGATATTTTTTGTACTGGCTCTGAACAATTCTTTTCCCGACGCAAATGAATTGCTCCGGGTCATATAAGTATCCGGAACGATAAAAATCGTTTCGAGCAAAATCAAATCCATTCCAAAATAATGGTTTCATGTGGATAAAAAATTAAAAAATTCCAGTTGAACCCATTCGATCTTTTATTTTGGTTCACATCCATTTCAACCCTGGTAGACTTCAATAATAGCAAAGTACGCGTAGACAATTTAGAAAAAAAAAAACCCACCTAATCTGATAGTTTCATAATCGCAAAAATGTTCACTTTATTATGCAAGGTGCGCCCATAAAGTAACCGTACATTTTTTTTATAAATAAGAAAAATATTATCCACCTTTAAATAAATTTATCTCCTTCACAAAATACGCGTAACATTTGATTTAATATCCGAGACGTTTTCAAATCGCTGTCCTTTCATGGAATTTGCATTTTTTTATCACAAAGGACATATTCACCACGAATTTGCTCCTGAAAATCAAACAATCGATCAGTATTTTTACAAGGAGGTGCTTTTTCGATTAAGAAACGGGATAAGGCGAGTTAGGAAGGAACTGTTTTATTCTGGGCAATGGTTTGTGTTACATGATAATGCTAGGCCTCATACAGCAATTTATGTACAACAATATCTTGCTAAGCATTCAATTACAGTGATAAATCACCCACCATATTATCCCGACTTATCACCAGCTGAATTTTTCCTTTTTGCGAAGCTAAAGATGGCCATGAAAGGACAGAGATTTGAAAATTCTGGGATATTAACCTTTTCTTTACGGGTTGGGATAGCATGTATCCCAAGAATGAATATATATATATATATATATATATACAGTGGAATCTCGATCTATCGTTTTTCAAGGGACCGACTGAAATGAACCATAAATGCGGGAAAACGATAGATGCGGAAACATAACAAAGCAATATGATCGTTGGGACTGGATAAAATGAACGACACATACGGAAAAACGATGGATCCGAAAACGATCGATCGAGATTCCACTGTATATATATATATATATATATATATATATATATATATATATATACAGTAACCACCGCTTATAGTGATCACTGGTTATAAGAATCAACCGTTTATAAGAATCAATATCGCGAAAACAAAAACAAATGAATTATTTCCATGTTAAAATTTTCGCTTTAAAGAATCAATCCACCGGTTTTAAGAATCAGTTTACACTCTTCGCTTTACTTCCATTTTTCCAAAAAACCTACTTAAACCCTCAAAAAGCACGAAGTTCGTTCTTTTTTTTAAAGAAAGATTGATAAGATGGGATGGAATATAGTCGTAAAATTCACCCCTTTCTTTATTAGACATAACATAATCGTTTCCCCTTAAACGCTTTACCACAACACTGTACTATTAGCTTGACCCGGGGGCAACTTTACCCGTCCGAGTAAATCTTCGTCTGAGACTATAAGTATTGAAAGAGGTATAAACAGCCTTCTGAAAACTTCATTACGTCAAACTACAGTAGAAAACTTTTTCTTGCTCCCTTCCTGTAGTTGAAATGTTAAAACTGTTAAGCAGGTATGTTGTAACTTGTAACAAATATTGTATTTTTTTCTTCTCTTACTATAATCATGTGTATCTACTTATAGGTCTAAAAATTAAGTTTTATTTTTAAAACTAAAAAAATTTTAATAAAAGATAGTTAATGTAAATTAAAGAGTATTTTATGGTAAATTATCTAATATATGTATATATAGGTGTGTGTGTTCCAGTCCAAAAACCTAAATTTCGGCTATAAGAATCAACCGCTTATAAGAATCAAAAACAGTAATAACAAACGTGATTCTTATAAGCGGAAATCACTGTATATATATGAAGGTTAAGGGTTGGGTATCATAATTATTTTATATAATCTTTAAATTGGAACTAAAAGAAGAGTTTGTTTCACGAAGTTCTTTGAAGTATACAGCTATGATGCAACATTATGAAGGCAACACTAAAGCAACTTTTTTCCCCTTTACCTTGTTTCATTTAGAAAGAAATACTTGCGGTAATTTAGTTTGTCACAGATTTTCCGTTCCTCGCTTCTATCGATAAAGGCACATTTTTTTAAAGGGTGCCCTAAGAAAGTCCAATATGCCGTCAATTTTTATTTAACGTGTCTTATTCTATATTTTGGCTCACCTTTTTTTCTCCCTCTCTCGACGTACGTGACCACTCGAGGGCGACGCTCAGTGTCGTGGAGGGTTCAAAAAGTTGTTTTTTTCTCTTCGCCCCCGAGTGTAAAAGGGTCTTTCTCCCTTTATTTCACAGCACTTAACGTCGAGTTGAAGTTCATAACCCTTGTGCTCTTCAGAGATCTAGAGGCTGCCGATCAGAGCGGAAACTCAATGGAAGTCTCCTAGGTTCCCATTCATTGAAAGAAAGTCAAAGGTGACTGAAGCCTTGTTTAAAAATAGGGAAAAAAAACAGCGTGTTCGAATTTTCTTGACTTCTTACAGAACTGCTACTACGACTTAATGTGCATAACGTACAAGGTGCGCCCATAAAGTAGGCGGACAATTTTTTATAAATAAGAAAAATATGACTATACTTCAAATAAATTTATCTCCTTCAAAATAATCGCCAAAGGAGACTACGCAATTTTTCCAACGTTTCTTCATGTCATCGAAACACTGTTTATAGGCGTTACTAACCGTTCGCAAAATTAAGCGTAACATTTGATTTAACCTTTAGCTGAAGGGGTTCATTTTTCCGATTCCCTCTTTAGAAAGGGAAATTTCATATTCCCTTTATAAGAACGGCAATTAAGGGATATATATATATATATATATATATATATATATATATATATATATATATATATATATATATATATATACATATATATATATACATATATATATATATAGCATATATATATATATATATACATATATATATATATATATATACATATATATATATATATATGCATATACATATATATATATAATATATATATATATATATATATATATATATATATATATATATACATATATATATATATATATACATATACATATATATATATGCATATATATATATATATATATATACATATATATATATATATATATATGCATATACATATATATATATGCATATATATATATATATATGCATATATATATATATATATATATAAATATATATATATATATACATATATATACATATATATGAATATATATATATATATATATATATAAATATATATATTTATATACATATATATACATATATATGAATATATATATATATATATATATATATATATATATATATATATATATATATATATATATATATATACATATATATACATATATATGAATATATATATATATATATGTATATATATATATATATATATCCGAAAACAAATTTCCGAAGTAGTCGTCAAATCTCGATTATTTCGAGCTTTGGCCAAGCTACTTTTGCCAGTACTGGAAGTGGTCCGCCATTTTGTGAATTATCCAGTCTTTGGATTTTGGCCTTATATATATACATGTATATAAATATACTGTATAAAGATGAACTGTATGCTAATACCTTTATATTAGACAATAAAATGTCGACCACCACCTTTAGAAAAAAAAATACTAAAAATTATTGTTGATATTATGTATATATATATATATATATATATATATATATATATATATATATATATATATATATATATATGACAGGCGTGTGGTTTGCCTGTTCTCAAATCTTAAATTGCAATCATCATCGGTTAATTTTAGTGGCGAGTGGAGAATAGTAAAACAGAGAATCAGTTCATAACTTGAATCATTGTATTTATTCCTTTTCATGCGAACCACAGCTCCAAATCAGCGCGTTCAGATTTCGCCATTTTTAATTTGGAGACGCGACGAATACACGTCCTTCGGCATTGAATTCTATCCCGCGCTCTCTCGATTTCGAGGTCAAAACTGCGCGTTTCCTCTCCTGGCACATGCGCAGAGCCCAATTTAGAATTTTCTCGAAGTTTCATTTCGCGCCCAATCCTGTACATTATCTAAAAATAAATTCTGTACGGAACTCCATCTCACCGCAAATCGAAGGTCAATCTCAAAACGGGGAAAAAAACTACTTTTTCTTCCCGCACGCGTCTGGAAATATGAACTGTAGTGGCTTTTTCGTGCCACGAAAATGATTAATCCCTAAGTCCACTTTAAATTTAACTTAATTATTCTTTTCCCAATTAATTTCTTACACACACACACACACACACACACATATATATATATATATATATATATATATATATATATATAATCCTGTAAGATTCAACCTCCAGTGAAGGATAAACCAGGAAGTGAGTGAAGCTAAG
Source organism: Dolomedes plantarius (assembly GCA_907164885.2). NCBI lineage: Eukaryota > Metazoa > Arthropoda > Arachnida > Araneae > Dolomedidae > Dolomedes > Dolomedes plantarius. The sequence continues at coordinate 114,823,902 of OU015503.1, read as the reverse complement.
GTCGCGCAAGAAAAAGCAAATTTCGAAAGAAAAATTGAATATAAAAGTTACAAATGTGAAAGCAGAAAAAAAAATTCCCTAAAGTAACAGAGTGTTAATTAAAGAAACTAAAGAGAGTGAAAACTAAATAACACCATGAACAACAGAATCATAAATGTCACGAAGACGCGTATGCTCGAAAATTAACTAGCAAAAGTGGGGAAGAAAAAATTAGCTTACAGAAGTACAAGGCGTTATGATAATCAGTCATTATTCAGATCTCCAATCAGACAGATCTCAAGGCCTCGTTTCCAATTTTACGATATTTATGTGGTTCTTTGTCAGTTATCCAATGGCAATTCATCGAAAAGAGATCGGTTTTTTTTTTAAGATATTCCCTCCCAATACAGCTAAAAGCACTCTGCCCCCAAAGCACACATCTTATTCAGAGGTGCAAGCAGAAAGAGGATTATTTCATCGGAGTGCCGACACAAAGGAGTCCGTTGTTATGACCAGAATCGACAGGATAGTCAGAGACGTCCGCTGTCCACTCCAAACGGAAGAGAGACTCTCGAAAGCGTCCACTCCGGGCCGCTGAGGGCGTGCTGGCTTGTATGCGCTTTCGGACCTCAAACAATTATTGAATCCCTTGACTTATCCGTAGCACCACGAGTCAAATAATAAACACGTGACACTAAAATCACGCTCAAAATATTTTTAGAGTTATGTTTGATATACAGAGGCTGTTCGCACATTTTTTAGACGATTTTGGTAAGCGGTAATAAAAAATCGTTTGCTGCAAAAGAAATAATTGCAATTGTACTATGTTTTTAAAAGTCAAAATTATCGTCTGCGGCTTGAAAGTTTTGTTTTTATTCAAAATGGCGTTTTTAACAATGCAGTGGTTCGAAGGCTACATTTATGCTCTTTCCGAAGAGAAATATGCATACTCCGTTATCCCAAAACGATGTGAGAGTCATGGTTTTGTGATATCTAAAGCGTCGATAGGTAATATCGTCAACAAGAAAGGAAAAAAACGTCAAATTGTAGCCTCAAGTGGGACAAAAATTCCAAACAAGTATCCAAGGAAAAAACGGACATTCAATGCAACAATTCAATGCAACGTTCAATTCAAAGGTACGTTGTTTAATGTTAAAAGAAAATCCCCTAGTCAAAGGACAGTTGCAAAATCATTAAAATGCTCGGTGTCCACTGTAAACAAAATGATAAACGTTGATTTAAATCTTAAGAAAGCGAAAAAACGCAATGTGCATCGTCTTCTTCCAAATCATATCGCTGAACGCAGGACACGCTGCAGAATTCTATATGAGAAACACTTATCCAAAGAAAAATGGAAAACAATTGTCACAATAGATGAATCATGGGTGTATTTAAATGATTGCAACAAAAAAAGAGCCATTTATTATCATAAAAGGGGAGAAAAAAATTTAAGTACATGGTTCAAAGAATCGAAAGAAAGTTTTTCTAAGGGATTCGTAACTGTTGCTGGTTTTTCTTATAATGGCAAGTTAAAAATAAAGAGAGTGGAAAAAAAATGGCAAGATTAACTCCAAATACTATCAGGAACATATTTTATCGCCAATTTTTCTGAATGAAATACCTTCGCTTTACCCACAGTGCCATCAATCTGTGAGACTCCATCAGGACAAAGCTAGCAGTCACACATCAAAATCCACTGTAAATTTCCTAAAAGAAATGGAACAAAAAACTGGTATCAAGGGCATACCCTTCACTGATATCCCTACTAAATCTCCCGATGTATCACCTATGGATTTTTGTGCTTTCGGACTTTTAAAATCTGCATTATCCAAACGTCGTCCCAAAACCCTTACAGGACTCTGGAAAGCTGTTCAGGAGGAATGGGATAGAATACCTCTTCTGACACTTCAAAAGGCATTATTATCCTGGAAATTGCGGTGTCGAAAGATAGTTCAGAATAAGGGATGTCAAATAGAACATTTAAAACACAAGAATTTTATGTAATTTAGTTTTGTGAATACAATATACATCGTCTAAAATATGTGTGAACAGCCTCTGTATATATATATATATAAGACAAAGTTGAAAGTGAAAAAACGGTATATGCTCAGAACCACAAGAGCCAGGAACTATTGGAAATTGGTTTTTGACAGCATCTTTTCATCAGCGGTGCCGATACTGTCTAAAAACCAATGGATTGTTTCTAATAAATATGATCTGAGCAATAAACATACTTAGACACCGTACAATCCATATGAAACAGAAGAAGGAATAATCAGTTGCTTTATCATAGAACACCAAACCCGGCACCAGACAAAGTGGAAGTTAAGGAGACCGCAAGAAGACTGACGTCACAAACATTGCAACTATGGAGTAAATGGAAACACAGAAGCAGACTTTAAGGATACTGTATTTTAGGACTATATTACCTAAATTGACTTAGACATTTATTATGACTAGGAGTTATTATTGTTTATTGTTTTAATTACACTAGTTTTTTTAATATATATATATATATATATATATAAACTAGCTGAATACCCGTGCTTCGCTACGGAGTACATTCAAATTAAATAGAACGGTAAATTTATGCAATTAATGCCAAATATATATATATATATATATATTTATTTATTTATTTATTCATAATAAATACAAAGGTCTGTACGGGAGTGCATGATGTATAAGAAAATAAGCACAATGGACTGTAAAAAACAATAAAAATTTAATAGCGAGGCATTGTTCGCCGTAGAAAACTCCGCTTGCTGCAGGAGCTTCTTGATTGTACCGATACAGAGTTTGTTCTTATTTATACTTGGCTCTAGAGGGCGTACATAGACAAGTGGGTGGAGGCGTTACGTCATACATTATTACGTAACAGGTCAATGTATACAATTAATGCCAAAAATATATATATATATTTATAAAAAAATTCGTAACGGATATTTTTATAGACAAAACGATGTAGAAGAAAATATTCATATTAAATCTAATAGAACATACTAAAGAATATAGTACAGTTAATGTAGTACAGTTTGAGGAACATTTATTTTATGGTATTTTAATATTATTTTTGAATAATGTCCAATCGTCTGCCGCATTAGAAAGGAAAAAATATTTTTTTGTCAATTTATTCCGTTGTTATGCACGTGACGCAAAATTAGTTTAAAGTATCACAAAAGAAAAGAAACCACGTGATCAGCCTTTAATAAATTAAATTCTAAGAATGAATATTTAAAAAACCACCAAGAATCGGTAAATGGAGGTAAATATTCGAAAAAGTTTTCATTTTAAACAAATTTTTATGATTTTTCTCGTGATATAAATTTTATAACCTTCAAATTAATATTTTACTTGCAAACTGAAAAAAATTACAAAAATAATTTAAAATTGTAATTTAAGATAATGCAAAAAGAATTTTTCAAAAATCTTTCTTGGTGCAGCCCTACACTATAAGAAGAATCGCCGGGCAAAGTTTCAGTCCTTTAGGTCCAGCGGTTTGGTCTGTGCGTTATTTGTCAGTCAATTATGGAACTGTTTTATATACAGTAACCACGGCTTATAGTGATCAGTGGTTATAAGAATCAACCGTTTATAAGAATCAATATCGCGAAAACAAATGTATTATTTCCATGTTAAAATTTTCGCTGTAAAGAATCAATCCACCGGTTTTAAGAATCAGCTCACACTCTTCGCTTTCCTTTCATTTTTCAAAAAAAGCCACTTAAACCCTCAAAAGGCACGAAGTTCTTTCCCTTTTTTTAAAGAAAGAGTGATAAGATGGGATGGAATACAGTCGTAAAATTCATCCTATCTTTGTTAGACATAACATAATGGTTTCCCCTTAAACACTTTAGCTAAAAACTGCCCTTTTAGCTTGACCCAGGGGCATCTAACCCGTCCGAGTCCGATTTCACTTTTCTCCACTGACAAACAAAGACAGGGACTCTTTTTTCCCACCTCCCACATCCCGGTTGCGGCTTCCTGGACCCTGAAACACATAAATCTTCGGCAAAGTGTCCACTATCACTTAGGCAAACGTGACATCAATTGATTCAGCACGTTATCAAACCCTGAAACGTAAGCTAGAAGGTGAATCTTCGTCTGAGACTATTGGTATTGAAATAGGTATAAACAGCCTCCTGAAAACTTCATTACGTCAAACTACCATAGAAAACTTTTTCTTGCAGCCTTCCTGTAGTTGAAATGTTAAACTGTTAAGCAGGTATGTTATAACAAATATTGGATTTTTTTTCTTCTCTTATTATAATCACGTGTATCTACTTATAGGTCTAGAAATTAAGTTGTATTTTTAAAATTATAAAGAATAATTTTATTAAAAGATAATTAACGTACATTAAAGAGTATTTTATGGTAAATTATCTAATATATGTATATATAGGTGTGCGTGTGTGTGGATGTCCAAAAACCTAAATTTTGGCTATAAGTATCAACCGCTTATAAGAATCAAAAACAGTAATAACAAACGTGATTCTTATAAGCGGAAAGCACTGTATATAGATATATAAGAGGATGACGAAGAGCAGATACCGACCTGTTTTGTCTACAAATAAGATGAATGGTCGAACTCACTCGTCATTATTTATTTCTGCCAGAGAAATTGAAAAGAACCAGTTCATTCATTTTCGTCAAAAGAAAGAAGTTTCGGGAAAAAAAAATTGAGTGAGCATAACGTCTCTGCTGACTCTTCAGCCTCGCTTCGAGCTTCGTAATTAATTAACTCCGATTAGAACATCGTGCCGGGAAACGTATTCGCCCCGCCTTTCACGCGATCCTTTCCGTTTCGACCGTTCTCGGCATTCGGCCAAATAAAAGCTCACTCAAAGTGGTCAGATCACTCCGTCTCTGTCTTCGTGTCTCGCTTTAGTCATCCGTTTCGATGACATCGCTGGGCGCTCGACTTTCGATCGCCAGGGAGCCAGATGTGTCGCTAGGGGATAGCGGACTTATTGACGCATACCTCCAAAAAGTTCCATAGGGGCACCTATCATGGATGGAGTACCTCAATCTGCATTTTTTTTGAAAATCTGAAGTATATTTATACTGTATAGAGATAATGAACTGTTTTCTTAAGACCTTTATAATAGACTAGCTGAAAACGTGCACTTCGCTACGGAGAACATTCAAATTAAATACAACGGTCAGTGTATGCAATTCATGCCAAAAAAATAAATAAATAAATAAGGCAGTAGAAGGGGTGAGGGTCATTGGCCGTGCCGCAGCCAATGACCCTCACCCCTTCTACTGCCTTAGGTAACGACAGACCCTTAATTTCTCGACATTTCTAAAAGGCGGCCCATTAAAGGACATGGCCCATTATAGGTGCATTTACCTTAGTGCACGCCCAGTGTCACAACACTTGAGTGTTCCTAATAGCACAGTGTGGAACGTACTGAGAAAATTGATGCATTGCTTCCCGTACAAAATCAGTCATAATCAACAGTTGTTGGCCATCGACAGGGAGAAGCGATTGCGCTTTGCATTGACATTTCTTGCTAGAGTTGAAGTAGATGCATCGTGGGCATGGCAGATTCTCTGGAGTGACGAGGCACCTCAGTGGAACAGTGAGCAACCATAAGTGTCGAACTCGGGATACGGAAAATCCCCGTACCTTCCAAGAGATTCCACACCACTCACCGAAATCCATGTGATCTTAATCCGTGTGATTTTTGGCTGCGGGGACACTTAAAAAATCTTGTTTGAGGACGTCTAGTAACCTTGGCAGACTTGAAAGAAGGTATCACTTTGCATGTGAGAAGCATTTCAGTCGACAAGCTACGATTCGCAGTTGAACAAGCTGTTCAGATATTAAACATTTTACATCTAAAGCTCAGATTCAAAATATTAGAATAATTGAGAAAAAGTAATAAGAAAGAAATTATTTTCCATTTATTTATTTTTGATGCTAAGTAAATGCAATTAAATTTCTTATAAATTAAATTTGGAATGTTTAGATAAGATTGTAACATTTACAAAATATAAAATACAATAAATTAGGTATACAACAGCTTTCTGAAAATCATCAAAATATTAGAATAAAATTTAGATTGGTTCAAAATATTAGAACATTTTATTTTACGCAAAAATATTACCTTATGAATACGAAGTAAATGGTAGTTAATATTTTGTAGCATCCCCTTTAGCTTTAATAACAGCGTGCAATCGATCTTGCATACTATATACAAGGTGTTTACAAACATTTCTATCAATATTAGCCCAAATAGACTTTATACGTGCCACTAACTCAGTTTTACTTGAAGGAGGATTTTCTTGGAGTTTTTTCTTCATTATACCCCATAAGTTTTCGATGGGATTAATGTCTGGTGAGTTTGGTGGCCAAGGAAGTACCTTAATTTTACGTTGGCGGAACCAATTCTTAGTTGACACCGAGGTATGCAGTGACGCTAAATCTTGTTGAAAGATGAAATCATCTTCAAATAAATCTTCTGATGATGGAATCATGTAATATTCCAAAATTTCTTGATATATCTGAGAGTTAACCTTTTCGTAGACGATGCATAACTTTCCAGGTCCTTCTGCGCTCATGCAACCCCAAACCATGACACTACCAGCAAATTTTACCGAATGTTTAAGGAATTCTTTATCAAATGCTTCAGGCTTCATTCTCCAAACTCGAATACCTTGATTACCATATGAAACACAAAACATACTTTCATCACTAAATAATATTTTTTTCCAATCTTCTTCGCTCCATAAACGTTTTGATTTACACCAATTCAATCTTATGCGCTTTTGTTTTGCAGTCATGAGAGGTTTTGTTTTCGGTACACGAGATTCAAACTTAAATTTATGGAGACGATTTAATATTGTCGATTTAGAAAGTTCAACTAACTTCTTCTTTCCATTTTCGGTGCAAGAATCGCACACTTTTAAAACGGTTTTTCTTAACTATACGCTTCAGTTTCCTGTCATCTCTAGCAGATGTTTTTAGTTTTCGGCTGCCATTTCGGCGATCATTTTGAAATTTTCCCTTTTTTGAATATTGCGTTAGTATTTTACTAACGCTTGATTGCGAACAATGTAAATAATTCACTATATAACATTGATTTTTACCGTGCCGATACAAATCAACCATACGAAGTTTAATAGATTCAGGAATATCACTCACACGACCCATTCTAAGACGAAAAAGCAAACAAACTGAAAAAAGAATACTGATTTTAAATAAAATCTTCTGAATTTAATCAATGATGCCACCAGTTATCAATTGGTGATAATTAAAGGAGAATTAAAGTGAAATATTCTAATATTTTGAACCACTTGAATAAATATTCTACTATTTTGACTTTTCAAAATAATTTTTTTTTCAATTAATCTTTTCAAAAATTATATTAATTTTAAGATAATAAATAAGTTAAATCAACAATAAGTTCTTAATAAAAATATCGTTTGCATATTTGCATTAAAAGACATTAAATTACCAAACGATATTTTCAATTTGTGAAAAAATGTAATTATTCTAATATTTTGTATATGAGCTGTACAAGAAGGGAACCGCATTGCGCAGCATTCCTTGCGTCGGTAAGGTGTTTGTCACGTGAATGTTTGGTACGTTCAAATAAAATGTGTTTAAAAGGTGTTTTTGTGTATTTCCAGCATATGTCGAGTTGTACAGCGCCCTCTATCGGTGATTTCAAGAACAAAATATTTTTTCGCGTAATCCGTTTCCCCATGTCTTGGGTAGTATGTGTACAAAATTTGAAGCCTTTACACAGAGTAGTTCGATCTACAGAGAGGTCAGAATAAGGATGTTTTAATTCTGGTCACCCGGTGTATATATATATATATATATATATATATATATATATATATATATATATATATATATATATATATATATATATATATATATATATATAAACACTAGCTGAAAACCCGCGCTTCGTTACGGAGTACATTCAAATTAAATACAACGGTCAATGTATGCAATTAATGCCAAAATAATAAGTATATATATTTATAATAAATGCGACGATCAATGTATACAATTGATGTAAAAAAATAAATATATATATATATATATTTATAAAAAAATCGTAAGGGATATTTATCTTTTTTGGATAATATCCAATCGTCTGATGCATTAGAAAGAAAAATAATATTTTTTTTTGTCTATTTAGTTGTTATCCACGTGACGATAAATTTCTTTAAAGCACCAGAAAAAGAAATCACGTGATCGGCATTTAATAAATTAAATACTAAAAATTAATCTTTAAAAATTCACCAAAAATCAGAAAATTGAGGTAAGTGTTCGAAAAAGATCTCATTTTAAAGGAATTTTTATGATCTTTCTCGTGATATAAATTTTATAATCCTCAAGTTATTATTTTAAATTCAAACTTTAAAAAAGTCACTAAAACAGCTTAAAAATTTAATTTAAAAAATGTAAGAAGAATTTTTCAAAAATCTCTCTTAGTGCACCCCTACACTATAAGAAGAATCGCCATGCAAAATTTCAGCCCTTTAGGTCCAGCGGTTTGGTCTGTGCGTTGTATGTCAGTGAGTCAGTTACGGAACTGTTTTATATATATAGATAACTGTGCACAGTTTTTTGTATGTGTCTAAAATCTTAATAATTACTTTTTTAATCAGATTGTAATCTTTTAAGTCTTTGCATGATTTTACTTCATTTCATGGTGCATAAATTTGAAAAAATATTTGTGGTTTCAAAGAACTTTCAACAGTTCTGTGACAAACACTTGAATTAACAATCCCGAGGAATTTGGAAGAAATCAGAAGAAAATGAATGCCCACGGAGAATTTTGAAAAATGCTAGCATTTTTTAAGAACTTTTTGAGAAACAATTGTCATTCTTCCACAAAATACTTATTTGTGGATTCTAAATGACTTCAATGTAGTGAAAAAGGATTTTAATTATACCCATGTGGTATGCCGAGTAAAATGTTGAAAATAAAAAAAAAAATAAAAACCTCCCTTGTCCTCTAAAGCGACACGATTTCATAGATCAGTGATTTTAATCTTTTCTGGACCAGGAATGCTTGTTATAAAAAAAAATAAATAAATGAATAAAAAATCGGGTAGTCTTTTCTAACGAAACTACCACGGTTTTTAAGGTAGGATTACTTATCATTGCTTACCTCTTTTTTTCTAAGAATAAAATTCCTACATACGAAGAGAAGGATGAGTGATAACCCTATGCAGAATAGGTGTATGGTAACAAAAATGTTACATATGTCAGAAAATCGGGGGGGTAATATGTCGTGTAAATGTCAAGTCAATAATTACAAGATAAAAAGATCTTTTTATATACCACGTTTTTAAATTTTCTGTTGAATCATATAAACTTGACAATTCTATGTATTAATAAATACTTTAAAAAAATTTTTTTTGATGAATTATCCCATCAACTTGAAAGAAAATGAAGTTAATTATAAGTTAACTCGCGTTTAACTTTTCGTTCCCGTCCCGGTCGATAGATGGCTATACCAGTCTACAAAACAAAATTGACTGAAAATGAATTCAATTCTGCTTAAAGATGGCTAAAAGTATCAAAATAATGCATTGTCATCGTGTTCTGAGCTATTCTAAAAGTTTCAAATGTCTAGCTAGTCGGGAAGTTAGTTAAAAATCGATTGCAAGATTTGTACTGGACAAACACACACACAAACAAGAAAGCGAGTTAATAAAAACATGGTAATAAATGAGTGTACTCGGATATTTGGGCGAAATTAAAGTAAGTTAAGAAATCGAATGACTTTTCGTTGCGTTTCGCGTCTATATTAAAATCACCCATTCTGATGATCGGCACATTGGCATCGATATGAAACTCTTCATCTATAAGTAATCTTGATTCGGAATATTTCATGAGCGCACTAAACAGAAATAATTTTAGATGGGATGAATTGACTGTTGGAAGTACATAGACGAATGCCAGTATGAAACGCGATTGTCCATTTATTGTGATATCTACCATTGTGATTTTGGGTAAGTTTGAAGGGAGAAAAGGGATAAAAAAAACACCTTTTAAAAATAAAATTCTGCCATTCTTGATTTATAACTCGCGACGACGGTTTTAACGTCTGAAATTTTGCTTTAACGCGGACCGTTATAGAGGAACGTAATCCTACGTTAAAACTAATTAATCTGCAATCATGAGCATATTCTATTCCCTTTAAAAACAGTTACAGATAAAGTATGCAAATTTTTAATGCATTTTAAGCGTCACTTTTTGTTATGGAAAGTTTTGCGTAAAGGCGAACTGAATAGCAATTATAAAATGCCTATAAAAACTTAAAAAATAAACGAGACTTATGAGCTGGCCTTTGCTTGGATGTGACACCGTGATTCCGTGTCGCAGAAAATGTGTTAAGGATTTTCTTACCGAAACAGGGAATTTTTTTAGGTACTCGAAAAGTCAGGTAACGGAAAAAGAAACATGGATTTTTAGAATTTGAACAAAATTATTATAATTATGAGTAATCAATTATAATTATGAATTTGGATTTATTCTCCCGCGATGATATACCGCGTATGAAAAGATAAGCAAGAAAATATGTTTAACATTATAAATCTGTCTTAACGTAAAGGAAAAGGGATTGTTTTCAAGCCCTATTTAAACAAAAATCGTTCTCGATTCACTCAGGTTGATACTGAAGCAAAAATCACCTTTTCCCAGGAAATATTTCTAATTCAAAAACTAAATGTGGTTGGGAATGGATGAAATAAACGACACATACGGGAATATGATCGTTCGAGGAACGATTGATTCAGGCTCCACTGTACACGCACACACACACACATATATATACACACACATATACAAATAAATATTTATGTATAAGCCTGCATTCTTACATACATACATACAAAGATGTATATATATATATATATATATATATATATATATATATATATATATATATGTAGGAAGGAGTTAGTACTCCTTCCTTTAGAAGTGAATCATTAGACTTAATTATTTTGAACATTTAATTAAACTAGACGATGTTTACAAGACAGGACTAACACTTAGCCATAACTATATACTAGGTTCAAACAATTATAGTACACAAATATACAAATATTCAAAACCAAAATCAATAATTATAATACGTAGTTACTCAAATTCAAAAGTAGAAAATAATATTTCAAATCGAAATTTTTTCAAATACCAGTTCAATAATAAAATATTGATTCTCAAAATATGCATCAAAATAAGTAATCTTTAAAACAGGTTTTGTTCAAGAAAACAAAATTATGAACTAAAATAAGCATCAAATATCAAATAATAAGTTCTTCAAAATAATTTCTCTGGTTGAAGAAAACAGATGACGTAAATTTAGATATGTATCAAGTTAGATATTACTTCAGCAAAATATTCATCAAATTAATCTTCAAAATAAATCACTGTTGAAGAAAATAGAGGATGTAAATGCAGCATCAAAATAATAGTTAAAGTTCTAATGTTAAAAGCATCAAAATTGGGAAATCGAAAGTATCAAAATTGTGAAATCGAAAGCATCAAAGCATTCTGCAAAATAAAAAATATTCTCGCAAGAAAACAGCAGAATTAAGTTCAACATCAAAGCGCATCAAATAAGCAAAGTTGTCATCAAATAAACATTCGCTTCGTCAAAATTATGCATCAAAATAATAATATAATAATCTTCAAAAGTATTCAATTCGCGATCTTTCAAAATATATATTATGTTGTGGTTTGTTCAAGGAAACAAGATTCTTCAAGTTAAATGTCGAAATTTTCATCAAATCATCAAATAATTTCATCGAAATAGAATTCTCTTCAAGAAAACAGAAGTGATAAATTCAACGTCAAAGACCATCAAAAGTGAATTTAGCATCAATTAAATTCCTGCATCAAAAGAACGTTGAAATATCTTTCAGTTTTCTTAAATCATCAATAAGTTGAGAATTCCCTTAATCATCAAAATTTTCTTGAACAAGCGTCAACGTATGCATCAAATAATTTTAATATGATCCAAGTTACTTACAATTCTGGTTTTGGTTCTCATCATCCCATCAGAGTATCATCAGAGTCCGCGGCACATCACTTTGGCTTTCGCTTTCGATATCCAAATCCAAAATGACAGACAACAGTAATCCAGTCGAAATCAAGTCGAAATCAAGTCGAAATCAAGTCGTATCATCGAAAGAAAATAAAGTTTTTTTTTAAGTTCAGCATGCTAGGGGTATTTTTCGAGTCCGAGGGCCGAGCACCCATGTAGGAAGGAGTTAGTACTCCTTCCTTTAGAAGTGAATCATTAGACTTAATTATTTTGAACATTTAATTAAACTAGACGATGTTTACAAGACAGGACTAACACTTAGTATGAAATTAAAAAATAAACACAGAAGCATCAAAAGAGCTAAACATCGGGAGCTTGCAGAACAACACATCCGCTTAAAGTCCTTCGTGCCGCAGTAGTAGGGAGTGGAAGTTGTAGTAATAGTTCAGTTGTGTTGCCAAACTTGTAGTGTATTAACTCTAACTGCTAACGTCCATGGACAGTTTAACTGTGACCGAGAGAGTACGCGGTATAGGGAAGCGCGGAAAGTTTCGCTTTCACTCGGTAACTATGTTTCTTGTCAGTGTCGTGTTGTATATAGATGTACCATAGAATTTGATTAAATGTATGATAAATATGATAAGAGCATTGATTAACACACACACAACAGTCGGCCACGACAGACTGGCGACGAGCACGGGATCCGAAGCCTGTTGATTCGGTAAAATCGAAACAGTGTTCTTCCAAAGGATAGGGTAAAAAACCCGAAGACGGCTCAAGGTAAAAGTTGTTTATCTTTTTGATCAGAGGAGAAAATGGAGCAGCAAATTGCTGAATTATTGCGTCAGAATCAGGAACTGATTCGAGCTTTGCAAAATAAAGAAAACGGTTCTCATAATAAAGTTACCGTACAGTTTGAGAAGTTCAATGAAGAATATGAAAACTTCGATAGTTTTATTGAACGTTTTGAAACATACCTTGATGTGCAACAAGTAACGGTTGATAAAAGGGCTAAAGTTTTTATTTCATCACTTAGTCCGAAGTTATATCAATTGCTAAAAAAATCTGCTGGCTCCTGACATCCCTTCTGACCAAAGTTTAGAGAAATTAAAAGATGTTCTTAAAAAACATTTGACTCCTAAACCTTTAATTATCCCTTCCCGCCATAAATTTCTTAATCGTAAACAGAATGAGGGGGAAAGTATAAATAACTACATAGCGGAACTCAGAGCACTTGCAATAAATTGTGACTATGATAATAATATGTTGAATATTATGTTGCGCGATGTGTTTGTTAGCGGCTTAAAAGATAAGGCAATTTTAGATAGATTATTTGAAGAGGATAATATTGATCTAGAGAAAACTTTGCAAATTGCGTTAGCTATGGAAAAGGCATTTAGAGGGGCAAATGATGTTATGGGTCGTTCTTCTGGAATCAATGTAATAAATGTAAGGAAAAAAAATAAACCTTACATGAAATCAAACAAGAAACAAAATTTTGTGGAAAAGCAGAAGAAAGGTGACTTTTGTACGCGGTGCACAGGTACAAACCATAATAAACAAAATTGTAAATTTATTTCTAGTAAATGCAATTTTTGTTCGAAGATCGGGCATATCCAAAAGGCATGTTTTTTTGCAAAGAAAGCTAATGCCACATCTGTGAAACAAAAACAGGTAAATTTAAATGAGGTTAATCAAAACCAAAACCAAGTTCCGTTGTATAAATTGAATTCTGATGAAGGTACATTACGTGAGGAAAAACCGAAACGACCTCCAATAATGATCAGTTTAAAAATTGAGAATAAAAACTGTGTAATGGAATTAGATACGGGGGGAACGGTAAGCGTAATGAGTATAAGAAATTTCAGGGAAATTTCAAATAAGAAAATTCAACCTACTAACTTAGTTTTTCGAACTTATAAAGGTGACTCATTGGTACCCATGGGGTATGTCACTGTGAAAGTAGAATATAAAAATCAAACTTTGAATTTGAACTTGTACATTGTAAAGGAAAACTTGGATACGATTCTAGGTCGCGAATGGCTTTATAAGATAAATCTTGATTGGAATGCCATAAAAACATTAAAAGTGGAAACGAAAGTGAACTTAAATAAACTTTTGGAGGAATATAAAGAAATTTTTGATAACAAACTTGGGGAAATAAACAACCATGAAGTTCAGTTGGAATTGAAACCAAATGTCAAACCAAAATTTTGTAGGTTTAGAACGGTACCCTTTGCTCTAAAAAGTCGAGTCGAAAACGAAATCGAAAGACTAGAAAAAGAGGGCATCATAGAAAAGGTAGAAAGTTCGGAATGGGCTACGCCTGTGGTACCAATTGTTAAGCCGGATGGTAGCATACGTCTATGTGCGGATTATTCAGTTACCCTAAATCCAAATTTAATTGTACCTCAGCACCCCTTACCAAGACTCGAAGAAATATTCACAAGCTTGAATGGGGGAAAACAATTTTCAAAAATAGACTTCAAACATGCATATTTGCAAATGCAAGTTCATCCTGAAAGTCAAAAATTGTTAACAATTAACACGCATAAAGGATTGTTTATCTGTAAAAGGCTGATGTATGGGTTAAATGGAGCACCTGCCATTTGGCAGCGCTATGTTGATGGGTTGTTTCATGGCATAGACGGTGTTAAGGTATTTATGGATGATGCGAGAATCACCGGAGTTGACGAAAGTTCACATTTTAAAGCTTTAGAAATTTTTTTCAAAAAGTGTAAAGAACATGGCCTAAAACTCAATCTAAGTAAAAGTCAGTTTTTTCAAAATGAGATTAATTTTCTGGGACATAAAATTGATTCTAATGGATTACACAAAACTGATGAGAAAATTTCTGCTATTGTGAAAGCCCCAATACCTAAGGATGTACAGGAAGTAAAGAGTTTTTTGGGATTGGTAAATTTCTATGGGAAATTCTGTCCAAATTTGGCTACTATAGCAAATCCTCTAAATAACTTAACTAAAAAGGGAATCAAATTTAATTGGTCTAGGGGTTGTCAGGATGCTTTTGATCAAATAAAAAAAGAAATCTGTTCACCTAGAGTGCTGGTTCATTATGAACCAAACTTACCTCTATTGCTGGCAACTGATGCTTCACCAGTTGGTGTAGGTTGTGTGTTATCTCACCTACTGCCAGATGGAACAGAAAGACCAATAGCCTTTGCATCAAAGACTTTAACGAAAACAGAACAGAAATACTCCCAAATTGACAAAGAAGCTCTTGCAATAGTATGGGCAGTAAAGAAATTTTATTTGTATTTAAAAGGCAGAAGATTCACCTTGATAACCGATCATAAACCGTTAGTTGCAATATTTGGATCAAAGCGAGGACTCCCAATACTAACAGCTACCAGACTTTTACATTATGCACTAACCTTGCAGTCTTTCCAGTTTGACATAGTTTATCGAAATACTAAAGACCACGGGAATGCAGATTTTCTCTCTCGATTTCCCAAAACTTCAGAAGAATTAGAAGTTAAAGACGACATTACGATGTTCCAGATGTCGCAAATTGAAACCCTACCTATCACTTCAAAGGATTTGCGGGAAGCAACAGGGAAGGATGAGGAATTGGGTCTACTTTTGGAAGCCTTGAGGAAGGGCCAAAATTTAGAAGGGAGAGAAGCCCAATATACCATAGAAGATGGATGTATTATGTACGGGCAGAGAGTTTGTATTCCAAAGAGATACCAGAAAAATGTCTTGGAAGAGTTGCACCAAGGGCATCTGGGTATGGTTAAGATGAAGGCGATTGCCAGGTCGTTCGTTTATTGGAAAAACATCGATAAAGACATCGAAGAAGCTGCAAGAAATTGTGTTGACTGTGCCAGACATAAAGCTGATCCTGCGAAAGTGAAAGTCCATCATTGGGAATACCCGAGTACGCCCTGGGAGCGTGTGCATGTGGATTTTGCTGGTCCTATATTTGAATATATGTTCCTGTTAATAGTGGATGCACATTCCAAATGGTTGGAAGTTTATCCGATGAAGAAAACCACAACAAACAAAACCATCGAGTGTCTCAGAGACTGCTTTGCGAGATTTGGGTTGCCAGTTGTACTAGTAAGTGACAACGGACCACAGTTTTCGTCTTACGAATTTCAGAGATTTATGCTGAATAATGGCATAAAACACAAAACTAGCGCACCATTCAAGCCGTCGAGCAATGGTCAAGCCGAACGCTATGTGTATACACTGAAGCAATCACTGAGAGCAATGCAAAATTATGATGGTAGTATAGAACAGAAACTAAGTACATTTCTATTGCAATACAGGAAAGCTCCAAACGTTACGACAATGCACAGTCCATCCATGCTATTCTTAAAACGTGATATTAGAACAAGGCTTGACTTACTTTTACCTGACTTAAAATCAAGAATCCAGGAAAGGGTAAGAAAGGGTGTATTTGAATTTCAAGATAGAAAATTCAATATTGGTGATTCTGTGGCAGTCAGAGATTACCGAGCAACTAATTCAAAATGGAAGTTTGGACAAGTTGTAAATCAAGACGGTGCTCTCCACTATACCATTGATGTTCAGGGCATACTAGTGAGAAGGCATGTTGATCAAATTCGTTCAGTGGGGAATAAAGTGCAAGAAAGTGATTCCGTACGAAATGTATTTCGTAGGTTCCCTACTGGAAATTTTACTGAGAATGCCTCAGAAGTCCAGCACAGTGATAGTCCTACCTCTCATCAGGGCCCAAATAAAAAGGCTGAAGTTCCAGCTTCACCAGCAGTGTCATCAGCTGATATCCCTGTTCAGGACTCATCACCAGTGCACTCAAAACCGTCATCGACTCAAACCAGTACACCTTCAAGCCAGTCTAGTACACCACCAGTGCACGACATCCCAAGCCATGTGCCTAGACGCTCTGGAAGAATCCGAAGACCACCCCAGAGACTTGATCTTTAATAAAGGGGGAGGAGATGTAGTGTATTAACTCTAACTGCTAACGTCCATGGACAGTTTAACTGTGACCGAGAGAGTACGCGGTATAGGGAAGCGCGGAAAGTTTCGCTTTCACTCGGTAACTATGTTTCTTGTCAGTGTCGTGTTGTATATAGATGTACCATAGAATTTGATTAAATGTATGATAAATATGATAAGAGCATTGATTAACACACACACAACAGTCGGTCACAACAAAACTCACTCTCACATATATATATATATATATATATATATACTGCTGGCCATTAAAATTGCAAAACCAGGAAGGTAAGCAAGCAACAAAACTTTACTTATTGTACGTAGGAAGAAAACATGATTCAATCTGTAGGAAATTTGGGGGTATACAGGGTCCGAAATAAATACATATGGCTGCCGCCTCTCGTAACTAAAACGGCTCTAAACCGGTTAGGCATCGAATAGAACTGAGCTTGGATGACAGATACAGGCAAGTCATTCCATGCTGCTTCAAGTCTGGGAGTCTTCATCAATCATAATGGATGGAGAGCGTTGGCGGCCCAGTCTCTCAGCAACCCGTGGTTTTCAATGGGTGAGAGATCTGGAGAACGTGCTGGCCAGGGCAACAGTCGAACACCCTCGAGGTAGGTAAGGCCACGACGGGCAACATGCGGTCTTGCGTTATCGTTTTGAAAGAGGACGTCTCCGAGGCCTCGAAGATAGGGCACAGCCACCGGCCTTAAGATCTCAGAAATGTAACGCTGGCTTTTCAGGTTACCGACAACGCGAACAAGAGGTGTTCGTATCGTGTATCCTATGGCTGCCTATACCATCACACCAGTTGCAGGGCCCGTATGACGATATCGAATGCAAGCAGGTCACGTGCGCTCCCCTCGGTGCCTCCAGACACGGATACGTCCATCGTGATGCTGCCACAGAACCGAAACTCGTCTGAAAAGACGACGTAGTGCCACTCTTGTATATAGTTTAGCCATTGGTCGCACCACTGTCGCCGCGCGTCTCTATGCTGCAATGTGTAGGGAAGCCGCAATAATGGTCTCCGTGCAGACAGTCCGTGCTGCTCCAGAAGTCGTCGCACTGTCCGTGCGGATACTTGTCGTGCTGCAAACAAGCCCATTTCCTGACACAAGGTCCGTGATGTGGCTGTACGATCCTGAAAGGCCGACCTGACAACCTGTCTGCCCTCTCGGGTGTTACTGGCGGGAGGCCGTTAAAATCCTGCATGGCGTTCAGTATGACCCTCCTGGACCCATCGATTCCATATTCGCATGCAAGTCGTTAAGATTCCGAGCCATGCGAGTGGCAATATCGCTGAACTATAAACCGCACTCTCGACAGGTCACGATCTTGCCGCTATCGAATTCCGACACCTGCTGGTAGCCGTTTCTCCTTCTTATACGAGGCATAACACGATCTTCTCACAAACAACCAACATTCAAATGCGATTTCCGAATGAGAAACCTGCTGCGCAACTTTCTTTTAAAACATAGTTTAACATGCTGTTTCTCCCTCCTGCGACGTTCGATTGCGCTTAAATGCTAAACATTTGCATATCCCAGCATCTTCTTCCTTTCTGCGGAAATCTAGAATATTCATTTCTATATGTCTGCTTCTGGTCGCGTTATCAGTTAAAATGTCCGATTCGGGAGATAATTATAATTTTTTTCCGTTTTATAATAACAGGCGATTGATTCCATTGACAGTCGTATTTATCAAAACTAAAAACAAACAAAAAAACACAAAATTGTAATCAATATCTCACCTTTCGGGTATTAATTCAGCGAATAATATCCCGAACTTCCGCGAATGCAGAGTAGAATAAGAAATCGCTTCTTTCCCATGCCATAGCCTCTCTTCGATTTGACTTTAACTATAATGTAAATACTTGAACCCAAATCCTGCAGGGAAGAAATATCGACAAGATAGGAATGGGAAATAGGACATAAGAAACGAGAATCCATCTTATCGTGACAAGATAAACAATTTTTTATGGAGTAAAAGGCTTTTGACGATGGATTTTTATGGACTCGTTTTCTTACCGAAGCTTGCACTTCTTTGGAAGTATCTTAAAAGCACAAAAGTTATATACAGTCGAACCTCCATATATCGAAGTAGCAAATTGCCGGAAAAAAATTCGATATATAGAAATTTCGATATATAGAATCGAGCTTAGTTTTATCATAATTCTCCTAAAAAAATTAAAGCCAATTTTCGTGTACGAAACTCCATTTCTAATTTATATGCGAATCCCATTAAATGAAAGTTAATAACTAAAAAATGAATTAATATGAAATATTTATTGAGTACTACATACCTTTAAAAAAACAATAATCCAGAGAGTGGTTACAATGATCACAGTTACATTCTTTAAAAAAAACTACGAATATCTTGCTGAACAGAAGGTTTTGCGGAAAGTTCAAAGGAATGTTGTATTTATTCAGTCCACTAAAAACTCAATCAGGGACATTTTCCGCGAATTGAAGTCCACGACATATTGTTTTAAATGCCAAAAATTGGGAGATTTTATTCTAAGGTGGAATAAAATCTCCCAATCTGGCTTGAAAAAAATTTCGATATATAGAGATTTTTTTTATATATAGAAACAATTTTTCTATGTAATGAACATGAAGATTTGCTAAGAGTTCGATATATAGAAAATTTCGATATATGGAAGTTCGATATATGGAGGTTCGACTGTATATATATATATATATATATATATATATATATATATATATAATTCTCCTTTTACACGATAGATACGTTCCTGAAGAATACGTGTAAAAAAAATTCGTGTAAAAAAAGACATTGTATCTAAGGAAGAAATAAAGATTCGTTCCATACACCCAGTAATTTTAAAAAATCCATATGAACATATTCGTTTTAAGCTTATTATTTTATTTCAACAAAATACATATGTGATAATATGTAATGAAATTTTTTAAATATCTGTTTTACATATAATTTTTTTTTATTCATTTTCACTTTCTGACAATAAACGGCGCATACGGTGGTGTAAGACTGGAATATCACTGCTAAACTGGAAATTTTGTGGGCATCGTCTTCTTCCTGTATTAATGAATTTCTTGCTGTGATCTCTTGAGCAATCTTCTCTGGTGCTGATGATTCACCGGTTTTACGAACGAATTCAGTTATTAACTGTTGTGTTCGTGTTTTGGTTAGGGCTGTTATGACGTGTACCAGAGATACCCCATTGCTTTGTGCAAAATTGGGAGGTGAACTCCAAAGGTAACGATACGTTTATAAATAAAATAACAACATTTATTTTACAATATTGTACAAAGGTTAGTTTACATATTATAAATGCATTTCTTAGGTATTTGAGTCATATGTATAAAGAACTAGCTGAAAACCCGCACTTCGCTACGGAGTACATTCAAATTAAATGCAACAGTCAATGTATGCAATTGATGCCAATATATATATATATATATATATATATATATATATATATATATATATTTATACTAAATACGATGATCAATGTATACAATTGATGTAAAAAAAAACAAAAAAAATTTATTTATAAAAAAATCGTAAGAGATATTTTTATAGACAAAATACAATGTAGAAGAAATTATTCAAATTAAATATAATAAGAAATATATAGTTGTTATGCACGTGACGATAAATTTATTTATTGTGCCAGAAAAAGAAATCACGTGATCGGCATTTAATAAATTAAATTCTAAGAATTAATCTTTAAAAATTCATCAAAAATCTGAAAAATGGATGTAAAGATTCGAAAAAGATCTCATCTTAAAGGGATTTTTACGATCTTTCTCGTGATATAAATTTTATAACCCCCAAATTATTATTTTGAATTCAAACTTAAAAAAAAAATACTAAAACAGCTTAAAAATTTAATTTTAAAAAAATCTAAGAAGAATTTTTCAAAAATCTTTCTTAGGTCACCCCTACACCATATGAAGAATCGCCATGCAAAATTTCAGCCCTTTAGGTCCACCGGTTTGGTCTGTGTGTTGTATGTCAGTCAGTCAGTGAGTCAGTTACGGAACTGTTTTATATATATACTAGCTGAAAACCCGCACTTCGCTACGGAGTACATTCAAAGTAAAAACATCGGTGAATGTATGCAATTAATGCCAATATATATATAATAAATACGACGATCAATGTATATAATTGATGTAAAATATATATATATTTATAAAAAAATCGTAAGGGATATTTTTATAGACAAAATAATGTAGAAGAAGATATTCAAATTAAATCTAATATAAAGAATACTAAAGAATATAGTACAGTTAATATAGTACAGTTTCTAGAACATTTCTTTTACTGTATTTTAATATTTTTTTGGATAATGTCCAATCGTCTGCCGCATTAGCAAGAAAAAAAAATTATTTTTTGTCTATTTAGTTTTTATGCACGTGACGATAAATTTATTTAAAGTACCAGAAAAAGAAATCACGTGATCAGCATTTAATAAATTAAATTCTAAAAATTAATCTTTAAAAATTCACCAAAAATCAGGAAATGAAGGTAAAGATTCGAAAAAAATTTCATTTTAAAGGAATTTTTAGGATCTTTCTCGCGATATAAATTTTATAACCCTCAAATTATTATTTTAAATGCAAACTTAAAAAAAGTAAAAAAAACAGCTTAAAAATTTAATTTAAAAAAATCTAAGAAGAATTTTTGAAAAATCTTTCTTAGTGCACCCCTACACTATTAGAAGAATCGCCATGCAAAATTTCAGCCCTTTAGGTCCAGCGGTTTGGTCTGTGCGTTGTATGTCAGTCAGTCAGTGAATGAATGAATGAATGAGTCAGTTACGGAACTGTTTTATATATATAGACAGTAGATTATGCCATGTTGTATCCGCTTCCTGCAGAAGAACCATTACGGTTCGAGCGAGACAATTTATCAAAATTGCTAAAAACACCAGTTCTATTTGTAGCACTAGCTGAAAAGGGGAGAAATGACCAATCTGGGGACCTTTGAGGAGGCAGCGAGGCATGTCACGTTGAGGCTGGAGCACTTCTACCGGTGGAGGCCGCAGTCATGTAGCGGGCGGTTGAAAACGAACATTTCCTCTCGCAGGGGCTTTAGCGGGGGCGCATCTCTCCTCTCCTGGTCATTGCTCAGCAGCTTCCAAGTCTTTTTTCACAGCTCGCCACACAATCTCTCACCCTCTGCCTCAGCTCTCGTCGTCGATTCTCTAAACAATTCGGGGTTCATTTTTCCCCTTTTGCTTCTGGCCCCTCCCCAGGTTGGTCTCCCCCGTAAATTTATTGCCATTCCGTGCATTTTATTCATGGGCAGGCTGATAAGACATCCCCACGGTTGACTCACGTGGTATTTTTATTTCCACTAAAATTAGATGTCCCTTGAGTCTTTCCAGGAATTTTCTTCCTCCCATCCTAAGGAATTTTGGGGCGCGATGCTTCTCGGAACTTGGAGCAGGTGCAGGTGCAGGCCAGGCGCCCCTTTTTCAAATATGGCCGTTTTATGACCCGTCAATGTGTTGACGGAAAAAGAAAATGGCGATACCGTTGTTGGAAGGAGACAAAATGTTCAAATTGGGGACCCTTCACAGCAAGGGCGTTCTCTGTAAAACAGGGGTGTCAAACTTGCGGTCCGCGACGAACATTTTGGTGGCCAGGCCAATATATTGGAATATATATATATAATATTCCTCCAAATTATTGGCCCTCCAATATATTGGCCAATATATTTGAGAAGAGATGGTCAAGTGTCAGGACGTAAACATTAAATTTTCCTGTTCTTTTATATATGTTTATTACTAGCTGAAAACCCGCACTTCGCTACGGAGTACATTCAAAGTAAATACAACGGTCAATGTATGCAATTAATGCCAAAAAATATAAATATATATATATTTATAATAAATACGACGATCAATGTATACAATTGATGTAAAAAAAACATATTTATAAAAAAATCGTAAGGGATATTTTTATAGACAAAATAATGTCCAATCGTCTGCCGCATTAGCAAGAAAAAAATATTTTTTTGTCTATTTAGTTTTTATGCACGTGACGATAAATTTATTTAAAGTACCAGAAAACGAAATCACGTGATCGGCATTTAATAAATTAAATTCTAAAAAATCAATCTATAAAAAATCACCAAAAATCAGAAAAGGGAGGTAAAGATTCGAAAAAGATCTCATTTTGAAGAAATTTTTATGATCTTTCTCGTGACATAAATTTTTTAACCCTCAAATTATTATATTAAATGCAAACTTAAAAAAAGTTACAAAAACAGCTTAAAAATTTAATTTAAAAAAATCTAAGAAGAATTTTTCAAAAATCTTTCTTAGTGCACCCCTACACCATAAGAAGAATCGCCATGCCAAATTTCAGCCCTTTAGGCCCAGTGGTTTGGTCTGTGCGTTGTATGTCTGTCAGTGAATGAGTCAGTTACGGAACTGTTTTATATATATAGATAATGTATTATTTAAAATAAATCTACGTTTCTATTAATATTGATTTTTTTGCTGCCCACCTATAGTTACACCTTGTTTGTTTGGCCCAAGTTAGCCTTTGAGTTTGACACGCCTGCTCTAAGAGTTTGTCAACAACTTCAGTTCACGTTGAAAATTCCCAGCGCGTGCCTCATTAGGGTTATGTTTGACAAAATGATTACCCAATTTTTTTGGCCATTTCCAGACCTTCTTTCATTAAATCTGCATTTAGAACAGGATCATTTTCTTTCATTTTCTCCATTTTTGATAGAATAAAAGAAGAAAATGTTTTTGCGGACTGAACTCTTGAATCGAAACAGATCTGGATACACTATCGTCAAAAATAATACGCCACAAATAAAATTTTGTTTTCTTAGAATTTAGACCAAAAAAAATGAGAAATTGGATTGGACTGCTCGTGTTAATTCAAAATGACTCGCGTAAAAAGAGAATGAAATATTTTTTTGAATTCCTGTTAAATCAAATTCGTGCAAAAACAGAATTAGGTGTATATATATACTTTTGTGTGTGTGTGTGTTTGTTTATACATGTACACGTACACGTATATATATGGATTTGTCTGGGGTTTCTTTCATAAAAAAAATAACTGTTTTTAGATTACAAACTAAATTCGCGTTTTTCTTCATTTTTAACTATTTTATTTTGCTGGCCACTTCAAACTGCCTCTTTCCACGAAGTTCTCCGAGAAATATTTTTAGACTTGATTCGAGAAAAAATTTACTTTTTCTTCATTCATATTTTCTCCTCCTCCGCCAAGAGAGAGAATCCCTTCCCACTAAAATTTTATGCCGTGGAATTTTCCCGTCATTAAAAATGCAATGCTCTTTACGGAAAGCATTTTCCCGCTGCCGCATGAAAGAATTGCCGCTCAGTAATTGAAGGAAGCGAAAAGTCAATTTTCCCCAGGCGCGCAGCTTTTTCATTCGAACCCCACTGTGACTCGAATGCTTTTTTAATCATGTTTAGGGGATTAAGCCGCATTAACTTGGAATAGAGCGTGAGTGTTTAGCTCTTACGAAAAACCTTTCATGCCATTTTATCGGTGCAACTTGACTGGATCTCCTTTAATGTCACAGTATTACATTTTCGTTTGAAATCCCAATATATTAGCGTTTCTTAGGGACCTGCTTGTAACCCGAAATAGCGTAGGGATAAACAATATACATACATGTGTATATATATATATATATATATATATATATATATATATATATATATATATATATATATACATACGAGCCCGCTTAATGGAATAGCCAATTTGCCACGAAAAATTATTCTAATAAGCGGGATATTCCATTATGCGGGATCACATTGACACACTCGCAGTGTTTCAAGTTACAGTTAAACCAAGATAGCATGAAAAATTACCTAAGCCATAGTCATATTTAAACTATTATAATGAACAAACAATCTATTAATTAAAGGTAAGAAACACTTTAAACACATTTAAATTTAGAAATTTCATGAATTTTAACGGTGCATTCTTCGAATTCATCTTCATCGACTTCGTTTTGATGACAATTTTTTATTGCTTCAGAGGAAATATTATTCCATGATTTGTTTATCATATGAACAGCTGTAAGAATTGAAATGTTTCTAATAATTTTACTAGTTGAAATATTGATAAAAAATCCACTAGTATCATCTATGCAAGCTATGACCTTTTTAACGACTTCTTTTCTATAATTCCTCTTAAAAAATGATATAATTCTCTGGTCCATTGGCTATAAAATAGCTGTTGTTGTTGCGGATGGAAAAAAATGAAGTGCTACATTTTCTAGTCTTACGTCGACTTTATGGGCTTGACAATTATCGATAAATAGGATAGCGTTTCTTTTCATCTTATTCATCTCATTGTCAAATGACACTAACCAGTTTTGAAAGAAATTAGCAGTCATCCAAGTCTTTGAATTCGCTTCGTATTCAACTGGAAGAGATTTTACATCTCTAAAACATCGTGAATTTTTGGATTTCCGGATTTCAAAAAGAGGCATTTTATGACTGCCGTCAGCATTACTACAGCATAAAACTATCAGTCTGCCTCTCGGGATTTTTCTTCCAACAACTTTTTCACCTTTTAAGCACAAAGTCCCATCAGGCATTGCTCAATAATAAAGCGCTGTTTCGTCCCAGTTATAGATACATGAAGAACTGTAGTCTTGTAATAAAGCAGGTAATACTACATTTTTCCAAAAACCGGCAGAGGCTTCACCAGCATCAGTTGCTTCACCGTGAATTTTTTTGAAAGAAATTTGGTTTCTTTCTTTCCATCTGCACAACCATCCATTTGTAGCTTTAAATTCAGTTATATTTAATTGTTGTGATAAATCTTCAGCTTTCCGATTCAATAATAATCCACTAACAGAAACATTACAAGCTCGTTTTTCAGCAAACCACTGAAGAAGAGCATATTCAACTATAGATTATTTTCCAGTACATTTTCGTTTTTGATTAAGATTTTTGATGCATTTGCAGTCGTTCAAGACGTTTTCTTTATTTTTAAACAATTTTGAAACTCGAACTTGGGATATCTCAAACTTTTTTGAGAGTTCTAACTGCGTACACTTATTTACTTTTGCAAACTCAATAAATTTTACTTTTCTTTTAAAGTAAGTTATTTTCGTCTCGAATGCATTGTAGTAAAGCACAAGAGAGATGACTGATTTCACGAAAGCGAAGAGACACTGTCGAATTAATCGCCGTAGAAAATGTACAGTTAAATGTTCAAGGCTAGATACCCCCCCCCCCCCAGGTTAAATGTTGCGTTTCTTCGAAGAGATTCGTTTGAGCTGGTAAGCCCCATCCCCTTCAAGATAAGGACCTGTTTATGTTTAACATTTCCTTAACAACCCCCCACCCCACCCCCACCACTCTCTAGCTCTCATCTGTGGGTGAAGCTTATTGTTCATTCTCTGAATAGGGAAACGTAGGTTGAGCGACCGAGCAACAGCGGCTGAGCGACCGACGGAGGGGGGAGGGGAAGCCCCCCCCCCAAAAAAAAAAAAAAACAATGAATGGCCCTTCAAATCCAAGAAATCGCCCTTTCCTGCAGTTGCACACTTTCTGCGAAGTGACAAAATTGATTTGAAAGACATTCAATTACTGCACATTCATTATTGAACTTTACAGAAAAAAATTCTGAAAGGATATGGGGGAAATTGAAAAACATCGATATCGTCATGGCTAAAAATTATTCCTTTAAGCGGGATAGCTTAAAAACATGATATTCCATTAACCGGGAAATTTTACACAGAAACGAATTACAACGGTTTGGTACATTGAAAATTTATTCCATTAAGCGGGATATTCTTTTAACCGATATTCCATTAAGCGGGATCGACTGTATATATATATATATATATATATATACACACATATATATATATATATATATATATACATATATATATATATATATATATACACATATATATATATATACACACACACATATATATATATATATATATATATATATATACAGTGGAATCTCGATCGATCGTTTTCGGATCCATCGTTTTTCCCTATGTGTCCTTCATTTTATCCAGTCCCAACAATCATATTGCTTTCTTATGTTTCCGCATCTATCGTTCATTTCAATCGGTCCCTTGAAAAACGATAAACCGAGATTCCACTGTATATATATATATATATATATATATATATATATATATATATATATATATATATATAAATATACATATATACACTAGCTGAATATACCCGTGCTTTGCCAAGGAGTACATTAAAATTAAATTCAACGGTCAATGTATGCAATTAATTTGTATGTTTAATATTCATAAAACATACTATTTACAATTAAATTCTTAATAAACTTCCATCTCAATTAGTCTAGTGGTTAAATTTCATCTCTTACCGTATTTCAATATTTTTTTGTCAATATATTTTGTTGTTATGCATGTGACCCAATTTAGGTTAAAGTATCACAAAAAGAAAAGAAACCGCGTGATCGGCATTAAATAAATTAAATTCTAAATAATAATCTTTAAAAATTCACCCAAAATAAGAAAATGGAGGTAAAGATTCGAAAAAGATTTCATTTTAAAGGAATTTTTAGGATCTTTCTCGTGATATAAATTTTATAACCCTCAGATTATTATTTTAAATGAAAACTTTAAAAAAATGTTACAAAAACAGCTTAAAAATTTAATTTAAAAAAACCTAATAAGAATTTTTCAAAAATCTTTCTTAGTGCACTCCTACACCATAAGAAGAATCGCCATGCAACATTTCAGCCCTTTAGGTCCAGCGGTTTGATCGATGCGTTATCTGTCAGTCAGTCGGTCAGTTACGGAGCTGTTTTATATATATAGATATGTATGTATGTATGTATGCACAGGAAGCCAAGTTTTTTCTAGATATAATCGACAGGGACAACCAATTATTAAGTGCTTCCGTTCAGCAAAGGTCAGAAATGGGCGGGACCCAGCCGTTTAATTTAGGACGCAAAGTGTGGGGGGTCGTCCGCCACACCTTTGCGTCGTCTGAGCGGAAATATCTTTTTTGTTTCCCTGCTAACACTGGAGAGTTTCCCTAATCGCGAGTCATTACTAAAATGACGATACGTGCTCTCGAACTTACAGAGATTTTTTTTAAGGAAAATTTCAAGAAGAAATGTTGGAGTAATTTTTCTTCTTTTAAGGCAAGTTTTCCTTCTTCAGTTTATATATAGGACTTTATATAAAGCTAAAGGACTTTATTTAAAGCTCGGCTTCACGTTGCGGCAAGAACAAAGACGCAACTGGACAATTTTCATTGGGAATTATTGGATCATTCACCATACAGCCCTGACTTATCACCATCAGACTTTCATCTGTTTCCAAAACTTAAGGAATTTCTTGGTGGAAAGCGCTTGGAAAATGATGACATGTTGAAAGAAACTGTTACTAACTGGTTTAACGGTTCGACGGCAGAGTTCTTTGATGATGGATCCAAAAGCTGGTGACACAACTTGACAGCTGTTTAAATGTTAATGGTGAATATGCTGAAAAGTGAAAAAATGTTCATATTTTAGTTTGTGATACAATTTACGTTCATAACTAAAGTTTCTCTTACTCCATTACAAAACGGTTCTTACTTAAAAAATGACCCTCGTATATAATATATATATATATATATATATATATATATATATATATATATATATATATATATATATATATATATATATATATATATGACAACACAGGGGGAATTGCATTTCTAGATATAACCCTTTATATAGATAAATAACAAAACACTGAATATAAATTATACGACAAACGTGATGATTATACATTTAACACCGTTCCTATTATGTCTTGGAATAGTGCTGTACATAAAAACATCAAACGCAACATAATTTTAAACTACATGGTTAGATGCACAAGATTACATTCAAATCAAGAACAAATGGACTATAAAATCAATAAATTCCTACTAGTTGCAAGAGATAAGGGATTTCCCTATTATTTTTTAAAATCCATTTTAACTCGCTTTTTAACATAGTTGACTGCGACCGTAGACGTCGTTTTTCTATATGGTTCAATGAGCCTGAAGTGAACAGTGCTAATGACGGAGATGCATTTGAGGGTTGAGTCGGTGTATTGGTGTCATGTATATGTAAGTTCGGTGTTTTGTGTTAGTATTTTAAGTTATATAGTTATATTTGGTTCATTTGTCTTCTATATATTTATTTACTATACAAGGTCTCAGTTTTGTAGCAGACTTCCGAGAGTGTTGCCTGGGCTTCAAATATTGTTTAATCGTAGTGGGGGGGTCACAACTCCCCCCGGTCATTAACTACAAAACTTCCATATCTGTTGTCAATTTCATTCTCTTATTCTTAAATCCGTGTAGATATGGTCACTTCTTTCTTCTACTTCTGTTTAGTCTTTTCAATTCTTATTTAGTAACTAGTTTGTTAGCAGCTTAGCGCTATAAATTACGTTTACGGTTCTTAATGAAGTTCTAGTTTTTAGATAAACTTATTTGCTTTAGACACTTAGAATAGAGCAGACAGGGTATAATTGCATATTTTTGAGTGGTATTCAGGAATCATTCTGAAAATCCATTGGGATTTTGAGCGCAGGTTCGAATCCTGCAGGCTTTCTGTTAGGGTTAGAACATTAGGTCTTGAAATATATCGTATAGTTGTGGTCCGAAGTGTCCAAACCTCACTAATAATATACTGTTTCATGTATAAATAGTCTATTAAGTCAGTGCTAAGGGAAAGACTCCGGAAGTGTTGCCCATAAACCGATCCTCCCGTGTCCCCTTGATGCGAATCAATGTAAAATCGTAATTATACATTCCTTTATAAACTAAATTCCCAAAGGGGACCCTACCTGTAGTCAAAATTGTCATTAGGTCAGCAAATTTCTAAGTTACGCATTGCCTTATATAGTAAATGATTTGTAGTTTTAAAACTGCAAGCTGTCTATTTACTCACGGGTCATTTTTATCTGAGAGCTCGCCTGAGGGTAAATAGAAAAATTACAAAAAGTTTTAAAGGGACTAGTAAAATTTGTAATTTATCGGACAAATTAAGTTTGGGAATGAGAAATACTTTTTTGGCATAACATATATGTGTGTGCGTGTCTGAAATCTAAAAAACCCACTTAACTGGCCCAATTAGCGTAATTTAAATCATTCGCGAAATTCTAGTGTTTGTCCGATATTCATGTTTTAAAAAGAAGCATTAATTAACATGACACTAGATAATACCACTATACTGTGCTCCACATTCAAGGAGTAGCGGTGTTTTTCGGGAAGATCCGATGGAACACGCGCGCCGATGACTCAAGCTCACAAGATGATGATGACGCAATCATTACGCGCTTTTTAATACGAAGTTCCGCGTTGGGTTTTTTTAACAAAAGCACACTTAGTTTGGATTAAGACGCGTTTTTCTTCTGTGGGAGGGGAGCTAGCTGAATAATGGCGTTCCGAACTGGTCAGTTATTATAAAGTTGAATAAACATCCCAACATCAACATGGAGTGTCTGTGATCCTTGATTCTTCAATTGTCTTCTATTTTCTACATTTCGTTTGCACAGTGGACTTTTTCGGATTATTCTGCAGCTACGTATTAGAGGCACGCCATATATATATATATATATATATATGTGTGTGTGTGTATGTATGTATGTATGTATGTATGTATATATATATATATATATATATATATATATATATATATATATATATATATGTCTGTAATGTCGAGGAGCTTTAGAATGGCAGATAATCGTAGTCTTGGAAAGTAGTCGTCGAACGGTTAAGGCAATGCGTGTGGTCGAACGCAGCCGAAAAACAAATCGAAAGTCCAGATGAGGAACGCAGATATTCCCATGTTGATCAAATCGTCGTTTTATTTTGGATTACTTCGAGGGTTTTAGTTACACTTCATAAAAGTCACAGTTCAATTTATTGACGGATTATCATATTTCAACACTGCCCCGAGGCTATCCGAACAGCACAGTATAAAATAAAAAACAAAGGGACGCAACGCGCCCAAAATTACATCTTGACAGTACCGTGGCAGAACAGAAAGAGCCCCACAGAGAAGGACGCCAGGCTCCCAGGTAGAGGCGCACTGACCTTTTAATTGGCTAGAAGCGAACACATGACCCTGGCGCGTCATATCGGCTGATGATCACGCGGTGTCCGTTATATAATGCTTATATAAGACTCTCCGTCCACACGTGGCATTAGGGGAAAAATAGATTTATATTGGTTGGATATAGGTCGCAATTCAAGGATAAGGGAAGGGGACGGTATTCTGTTGCAATAAGATAAACGAATTTGGAAAAAGCGTGTTAGGGATATTTAAAAGGATTAAAATTTGTTTCATATATTCATATATATATATATATATATATATATATATATATATATATATATATATATATATATATATATATATATATATATATATATATATATATATATATATATATATTATGCCATAAAAATATTTCTCATTACCTAATTTAATTTGTCCGATAAATTACTAACATTACTACTAAATGTTTATTGAACAAAAAGAGCTTCATTCTTAATTTTCTAAAATTATTGTGCGCCTGATTGCTAATCTTACAACCTGAATGATTCATCGAATCTATGAAATACGTTCCCAGCCTTTCACGTGACCCTTTTACCAGTATCGCGTCTTCTGCGCCAACGGAAGGAGCTTTTCAGCTTCATTCAAAGCTTCGATTTTTGTTTGTTTGTCTTTTCCCGCCATTTATCTTCTATTGGCTGTCAACTGAACCCAGCGGAGTGGACGTTACACACGAATAAATAAGGGAGAAAAAAAAGAGGTAAAGGAATAAAGATAGAATATTTTCGTGATTTTACGAACAACTGTAAATCTCGCATAATGACAGACTTATTTTCAACATTATATATATATATATATATATATATATATATATATATATATATATATATATATATATATATATATATATATATATATATATATATATATATATATATATATATATATATATATATATATATATATTCTAAAAAAAAGTAACTCCTGCTGCCGCTGTCAAAAGCTTGTCACGCTATCTCCTCCTAAACCGCTGGAGGTATGGGGTGGAGAGCGATACCAATGGATGCAGAAAAATGGGGGGACCAAAGTAAGACATGTCTAATCTTCGTCGGACTTTTAAGTTTTTTTTAATTTTATGTTTTGTGGGAAAATATTGACTTTTTCATCTTCAGATTACGATAACTCGCCAAAAAATGATCGTAGAATTTTGATCTTTTAACAATCTAAGGCTACAGACATTTCTCTTTCAAACTAGACCTCATTTATTTAAAAATATTTTAAATCAGACTAATATTTTCATCAAAAAATGAAACAGTTTTCAAGAAATATCGTCCCCTATGTGGATGTAATATCGATGCTCCTCGAGTTTTCATCTTACAAAGAAAATATTTACATCATCTGGAAGCAAAAAGCTTTCTTATTCATATAAACCTCATTTCAAGTCTATATCTTAAATTTTCGATTTTTAATTGAATTTTAAAGCTGATAATTCAACAGTGATTTAAAGCCCTTCGCATAAGATGACAACAGTAAAAGGATGGAAGCTGTTACATTGCCCGAGAATCACCCCCTATTTATCTCGCTGTTAGCCCTAACAGAGGAAAGATGTAAAAATAATTTAAAACGATCTTTGTTGCCATTTTCATTTTAGAAGTTCATTTGTTCAGTTTATTATTATTTTTTTCAAAAGGGAAATGTATCTTTATCAACATAAATATTGCATGCGCGAGCGTTATTTTTATACTGAATTCTTTAAGTTTTTTTTGACTCAAAAGAGAAGCAGAGAGTGGACACAAGGTTAAATTCTCAAACAATGTTTTGCGGCTTTTGAAAGTTACCTGACTTCAAGAACCGTTTTAAATTTATATTATATTTATAATACATATCTATATATTATTTAATTTATTTATTGATTTACATATTACTAATTAATTAATTTATTACAGCTTACTTTACTACAGCTTAACAAAGGTTAAAACTCTCAAACATTGTTTTTCTGTTCTTGAAAGAGCTGAAAGATTTCTTATTCATATAAACCTCATTTCAAATCTCTATCTTAAAATATTGATTTTTAATTGAATTTTAAAGCTGATAATTTAACAGTGATGAAAATTCCTTTGCATAAGGGTGACAACAATAAATGGATGGAAGCATTGCCCGAGAATCAACCCTATGTATCTCGCTATTAGCCGTAACAGAGGCGCGAGCGTAGCGAGCCTAGGGGCGAAGCCCCTAGTATATACATATATATATATATATATATATATATATATATATATATATATATATATATATATATATATATATATATATACAGGCGAACCCGGTATATAACGAACTCACGGAGATAACGAACGGAAATTTTGGTGTCACTATTTTCCTATTGTATTTAATGCTAATTTATTCTTTTATAGCGAACCTCCGAAATCCTAAGAATCGGCTATAACGAACCCTGTTTTCAGTCTACTAAATTTTTTTTATTTTTAAACTTTTTAAAAATGTTGAAGAAGCAAAGAATGTTGAAGAAGAAGATGATGAAGGTTTACCTATCACGATGGGGATAGAAAAGCACAAAACTTCATCATCCACAGATTGTGACATGCAGTTGTTTGAAACGTGATGATGAAGTCATTACATGTGAAAATCCGACTGATGAAGATATTGTGGAAGAAATTAAAACGAATCATTCTGAAATCGAAGATTCTGCATCTGATGCTGATAAAGATTAGCACATAAATGACGAA
>OU015503.1:114777643-114785143 GCA_907164885.2 Dolomedes plantarius | reverse complement strand
CAAAATTCACCTTAATAATTATAAAATTGATTTGTTATATTATTCTGAAAGTGTTACTTCAATTACAGCATAGAATTTAGATACCTGTCAAGTTTTTTAACAATATGTAAGATCATAAATTAAACAATTCAAAATAACTTGTTATAACTTCTTAATTAAGTAAATGGGCATCACCTTCATATTAGGTAATACTCAAAAACATTGTGTGCTTTAACATCGTCACTAGTTTCACTTCAAAATAGTCAAATTCTAAAAGCATTGGTACCTATCATGACATAAGTGACAAACCTGGAGGTGAAATGGGCTATCCTCTGTGATGTCTAACGTGAAAGATTGTCAGTGATCACGAGGGTGCCTTGGTGCAAAGACAGCAAGAGGCTCATCCCTCTGGGGGAGGAACTACCCCTCGTGCTAGTAAAAGGGTTCTCCGGTGTCAACAAAAAAAATATAACTCAGATCATCAACACACTTGACAAAATTAGGGGTAACCTGTGACATGTCATGTTAGCCCTAACATTGACAAAATTTTTCTTTAACTTAAGCACATCAACATTCCTTTTAATAAATATTCTTTTAAAATAATTCAGATGGTAATTTGTGGAAGGCAAACTAGCATTAAAAGTTCTCTAAAGAAATATAATTAACTACGAAATTTAGGTAGGTATCTAAATCCATCAAAGTTAGGTTATCTTCATCATGTGTCAACAATGTTCATTACAATATCAGTTATTAACATATCAAAAATATAAAAAACACCTATAATACTCAAATGTAATGTAGAACTCCACATCTGTTCCAGAAATTTTTCTCAAAATAATACTACAACTATACAATTCCTTATGAGATCCACATTAATAAGTACACACAGAAATAGCTCAAAAAGAGAGTTTAAACAAGATAGCGCTTTTTTTTTTTTTTTTTAATTACACACAAAGTTTAACCACATAAGTGGAGTCAAAGGGGTGTTAGGCACCCAACAAAACAAAAAGGAAACGGATCTCTGACATTCACATTATTATCACCATTATTATTATCACTATTATTATTTTCCTTTAAATCAAAAACACATCATAAATTACAAGAGAAAAAGTATTTGTTTTTAAATGTATGGAATCAAAATTTATCACCCTTCAAATTTCTTTACAATCTTCCAAACAACTTCCTTTCCTTCTCATTATTATTCATGTACTTTTCATAATCATTCAATAATCAGCTAAAACTCTAACCAATATGTGAATTGAAAGAAACATGTAAAACTGCTCATGCTTGTTCAAAACTTATAAATCCTTCTCTTAATTGATAAAATAGGTAATATTCCTCACACTTTATTCAATATATTCAAACATATCTCTCTTTATACTTTTTTTTTATTTATTTATTCTCTATTCTTTCTATTTTGAGAAATTTCCCGGAGTGGGCGAACATTTATTAGCAGACGGGTGTGAAAAATCATCCGTGGCTTATTATGGTACCCTAGCAGCTATTAGAAGGACGCTCCGTTTATATGACAAATTACGCCTTGAATTTCTACTTTTACACCAGAGAATCTCCTATAGTACTTATATTCCTGACTAACCTTCAACATAATAAAATTACGAAGATTCAAAACCATACTTTAATACTTCAATATAATAAAACAAATTCTTAACTCTTATAATTTCTAAAATATTTTATAAAGATGAGAAAATATTCATGTGGATAATTTAAAAACTCAAATGCAAAAAACATGGAAGAGAAACGAAGAAAGAACATACATCATACAAAATGAAAGAAAGCAACTTTAACTTTTACGCGACTTATTTTTACAGAGGCTCTGAGAAATTATATTTATTATCACTCATTATTGAGGCGGGAAAGGAAAAAGGAAAACATTATAAAATTGAAAAACAAGTACAATTCCGTAAACACCCGATTCGTCTGAGCGGCGGATGGCTAAGCGATATTTATTGCTGTGGAACATAACCTTCAACTATGTGTATACAATAATGCGCACGCTGGCTCTCGACCCATGTTTATAGTAGGAATGACCTACTTTACTCCGTATTTTACTAGATTTAAAACTGCGTGTGAGAAACAGATACTTAAAAGAACGATCTGCAAAGAACGATCGTGGCTAGTTTAAAAAGAATAAAAATAATGTTAAATTTCTGAACAAAAGTATGATTAAATTTACGTTTGTAATTGATTTAGCTAACCCTTTTTAGTATCAACATATTTCAAAACATTAATTATAATTTCGCATACATAACTTACACACTTTTATAAAAATTCAACATTATAACTTTTATTTACTTAAGGATAATCAATTAATCATAAAAACAGATATGTGAAAAGTTATGCAATTTTATAGACAATTCGTCTTACCTTTAAGAGTCCCAATTTAAATATTTATTTTTTATTTATTTATTTTAATAATATTTTTCTTCGGCATAACATTTAATTTTATGGAAATATGCCACCAATGGTTACATAACTTCAAATCCAAGCGTTCGTAGGGGAAGGAGTGGGAAAAAGTCTGATCCGGAACAAGTTGTTGACGCAGGAGCACACATTTTTCTTCTGGTTGCAGCACAACATAATTTAGTAGCAGCATTTCACGAATGGAGTAATTCAAAACAAAGTGAGGCGTTGTGGGCAGGTGAAGAAAGCGGAACAATTTTATGCTGTAATAAGTGACACATAGAAAAAGGAGAGCCGCGTACACAGAAACTTGAGCACTCATATTGAAAAAAGGATGATCCTTTGAGGTGAAAAGTAGACTCGCATAAATTTCTTGTACGTAATATTACCATTTGAAGATTCTAACGAAGCTTTTGAAATTCTTGTATGGAATTAAACACTTGAAGCACATGGCGTTGCATGACGTGCACATGAAGCACATGACGTTCATTGGAGCACATGACGTTGCACAAATATCCTTTCATTTTTTTAGGATAGACACTTAAAATTTTCTTTTATGGAAGATATAATACGTTGCATACGTAAAATTTTCTTCGTAACACAATTATAATTAATCATTCGAAAATCGTAGGGCACCCCGGACAAGAATAACATCCTGCCGGCTATAAATTCTGTAATGAAATAACATCAGATTACAGAACTATTAGAAAAAGAATTTTATTTCCGAGTGGCTAAACAGACATCTAATCTAATGGAAAGCCAACACCCGAGTGATTCCCGGGGTTTGAGTATAGAGGTATCTGCGGTTGAAGAATTTGCTGACCAAAGATGTTTTTTGCAAGCTGCATCAGTTGTGCAGGACGATTACCTTATTTGGGCATAGAAAAGTAGTCGTACAGTTTCGTGGCTTGCCCAGGAATTGCTGACGCTATGAAAAATATTCCTGGGTTCTTGAAAACAGAATTTGGTAACGCGATCTTAAGCATGGGAAGGGAAGAAAATTTACAGGGGATCAACTTAAATTTCATATCTTTCATATATATATATATATATATATATATATATATATATATATACACAGTGGTGGAAATTGATTTATGAAAAAACGATTTTATGAAAAAAACATTTTTAATATTCATTAAAAATTAAAGAAATTCCATACATTATACATGCTATGTATAACAAATGTTTTACAAAAAAAATTTCATACATAATACTAAACAAAAGCTTAAGGTCAAAAGTTAGATTTTCGTAACATACAAACATGGAAATTGATTTATGAAATATCATATTTCATTGACATTAATAGATAGTAAAGCCGCCTGTTCTTCAAAGTTTCTTTTATTCTAGATGGCATTGATAAAACAAGATTTTGAATGTACTTGTAATCAATTAGTTTCCAGTTTTGACAGATTGAAGCTTTCAATTCTACAAGTGATGCGTAATGCATCCCATCTGCATAAACCTTTAGAACCATCTGTCCCCAAACGTTTACGATGGGGTTTAAATGAGGACTATTAGGTGGATGATCTAAAAGAACAATATTTTATTCGTCAAACCAATCTTTCATTGCATTTGAAGTGTGAATACTTGCATTGTTTTGCATGAAGATATAATCTAAACTATAATATTGCCAAGCAAATGAAAGAAGGGAATTTTCTAAAACTGAGCTGTAATCAAATGAATTCTGGCGACCATTTAAAAATACAATTTCACTTCTGCCATCACAAGCAATCGTTACCCAAATCATCAAACTTCCGCCACCAAAATTTCTGCTGGATGTAGATGTTGGTTCTTTTCGGAGATCCCTCCAATAATACTTCAAATCGTCGGGGCCATCCAAATTAAATTTCTTTTCATCGGAGAAAATGATCTTGTCCAATTGTCGCCCATTGCAATGTACTTCTCGCAATACTGCAAACACATGTGCTTGTGACGCAGAAGTAACTTTGGACCAGACTTAATTTTCAACCATCTCAAACTCCATGAAGAGCGTAAAATTTGCATAACTCTTTTAGAAGTAACAGGAAGGGATAGATCTACACAAATCTCATTTCAACTGTGGCCGGTTTTTGTTGCAAGTTGATGAATTCTCCTTTTCTCCATCTTAGTTAAATGTGGATTACCTTTTTTTGTTAAAATTTTTGCCTTAATTTGCTGAATCTTTTCTATCGTTATATATCACACCAACTGATATTTTAATTAATTTACTAATTTCCGGAACAGATTTTCCAAATTCTAGATATGCATCGACTTTAGCTCTTTCGTCCACAGACAACACCTTTCTTTTACCCATCGTGAAAAGTATGACTGAAACGTATTATAACGCTTTTTATGTCTACTGCGCATGTTACGTTCCTTTGTTTTATGCAAATTTTTGTCACATTACTTCAGAATAGC
The DNA here is from genome assembly GCA_907164885.2 of Dolomedes plantarius. Lineage (NCBI taxonomy): Eukaryota > Metazoa > Arthropoda > Arachnida > Araneae > Dolomedidae > Dolomedes > Dolomedes plantarius. The sequence goes on along the minus strand of OU015503.1, from coordinate 114,780,343 downwards.
GAATGAAATGTTTCATAAATCAATTTCCATGTTTGTATGTTACGAAAACCTAATTTTTGACATTATGTTTTGTTTATTATTATGTATGAAATTTCATTTTTGTGAATCATTTGCTATACATAGCATGTATAATGTATGAAATTTCATTAATTTTTAATGTGTATTAAAGAAGTTTTTATTAAAAGAACGTGTTTTCATAAATCAATTTCCACCACTGTATATATATATATATATATATATATATAGTAGCTGAAAACCCGTACTTCGCTACGGAGTACATTGAAATTAAATACAACGGTCAATGTATGCAATTAATGCCAATATATATAAAATAAATACGATGGTCTATGTATACAATTGATGTTAAAAAAATATATTTATAAAAAAATCGTAAGAGATATTTTTATAGACAAAATAATGTAGAAGAAAATATTCAAATTAAATGTAATAGGAAATATTAAAGAATATAGTTAAGTTAATATACAGAGGTTGTTCACACATTTTTTAGACGATGTATATTGTATTTACAAAACTAAATTACATAAAATTCTTGTGTTTTAAATGTTCTATTTGACATCCCTTATTCTGAACTATCTTCCGACACTGCAATTTCCAGGATAATAATGCCTTTTGAAGTGTCAGAAGAGGTATTCTATCCCATTCCTCCTGAACAGCTTTCCAGAGTCCTGTAAGGGTTTTGGGACGACGTTTGGATAATGCAGATTTTAAAAGTCCGAAAGCACAAAAATCCATAGGTGATGCATCGGAGATTTAGTGGGGATATCAGTGAAGGGTATGGCCTCGATACCAGTTTTTTGTTCCATTTCTTTTAGGAAATTTACAGTGGATTTTGATGTGTGACTGCTAGCTTTTTCCTGATGGAGTCTCACAGATTGGTGGCACTGTGGGTAAAGCGATGGTATTTCATTCAGAAAAATTGGCGATAAAATATGTTACTGATAGTATTTGGAGTTAATCTTGACATTTTTTTCCACTCTCTTTATTTTTAACTTGCCATTATAAGAAAAACCAGCAACAATCATGAATCCCTTAGTAAAACTTTCTTTCGATTCTTTGAACCATGTACTTAAATATTTTTCTCCCCTTTTATGATAATAAATGGCTCTTTTTTTGTTGCAATCATTTAAATACACCCATGATTCATCTATTGTGACAATTGTTTTCCATTTTTCTTTGGATAAGTGTTTCTCATATAAAATTCTGCAGCGTGTCCTGCATTCAGCGATATGATTTGGAAGAAGACGATGCACATTGCGTTTTTTCGCTTTCTTAAGATTTAAATCAACGTTCATCATTTTGTTTACAGTGGACACCGAGCATTTTAATGATTTTGCAACTGTCCTTTGACTAGGGGGATTTTCTTTTAACATTAAACAACGTACCTTTGCAATAGTCGAAGATGTCCGTTTTTTCCTTGGATACTTGTTTGGAATTTTTGTCCCACTTGAGGTTCCAATTTGACGTTTTTTTCCTTTCTTGTTGACGATATTACCTATCGACGCTTTAGATATCACAAAACCATGACTCTCACATCGTTTTGGATAACGGAGTATGCATATTTCTCTTCGGAAAGAGCATAAATGTAGCCTTCGAACCACTGCTTTGTTAAAAATGCCATTTTGAATAAAAACAAAACTTTCAAGCCGCAGACGAAACTTTTGACTTTTAAAAACATAGTACAATTGCAATTATTTCTTTTGCAGCAAACGATTTTTTATTACCGCTTACCAAAATCGTCTAAAAAATGTGCGAACAGCCTCTTTAGTACAGTTTGAAGAACATAATATCTTTTACTGTATTTTAATATTTTTTTGGATAATGTCCAATCGTCTGCCGCATTAGCAAGAAGAAAAAAATTTTTTGATCTATTTAGTTGTTATGAACGTGACGATAAATTTGTTTATTGTACCAGAAAAAGAAATCACGTGATCAGCATTTAATCAATTATATTCTAAAAATTAATCTTTAAAAATTCCCCAAAAATCAAAATTGGAGGTAAAGATTCGAAAAAGATCTCATTTTAAAGGAATTTTTACGCTCTTTCCCGTGATATAAATTTTATAACCCCCAAATTATTATTTTAAATGCAAACTTAAAAAAAGTTACTGAAACAGTTTAAAAATTTAATTTAAAAAAATCTAAGAAGAATTTTTCAAAAATCTTTCTTAGTGCACCCCTACACTTTAAGAAGAATCGCCATGCAAATTTCAGCCCTTATAGTCCATATACTGTTCAACGCTGACATTTGAATCCAAATTGGCTACTAGATCCGCAAGTTCTTTTTCGCTTTTTTCAGTAGTACTCAGTTGCCAATTAGCTTGTACTCAAAAATTCTGCCTTCTTAAAACATTTTAGAACGCACCCAGGTTGCACCTTTTTAAGGACTGGCGTAGTCCAGGAAATTGCATCCAAAACAGATACCGATTTTGCCAACTCTTCGCTGGATTTGCAGGAGATAATCTGTGAAAGCACGTGTTTCAGAAGCAGCTTTCTGTATTGTACTATATAGCTACGGATAATTCCCTGATCAAGTGGCTGTTGCATGGAAGTGATGTTAGGAGACAAGAAAATTAAATTAACACTTTTGAGCTTTAAATCATCAGGATGGGAGGTAGCATTGTCCATGAACAGAATGATTTTTCTCTTTTGTTTTTTTTTTTTTCATTTTGTTGTCTAACT
>OU015503.1:114367643-114770143 GCA_907164885.2 Dolomedes plantarius | reverse complement strand
GGAGGGAAATCGACTACTGCTGCTGGACAAAGAAGTTGCGGTGCCCTCAACGATCCTGACGTTTTACGACGGTACAGCCGAACTCTGGGTCACGAATGCTCAACCAGAAGCTAGGGTCATTCCCAAAGGCATGTGTGTGGGCTATGCAGAGACTCTAGACGAGAGGTATCTGAACTGCATCTCCAGTGCGCATATCTGCTCAGCCGCCAAGTTGAAATCGAGCCCTTCTCCGGTCGACTATTCCCAAATGCTAGCCCAAGATCTCACGGTAGAACGAAAACAGCGACTCTTAGAATTACTTTCTGAGTTTCCTGAAATTTTTTATCAATCAAGAAAAGCCGGAACAAAAGTAAATGTGCAACATCGTATAATCACTGGCAATCATCTACCGATTAGCCAAAGGGCTTACAGAGTATCTCCTGCGGAGCGTCGAATTATTCAAGAGGAAGTAGAAAAGATGCTAGACAGAGATGTTATTCGACCATCGGAGAGCCCATGGTCGTCCCCAGTTGTCCTCGTGAAGAAAAAGGATGGAAGTTGGCGATTTTGTGTCGATTATCGTCGGCTCAACAAAATTACGAAAAAAGATGCCTACCCTCTGCCACGTATTGACGACACATTAGACAGCTTAAAAGGAGCCAAGTTCTTTTCGTCGATCGATCTCTATTCTGGCTACTGGCAGATTGAAGTGGACGAGGCAGATCGCGAAAAGACAGATTTTATCACACCAGAAGGACTTTACGAGTTCAAGGTCATGCCCTTTGGTCTGTGCAATGCGCCGGCAACCTTTGAAAGAATGATGGATAACTTGCTACGACACCTAAAATGGACCATGTGTCTCTGTTATCTAGACGACATTGTCGTGTTTTCTGAGACCTTCGACGACCATCTTAAACGTCTGAATGTCGTACTTAAATGCATCCAAGAAGCTGGGCTTGTCCTAAATCCAAAATAATGCCTCTTCGGGGCTGAACAAATTAAGATTTTGGGACATCTAGTATCGGAAGGAGGTGTCCGCCCCGATCCAGATAAAGTAAAGGCCGTGAAGTGTTTTCCCACACCCAAAAGTGTGCACGACGTCAGATGTTTCCTAGGACTCTGTTCTTATTACCGCCGCTTCATCAAGGATTTTTGTCATCAAGCTCAACCCTTACAAATGTTGCTGAAAGGTGACTCTAAATTTCGTTGGGGACGTGAGCAGTCGGATGCTTTCGACCGGCTAAAGGAAGCACTGATATCTGACCCTATACTGGGACTTTACGACGAAAACGCCGAAACAGAATTGCGAACGGACGCCAGCGGCTATGGTATTGGAGCAGTCTTGGTTCAAATACAGCATGGAAAAGAAACAGTTATTGCCTATGCTTCGCGGACACTAACCAAAGCAGAGAAAAATTATTCCACGACTGAAAGAGAATGCCTTGCCGCCGTATGGGCTGTTCACAAGTTTAGACCATACCTCTTCGGCAAACACTTTTCAATCGTAACAGACCACCATTCGCTGTGTTGGCTAACTAATCTAAAGGATCCCTCGGGAAGACTTGCGAGGTGGGCCTTGCGACTACAAGAGTATGACATCTCGATTGTTTACAAGAGCGGAAAGAAACACAAGGACGCTGATAGTTTGTCCCGAAATCCATTGGAAGAAGACAATATACCATCGGAAGTCATCGCCGCTATAGATTTTGCTAACGTTGCTGACGAACAAAGAAAAGATCCAAGACTTGCGGAGTTAATACGGACTCTAGGAAATGGCGAAACAGTGAAAGGAGAATTTGAGCTGATTGAAGACGTACTATGTAAAAAGAGTTTCGATCCAACCGGCAAGAAATGGCTTCCTGTCATTCCAAAGCATCTACGTCAAGACATTCTTCAATGTTTCCATGACGCACCCACGGCCGGACATCTAGGATTCGTCAAAACGTACGACAGAATAAGGAAGCGGTTTCACTGGCCAGGGCTCTACCGAAATGTGCGACGATATGTCATGCACTGCCGGGAATGCCAGCGTAGGAAAGCCGTTCCACAGAAGCCACCGGGTCATCTAATGCCTATACCGCCTGCTGCTGCGCCATTTCATCGCCTTGGGATAGATCTCCTTGGGCGTTTTCCAAATTCGACCACTGGAAATAAATGGATCGTAGTCTGCACCGACTATTTGAGTCGCTATGCTATTACAAAAGCCCTGAAAACTGCTGAAGCTGCGGAATTAGCGAGGTTCCTCGTCGAAGATATACTTCTAAAACATGGAGCGCCCCGAGTTATCATCACCGATTGAGGGCAAGTGTTTCAATCAAGACTTGTTTCAGATATCATCCGGTTGTGTAACATTAGTCATCGAATGACGACAGCCTACCATCCGCAGACCAATGGCCTTACTGAGCGATTCAACAAAACACTAGGCGACATGTTATCCATGTACGTAGACGTAGAACAGAGAAACTGGGACGAGATACTGCCGTTTGTGACCTTCGCTTACAACACCGCTAAACAGGATGTAACCGGATTCACACCTTTCTATTTACTTCATGGCCGAGAAGCCGAAACAACGCTCGACACTCTTTTCCCCTTCTGCCCTGACGTGGAGAACGACTATACTAAGCATCTTGTCGTGAAAACCGATGAGGCAAGGCAGTTAGCCAGACTACGAACCCTAGAGGCGCAAGAAAAGGACCGGCGGCGTTATAATTCCAAGCACAGGGTGGTGTCCTATTCACCTGGAGATTTAGTATGGATTTTCACGCCTGTTCGGAAAGTAGGCTTGTCCGAGAAACTGCTTAAAAAATACTTCGGACCATACCAGGTGTTACGACGATTATCTGACGTAACCTACGAAGTCCAAGACTATGAGCCAACATCAAGACGCCGGAAAACGATAGACACCGTCCATGTTCTTAGAATGAAGCCTTACTACGACCCTGAATTACAAGCACAACATCCGAATGGTGATTCTTCAACATGTGAAGACGGCCATTGTGAAGAGGATCCGCCTACCAATGTAAAGAATGATTACACCGGACCACAGACACGTTCCAGATCAAAAGTTGCTAGCAGTTAGGCAACCTAGGACAGCGGGACGCTGTTCTTCTAAGGAGGGAGCAATGCCGCTTAAAGCCTTTCCCGTAAAAGACGCTGTTGCTGAATGGTCAACGCACCGGACTGCTGAGCAAGAGGTCCCCGGTTCGAAGCTCTACATTATTTTAATTTAATTTAATTTAATTTAATTCTAATTCTATTTCTGTTAGTTCTAGAAGTTGCTAGAACATTCTTTAATTTCCTGGAACGGCGTTCCAGAATATTCTGTTGATGGATAAAAGAGCAAGTAGCGCAACCTGTGAGTTCAGTTCTGAGTTCTATCAGCTAAGTTTTGTGTGCTAATAAACAGCGTTGTATTCCCTCTACGTGTGTGTTCAATCCATACGACTACCATCTACGCGACAATATATATATACATTTTACATCAATTGTATACATTGATCGTCGTATTTATCATATAATATATATATATATATATATTTGGCATGAATTGCATACATTGACCGTTGTATTTAATTTGAATGTACTCCGTAGCGAAGTACGGGTTTTCAGCTAGTCTATCTATATATATAAAACAGTTCCGTGACTGATTGACTGACTGACTGACAGGTAACGCACAGACCAAATAGCTGGACTTAAAGGGCTGAAATTTTGCATGGCGATTCTTCTTATAGTGTAAGGGTGCACTAAGAAAGATTTTGAAACATTCTTCTTAGATTTTTTTAAATTAAATTTTTAAGCTGTTTTAGTAACTTTTTTGAAGTTTGCATTTAAAATAATATTCCGAGAATTATAAAATTTACATCACGAGAAAGATTATAAAAATTCCTTTAAAATGAAATCTTTTTCGAATCTTTAACTCCATTTTCTGATTTTGGTGAATTTTTAAAGATTATTTGTTAGAGTTTAATTTATTACATGCCGATCACGTGGTTTCTTTTCTTTTTGAGATACTTGAAATTAATTTTACTTCACGTACATAACAACGAAATAAATTGACAAAAAAATATTTAAACACGGTAAAAGATAAAATTTAACCACCAGAGTAATTGTGATGGATGTTTTTTAAGAATTAAATTCCAATTAGGATGTTTTATGGATATTAAACATACAAATTAATTGCATAAGTTCACCGTTGTATTTCATTTGAATATTTTCTTCTATATTAATTTGTTTATAAAAATATCCGTTATGAGTTTTTAATATATTTTTTTGGCATTAATTGGAAACATCAACCGTTTTATTATATATATAGGCATTAATTGCATACATTGACCGTTGTATTTAATTTGAATGAACTCCGTAGCGAAGCACTGATATTCAGCTGGTCTTAATATATAAATTTGAAAGTTATTGTTTTAAATTGTTCCTTATTTAATAACCCTATACTGTATCCACGGCTACTTGCCTCTTGTTATGAGGAGAAAGAGGCAGGTTCTAACTTCTTTGTCTTTTTTTTTTATAATTCTTACGAGAGAACTTGTTTAGGGTTTCATTTGAAATGCCTGTTCACGTAAAAACCGCTAGATGGCGTATCGATGTTACAACAGAGGTTAGGTGCTCGACGTGCAGAGCTGCGCAGTCAAGCAGCATGGTTGTGTCAGATTCGCGAAGGTTTTTTCATTTTCAATTATATATAACCCAATAATATATTACCCAAACAGTAGTTTTCAATACTTTTTACCTTTACTGTATAATCTGTTAGCTTTTGTTTATTGCCGTAACTTACGTTTATTATTCGTTAAATACATATATATATATATATATATATATATATATATATATACAGTGGAATCTCGATCGATCGTTTTCGGATCCATCGTTTTTCCGTATGTGTCGTTCATTTTATCCAGTCCCAACGATCATATTGCTTTGTTATGTTTCCGCATCTATCAAATTCCCGCATTTATTCATTTCAATCGGTCCCTTGAAAAACGATAGATCGAGATTCCACTGTATATATATATATATATATATACATATATATATATATATATATATATATATACATATATATATATATATATATATATATATATATACATATATATATATATATCCCTTATACTCTGTGGTTCTCGAAATGTTTACTTACGGTCGTTCATTTTCTTCGTCTAATTTTGTATTTCTATTCTATTTTTTTATTTTTTATTTCGTTATCTTATTTACTTCGTGTTATTTTTAGTATCTCCAATGAATAACTGAATCAAGTTTGTTTCCCAAGTTAAACACTCTCGAATATTAATTCTACAGGGTATAACAGTTCGTCATCTTATAAGCATTTAGTTCGTATTACTCGATTCTAAAAGCTCTGCTGTATTTTTTATTCAATAAAATAAAAGTCAATTCTTTCAACCTGACTGGATTTTTAGCTTTCATGTACAATATTAGGCGGTTTTTAAAACTAATAAACTGTAGGCTTACTTCCAACGGCGGTTTCATCATCTTACTTCTGCTGCTTCGCTTTGTTGTCAAACGGCAGGTTTGAGAGTGTCTGGAGCAAAATAAAGGCTTGAAAAGCGAGGAAATTTTGCAAGAACGCTTTCTCTTTACTCTACTTCCAATCCCTGTTTCAAGAGGCCCTGAATATTCTAAAAGAATCTGTAATATAAAAGAAAAATACCCTCAAGATATGTTAAACCAAAGGTTGATACGCAACAGCCCTATTGGATTCGCTCGGCTCTATGTTAACCTACGGAGCAAATGTTTCCGTCAAGGGCATACTCGTATCGAGATATATTTTTTCCTACATTGTACTCTGTCATAGAGAAAGAAACTTTTGACTCTTCTGTCTTTTTTATTTTACTCACACACACACACACACACACACACACACATATATATATATACTATATAATAACAGCTGAAGGTAAACAAATGTTAGTGTGTCAGTCAGCAGACACGGGGACGGGCTAATCTCGCGAACCGAGCATAGCAGGATATCGCGACTGGTACCGATGTACGCGGGCGGACGAGACGCGTGCACTGGTGCCATCCTCAACTTTCAAACTTTAAACTTTAAACGTCACTGGCTACGTCAGTTTTCTTCTGCTATAGATGACGTCATTATAGGGTGGCAGAAAACAGAAGCAGTTCCTACGCGTTTTTGGACGCATGTGTTTTTGGACGATGCCTTCATTTTGAGTTAAATAATTTAAGTTTCTTTATAAAATTCCTCATATTAGTTGTATGTAACAGGTATTTTAACACTTTTTTTAATATTTCGCAAGGTTTAAGAGAATATAATCATTCTTTCGTCGAGAATGATTATTATTATGTTGAGATATGTATAGATATCAGGATAAGTTACTTCAGGCCAGCGTCTAGTATCGTAACTCCAGTCTTCCTCTGTCAATAAATACGGGTCACATACTAAATAAGCCTTTCCGGGCTGTACCTGAATGTTTAATTTAGTGATATACCTTTGTTTAGATACCGTATCTAAAGACTTTGTGTAATCTGGGAGCATTTTACTCAACAAGCTATAAGAATGTTCATTGAACGCCATGTTAAATTATGCAATGTTTTGCCACTCCTCGCCAAACAAGAAGTAAAATCTGCAAGAGTTGAGATGTGACATGCTTCGAGACACTGCCCTATTGAATGAGCTTCTTTCTTTGTTTAAAAAGCAAAATTTGAAAACGGAAATTTGAAAGAATTATTTCAAAAGCCAAAAACCAAAATTTGAAAAAGAGAATTTTAAATCATTATTTTGTTTGTCAAAAATTCTAATATATTTTAAAAAGTGATTAAACAGTTTTCAATCTTTAAGAAATAAAACCATTTCATTTTAAATCGAAAATGCAACACATCGGGTTGCCACACAGCTAGTATATATATACACGGAAGAGCCAGAAAAACTGGTACACCTGACTAATATCGTGTAGGGCCCCCACGAGCACACAGAACTGCTGCAAAAAGACGTGGCATGGACTTGAATTATGTCTGAAGGTATCCTGGAGGCATTTCACACCATGAATCTTGCAGGACAGTCCACCACAAATCCATAGGAGTGCGAGGGGGTGGAGATGTCTTCTGAACTGCACGTTGCAAGACATCTCAGATATGCTCAATAATATTAATGTCTGGCGTTTTAGGTGGCCAATGGAAGTGTCTAAAGTCAGAAGAGTGATCTTGGATCTATTCGGTAGCAACTCTCGACGTGTGAGGTGTCGCATTGTCCTTCTGGAATTGTCCAAGACAGTCGGAATGCACAATGGACATGAATGTGTGTAGATGATCGGACAGGATGGTATGTGCCCGTCACCTGTCAGACTCGTCTCTAGGCGTATCAGGGGTCCCATATTACGCCAACTGCTCACACCCCATACCATCACAGAAGCTCCACCAGCTTGAATAGTCCCCGGTTGACATGTACGGTCCTTGCATTCATGGGGTTGTTTCCATACTCGTACACGTTCATCCGCCCGATACGGACTCTTGATGACTTGTTTCCAGTCATCAAGAGTCCAGTGGAGCTGTTGGCAGTCCCAGGCGAGGGGTAAAGCTTTGTGCCGTGAAGTCAACAATGGCAGACGAGTAAGCCTGCGGCTCCGAAAGCCCATATCAATGACGGTCCGTTGAACAGTTCGCACGCTGATACTTGTTGATGCCCCAGCATTGAAATTCGCAGCAATTTGAGGAAGTGTTACACGTCTATCTGGATTATGGATTCTCGTCAGCCGTTGACGGTCTCGTTCATTTAAGGTCTTTTTCCGGCCGCACCGCTATCGGAAATTTGATATTTTACCGGATACCTGATAGTCACGGTATAGTCGTGAAATGGTTGCTCGCAAAAATCCAAATTGCATCGCTACCTCGGAGATGCTATGTTCCATCTCTTGTGCGCCGAATATAACGCCAAGTTCAAAATCACATAAATTTGATAATCTGTCATCGTAATCGTGATAACCTGTCATTGTACCTGCAGGTACTGCTGTCATTGTAGCTGCTAATAGGTGTGTTGTCTTAAACAAGCACTGCCGACCGCATCGAGTTACGCTGATTGGTTTCATATATATATATATATATATATATATATATATATATATATATATATATATATATATATATATATATATATATATATATATATATAATCCTTCAAATTCTGACATTTAACTAAAATTTTGAAGTCTTGGCAGTAATGTTTACATCACATTCATGTAAATCATGTTTAATTGCCTTTGATGATTTTCTTATGTCATTCAAGCACACTTTTTCCATTCCTTAATCACGGAATGTTGTTTTGGATCTTTTCCTCCCTTTACCAGTCTGGTTTTGAATCGACTGAGTCAGTTTATACGTCAGTTGATATATTCCACAGTTTAGAAATTCCTTCTTTGGTTATGTTTCCACCCGCTTTCCTTTCAGTTTCGTTATAAGTGTTACCTTCTTCACATATAATAATTATTTTGCCCCTCTCTCTAGGTGGCCAGTCAACTCTTTTCAGTTTGCTTCTCATCCTAAACAAGTTACATACCTTAGTTAAAGAAATTTCATTAAAAAAATGCTTAACAATATCGACCAACTTTGTGATATTCAAAGAATTAAATAAGATGTTTTGTTATCAATTCTGATAGAAAAAGATGTGAGCTTACTCATAAAACAACTAAATGGATCAATTTTGTGCCATCGCAATCCCTAATGGTCTCTCCTAACAATCATTTTTTTTATCAGTTTTGAATTTAAGAAAGCTCTCACTAGCCATAACTTCTTATGTATATAATACATCGAGGTCAACTGCATAAGATTTTCTAAACAGTTATCTTTCCAGTAATGTATAACTTCATAGGATTTTCTTCCAACATAATGAAGTTATGCTAAACAATCACGCACTTAAAACTTAAAAATACACATTTTCCAAAAGGTTTCCACAATTTTGGCCACTAGTGTATTTATACACACACACACATATATATATACATATACATATATATATATATATGTATATATGTGTGTGTGTGTGTGTGTGTGTGTGTGTGTGTGTGTAATACCACGACCAGCTAAGCCGATAGAGACGGGAAACACGTTGGAATTCGGCCGGCCGTGATACTACAGCGCTGGTTATTTCTACTCATACTTGGTAGACAATTCCCGCATTATGCTTCGTGGCACACAGCATCCCGGAGATGTTCTTCCCAAACTGGCCTTTCAGGCCCCAATCACACAGGAACACGCCATAACATACAACAAACTTCTTTATTTTTATCCCAAGAACTACATGTTGATTAGACAACGACAATCCCAGAAGTGCGTACTTCTACATGACCCAGGGCTTTTTATAGACGGCTTGAGGTCACTCGTCATGTGGTCTTGAATAGGAATAATAACTGGCTAGCTCTGGTGTCAGAGGTGACGTGATATATGCGCGATTATTTGTGATTTTGGAGATTCATTGTCTTTAAAATCGGAAACGAAATGAACCCAAACGCCCAAGGAAATTTAGAAGAAACTAGAATTTGAAAAGGGTATAGGGGTTTTTTTGTTATATATATATATATATATATATATATATATATATGTGTGTGTGTGTGTGTTCCATGGCCATTCATTGTCCATTTCCATGCGAGAAAGAAAGTCTAGAGAAAAGGTTATTCGTACTAGCAGGTCAGCAGGGATCAACTCCTGAACATGGAAAATTTTGAATGGATAGCAATGCAGGATGTTTCGTAAAATTTTATGCAACGTGCTCACAGGCGTATCTAACTGTCGGACACTGCAGGTTCCCATACCACTGCTCGTCTCTTCCTGCAATGCTTTAGCCACATCTTCTACTGAACACAGCCTTTTTTCATTCCTTTTACTGTCCGGAACTTCTTCCGCACAGTCACCGTTTTTGTAAAACAGTTTCACAAACAGTGCGCGATCCTTCATTGAGAGAGTCATGATGAGCATCTCAGATGCAATATGAGAAATATGGCAGGTAACCCACGTGTTTATAACAAATGCAAAGTGTGGGGTGCGTGACACGTTTATAATTTTGCATGTTAAGACGAATAAAGCGCCATCTATTGCTAAAATTTCGAACTATTTTTTTTCTTAGGCCATACCCTTTCCCCATTCATTCCCCATTCATTAAAATTTCAGGTCATTCTGACCAGTGGTTCTCTTTTTTACAGATTTTTGACAGCTAAACTTTAATTATAATCACCCTGTATGTGTATATATATATATATATATATATATAACCATCGTGCACTGTAGGTTCCCATACCACTGCTCCCCTCTTCCTGCAATGCTGTGGCCACATCTTCTACTGACTGTGAAACAATTGATATCTATATCTATATATATATATATATATATATATATATATATATATACACAGAGATATGTGAAACCGTTTACTAAGTTCTTGCCGACTCTTTCCAGGTACACACATCCTCATCATCCACGATTCGTTGGGACTCGGACCCTGCATGCCTGCTCAAGAGACCCGCCCTAGCCCGTCCACTTCCATGACCGCTGTTCTCCGACTCCACTGGCACTCCGGGGCCAGTTAGCGAGACCAGCAGCGCCGCCACACGACAGGACCCTTCCAGACAGACCGGCCTCCAAGATGGTGGAGATGAAGGGACTCGACGACAACAACAGGGCCATGCAGCCCCATCAGCAGCAGCAGGGGATGAACAACGATGGGTTCATGGCCCCTACGGAGAACGGAGACGCCCGGGGGCGGGGCGGGCCCCCTTCCTCCAAGAGGGATGTCATCGACAGCCTCTGCACCTCGCTGAACCAGGACCTCTTGATCGCCAAGACGTTCTACTTTTTCTTCTTCTCGGCCTTCGGCTCGCTCTTCCCCCTGCTGGCCGTCTACTTCAAGCAGATGGGGATGAACCCGACGCAGAGCGGGTTGTTGATTGGGGTCAGGCCCTTCGTGGAGTTCCTGGCGGCTCCCTTCTGGGGCAGCATGGCAGACAGATTCAAGAAAGGTAAAATCACCTAATATCTGTTGACTAGCTTGCATCTAGAATATCCTACAAAGGAGATTTTCCCGGTGTTTGGGGAAGGTATTTAGCCCTTTTCTATATCTTAACTTTATTGTTGTCTTTAAAACGTGACCATAAGTTACGAGATGAATTAAAGACACCCTTTTTTGGATCGTCTTGCACTGTAATAACTTAAGTTACTTTTCTTCTTCTTCTTCTTTCTCTCTCTCTCTCTCTCTCTCTCTCTCTCTCTATATATATATATATATATATATATATATATATATATATATATATATATATATATATATATATATATATATATATATATATATACAGTATGCCCACTAAAGTCCCTTCCCACCCTCTTAACTTCGGAACGGCTGCTGCTATATTCATAAAAGTGGTGTCTAGGTATAGTAAAGTAGCCATGCGCTACTGAATGAAACCACCTACCGCGCCACGAGGGGAAAAACTGCGGAGTTGGCATTCCTATCTCGAAAACGGAACGAGATAAGAAAAAAAAAGTTATTTGCAAAGTTGTAGAAAATCATCGATTTAGTACGAAAAGATAACTTGTGGACATTAATGAGAAGACTACAACGGTTAAAACGTGCATTTGTTTTTTCATGATTTCCTACACTGTGACATGACAAAAGGATCTGAGAAAGAAAAAAACAACTAATTTTAACAATATACCTTTATTTGAGATGTTCAAACTTCTCACCGTCAGCTGCAATACACATTTGGATCCTCGTTTGAATCTCACGTTGCACACGTTGGAGCATAGAGCGTGACATGTTGGCACAAGCGTCCGTAATGCGTCGATTAAGGTCCTGCAATGTTTGTGGAGAGGTCGCATACACTTCCTGTTTCAGGTATCCCCACAGGAAAAAGTCCAGTGGAATCAGATCAGGCGAACGTGGAGGCCACTCTTCGAAACCGCCATACCCAATTATTTGGTCCCCGAATTCCTTGGCGAGGTACTGTTTCACTGGAGATCTCATCTTTGGAATACTCAGCTATGACCACGAGCATCAATATACTACAACCCCAAGAAGATGTCTCTTTTATGGCTGTCTCAGGTGAACAGGCGTGATGTTTCTTACGTATTTTCATACTGCAAAAATTTCGTACACCAAGCGCAAGTTGCGTTGAGTTGATGCGACACTATTTTACACGATCTACGTATTGTCTACTCTTTATAAAGACAATCAGTACAAGGATGAACCCTCGAGGTTTGAACCGCGGTCCTTTTGATTGGGGATCAACAGCGATATACCACTGTGCACATTGCGGTGTCGTGTTTTGCCCGAAAGATAATCATTTCTCCTTTCGTTCAAGTTTCGTGACGTCACAGTGTAGGAAATCACGAAAAAACAATTGCGTGTTTCAACCGTTCTTTTCTTTGCATTAATATCCACAAGGTATCTTTTCGTACTAAATCGATGTTTTTCTACAACTTTGTATATCACTTTTTTTTTCTTATCTCGTTCCGTTTTCGAGATAGGAATGCTAACTCCGCATTTTTCCACCAGGTGGCGCGGTAGGTGGTTTCATTCAGTAGCGCATGACTACTTTACTATACCTAGACACCACTTTTATGAATATAGCAGCAGCCGTTCCAAAGTTAAGAGGGTTGGAAGGGACTTTAGTGGGCATACTGTATATATATATATATATATATATATATATATATATATATATATATATATATATATAAATATATATATATATATATATACAGTGTGTAACAAAATTATAAGACCACCCAAAAAATCACTCATTTTAATATTACACTGCATAAAATGAATAATTTTAAAATTTGAAGCAAATGAAAATAGTTATATTTTCTCAAATAAATCGCTTAAAGGAAAAAAAATTGAATTAATTTCACACAGAAAATGATTTTTTGAAATCTCGGTGTAGCATAAATATAAGACCACTTATTTTTTTATTTAAAATCATTTGCGTTTTTAAAACTATTTTATTATTTCTTTCAAAATCGTAGATAAACTGTAGAATTACATCACAAAAAAGTCCAAACGGTAATATTGTAAAAGAAAATAGAATTTAATTTGTTTGTTTTTATGAGGAAATTCACAATGACGCGTGGAAGAGAATTATCTGAACTAGAAGTTCGAAAAATTTGGTTTTATAAGGGCTCTGGAAAATCGGAACGTGAAATGAGTAAGATACTTAAACGTTCTAAAACTGCTATTCATAACGTTTTAAGTAAAAGAGATTTTTATGGAAAATATAAAAGATCTGGCAGAAAGAGTAAATTATCAGCTCGCGATAATAGACGAATTTTTAAGCTTGCAACGAAACAGAACTTGTCTACTCGTAAAATAACACAGCAGACAAGTAAAACTATTTCACATATGACAGTCTGGCGCACTTTAACATCAAATTCAAATGTTGCTCTTCGGACATTAAAAAGAAACCAAGACTGTTAAAGCATCATAAAGAAGGAAGGCTGAAGTGGGCAAAAGAAGTAAATGACCTGGGATGCTGCTTGGAAAAATATTACTTTTTCCGACGAAAAAAATTTAATTTGGATGGCCCGGACGGTAATATTACCTACTGGCATGATTTACGAATGGAACCTCGGGTTTTCTTCAGTTGACAGATGGGTGGTGGCTCTGTGATGGTGTGGGGAGCTTTTGCATATGATGGGAAATGTGATCTGCAGCGAGTTCTTGGAAAAATGGACTCCATTTGTTATCAACAACTGCTTTACCAACACCTTATACCTTTTGGCCTATTTTTAAAAGGATCAAACTGGAAATTTCAGCAAGACAATGCGCCATGTCATGTGTCTAAATCAACTAAAAACTGGTTTCAAAAAGAAAAAATCGAGGTCTTAAACTGGCCAAGCCTTAGTTCAGACCTGAATCCCACCGAAAACTTGTGGGGCCATTTGGCTCGTCAAGTGTATGTAAATAACCGTCAGTATGATTCTGTGTATAAATTGGAACTAGCTATCATGGATGAATGGGACAAAATTCCCAAATATTTGCTCGAAAACCTAATTAATTCAATAAAAATCAAGTATTTGAAGTTATTCAGAAAAATGATGGATCAACATCATATTAGTTTTATTTAAAATATTTGTTTTAACTAGTGGTCTTATAATTTTGTTACAGATATTTGATTGGAAAAATTTGAAATTGTTGATAAAATAATTAGTACATTTAAATATCTCTTAAAAATAATATACATATATTTTATATTTCATTTATTAACATCAACCTAATTTAATTTTAAAAAAATTATACTATTTATAGTAAAAATCACAAAATCCACAGTGGTCTTATAATTTTGTTACACACTGTAGTTAGGTTCCTGTTGTTCGAAACGATATTCCTGGATACTGTGAAAGAATGCAAGTGGATTCTTGTTATTCCAAAAAGACGCTATTCGTAGTAGTTATTAGAACCAGACTTTGGTCGTACAGTGCCTCTGTTATTATTATGGCAGTAGAACAACTTTTTCTTTATATTTCTAAGCCACAGGCACAAATTATAAACGAGTTGTCATGCACGGATTGTGTTTAGACTTTCGATTTGGAGAACCCTTCTCCTTGTTTATTGCATACTGGAACGAGTTGTCAAGTGTAGTCATTTTGGTTATTATGTGGGAGTTTGGATGGTGGACAGCTCCATTTTGAACACCCGTGGTATTCTCCAAATTACGGTGGGGATCACTTTGGGAGATAGCGGAATCGCCGTCTGTAACAGGTTCGTCACAGTCAGTATGTGTTCTAACTAATGGGCGCACTCATATTGGAATATGGCGGCCTCCACGAATTTACAATGAGTGCCTGGGATTGACAAGACATCGCATCTTTGCAGTATTATCACTGAAACATGCCGGTTTCTGTTTTTCTGGGCTTTCCATGCTTGATTTCGCGTGGTATTGATCATTGTGGATCCTATATCTATTGTCCATTGCTGTCATATCTCTTTTCTTTTCCGTTTTCGCAGGTAAGATCATGCTGCTCTTCTCTCTGATCTCGTGGATCGTGTTCACCCTGGCCCTGGCCTTCATCCAACCTCCCGCCTCTTCCTGCGTCATCTTCAACGCCACCCACCACTTGCTGTTCGTACCCGAGAAGACGACGGCCACTCGCGAGAGGAGGTCGCTCGCATTGGACCTCGACGACTATGACCCACTCTACGAGGATCAGGACCTTCTAGACATGGCCGCGGCGGCCGAGGAGGCCAGAAGGGACCCCGCCAACAACACGTACGACGATGTCATAGAAGACCTGGACGAGGAGGAGATCGGAAACTGGCTCATGGGTATCCGACGGAGGAGGGCCAAAGGAGGAATGAAGGAGGATGAGGAGGAGATGCCTCGAGGGGAGGCACCACCGCCAAAGACAAAGAACAAGGAGGTGTCCTACATCACAGGCAAGTCCCCCAACACGGTCGAGTACACGCTGAATTTCAATCAGGACAAGCACACGTCTTACGTCTCACCGAGGTTCAGTTCCATCGTCTACAAGTGGGAAGACGTGCAGGAGGTGAGTCCTCGGTCCTACTGCTTTCCTTTCTTCCTCTTTTTTTCTGTGTCCATGATCATGTCTCTCTGTCCGCTACAGGTGTTTTTCCTGCTCGTGCTGCTGATCGTGCTGGGCGAGTTCTTCAGTGCGCCCGCCATCACGCTGGCCGACTCTGCCACGCTCCAGTACCTGGCCGACAATGCGGACAACTACGGTCGTCAGCGCATGTTCGGTTCGCTGGGATGGGGCCTGGCCATGTTCTTCGTAGGCATCGCCCTCGACCAATCCACCGCCTTCCCGGACCATCCCTGCGGGCCTCACGAGAGGGAGCGCAACTACACCATCTGCTTCGCCACCTTCTCGGTGCTGATGGGGTGCGCGCTCATCGCCGCCACCCAGTTCCGCTTCGACTACGAGTCTCCCCAGGGCGAGCCCATCGCCATGAAGGCGGTGCAGAACGGGGATGCCGCTGCCCCCAAGGGCACCGGCCTGCCCAGTTTCCTCACCGAAGACACCGTCATGGACGACTCGCCTATACCACCACCGCCTCCGCCCAAGCGCGAGGAGACGGCCCCCAAGGTAAGACACTGAGGCACCTTCAATCAGTTGGGGGTCCTAAATAAGGCAAAAATTGACTAGGCAGTTGTTTCGCTGGAATCAAACACAATCCTACTAAGCCCGCTTCCTCCAACATATTCTAGATAGAGCAGCGCTTTCAGACCAGGGACCTGTGATCCCCACGGGAGTGGCGGTGACGTGTAAGGAAGGTCACAGAAAGTCATTTTCAAGGAAACTTAATAGTTTGAACTTGTCGCTAGTGCAGTTATATTATTATTACTGTTATTAACTTTTGGTGTGGGGGGTCGCGGAGTGTTCTTTTGATTTTTCTTACGTTTTAGAGGGTCATGACGTGAAAAAGGCTGAGAAGCTCTGTTCTAGAGTATAGGTTCTTGGCATTTTTAGTGTCTTTGACCCCTTTGACAACCTGGTGAAAACTTTGGACCCCTCCTTCTAATAGTAAAAACTCGTGTAACGAATCATTTCAAAGCAAAAAATTTGGAAATGCAAAAAATCAACAAATAGTTTTTAAAATTCTAATTCTATTGGATTATATTCGTATTCTAGAATTGAAAGGATATGCAAAAGAAATACAAAGGTTTATAAAAGATATCAATATACTACAAAAAACAAATTTGTGATTTAATTATGTATTTACGCTTTAATGGTGTATTAGTGACCAAATGACTAATGCACAAGTCTATGTCTGATTGAATTCAAATTCAAAGGCTACTGCGTGGTTTTTGTTTTAATTTTCAAATTGAACGCATGCACCCATTTCAGCTTAAAATTAAAAATTCTTGAAATGTGTTTTTTACCGAATGAGCGAGTTCCTGGAATAGTTACTACCTCCTACCAGTCGGTAGATCCCCTGAAATGGATTCACGGACACCGAAGAAGGTCTATGGACCACAGGTAAGGGAATCATACTCTAGAAGATATTCTGGTGTCCATAATGTATCGCGTATGAAGTGAACAAAGCCAAGTTTGACAGCAGAGAGAGGCGGTCAAAATTTAAAATAATAGCAAATCAATAAAAGCAATGGTAACAGATATTATAATCTATATATATAAAACAGTTCCGTAACTGACTGACTGACTGACATATAACGTACAGACCAAACCGCTGGACCTAAAGGGCTGAAATTTTGCATGGCGATTCTTCTTATATTGTAGGGGAGCAATAAGAGAGATTTTTGAAAAATTCTTCTTAGATATTTTTAAATTAAATTTTCAATCTGTTTTTGTAACATTCTTTAAAGTTTGCATTTAAAATAATAATTCGAGGGTTATAAAATTTACATCACAAGAAAGATCCTAAAAATTCCTTCAAAATGAAATCTTTTTCGAATCTTTACCCCCCTTTTCTGATTTTTGGGGAATTTTTAAAGATTCATTTTTAGAATTTAATTTATTAAATGCCGATCACGCGATTTCTTTTATTTGTGTGATACTTTAAATTAATTTTGCGTCACGTACATATCAACGAAATAAATTGACAAAAAATATTAAAGTACGGTGAAAGATAAAATTTAACTACTAGACTAATTGAGGTGGAAATTTTTTAAGAATTTAATTCAAATTAGTATGTTTTATGGATATTAATCATACATATTAATTGCTTACATTGACTGTTGTATTTAATTTGAATGTACTCCGTAGCGAAGCACGGGTATTCAGCTAGTTGTACATATAAGTGTAAGCAAATAATAAATATTACTAATATACAATTGTAAATAACATTCGTATATAATTATACAGATTAATATATGCAACTGGTATGTATATTTATATTTCATGTATGTGTCCCGTATTGAGTGCACCGTGATAAACGTTCATAAGAAGCCTCCCTCGGCCAAATATTTGATTTGAAGCTGAGTTCATTACCGCTGTTTGTTCTTAGGGTGGCCCTCTTGGAACAAAAGCGCTGAAAAACTTCCTGGGAAAAAATTGTCTCGATGTTTCGAGAAACGCGGACCTAACTCTCCCCGAAATAATCTGTGTTGTTCGCTTTCTAGAACACAGGCAGAGACAGAAAATTTTATTATTTTTGCTCACGCGACGTTTTGAGATGATGTTCTTTTCACCGGAAAGACAAGTACCTGCCGCTTAAGAAAATAACTTTTAAAAGCTTTGAATTCTTAACAGCTTTGAATTCTTAAGCTTTGAATTCTACTCGACCGTTTTTAAAGCAAGCTGATAGGTCATAGGAGTGTAGGTAAGGAAAAAGCATATGCCGATTATATTTATAAGAATTTTCATTTTTTTATGAACAAAAGGCTTTTCACGCAGAGGAGAAAACATGTCTGGCACATCCAATGAGTGGCAAACATTTGTAATAGAGAACAATCAGCATCGTCAAAGGGCCTGAGGTAGCCTATCGGTAGCGCGTCGGCTTTCGGTAGGGTGCTCGGATCGAATCCCGACATACGCCGTTAAATACCTTCGTGTCTAGGCCGGGTATGGGCACGTTCAATCCGTAGACCGGAAAGTCCTTCTATGAGGTCAGTGGGTGTGGAAGGTACGATCCTCCCAGATGTCGCCCCTGGAATTGATCGGTCAAAAATGGGGTGGCACTTATCCAAGTCGGACTCCGACCTTTGTGGTTCTATTATAAAAACGGAGCCGCACTACTCAGCCCGGAGCCTCTATTGACCTGGTCAGGAACTTCCGGCCAGGGGGCATTAGGAACAACAACATGCATTGTCAAACAACTTAGGTCCAGACTCCAGTTAGGAATACACAGGTTCGCTTTTTGACCGTGTGGAGCCTTGCATCGAAGGCCACTCGTCAGAACGCACGAAATCAACGAAGCATTAATTAATGGAAAAATGATACGAAATAGCAAAATTCAGTGCTCCATTTCGAAACGATTCGACTGCATTCCAAACTTTTCTGAACCACCATAGTTTTGAAGAAAAGGCACGAGTTAAGATAGAATAGCATTGTAATTATCACTTATAAAAATTTCTCTTGTTTTGTCAATGATATGTCTACCATATCTTGATCTACCGCGTGGAAATATATTTGCACGTAGTCGATCATTTTGTGCCTTTAATTCTTAACCTCTTTTACGACTCCTTCTTCTAGCTCCGATTCAAAACTTTTCTCAGTGTTCCTGCTTTATCGCTTAGCTTCATGAACGGGTGTGTAGTCTGGTGCAGTGTTGCCAACGTGAGGGTTTTCCCCCTAAATTGGGGGTCAGTTAGATGAAAAGGGGTATTTTTAGGGGCCACATTTTCTTAGGGGCATTTTGTGGGGGGGGGGGAATTTTTTAATATTTTGTACAATCGAGACGCGTTTTTTTATTAGATTATAAGTTCCATACATATGTCAAATGAAAATAAACCTCCATTTCATTATGTAAGTGTGTATTTTCTATTTATTTCAATTTATTTGTCAAACAGGATGCCAATTTGGAACCATAATTTCTTTTAGGAAGGTCTAGGGGGATCTCAAGTTGGTGTTAGGGGGAAACAGGGGGATTTCGAGATGGCGCTAGGGGGAGGCGCTTCGTAGAGGTTGGCAACACTGATCTGGTAATCTTAAAACGTTTCTTCTCCCACAACCTGTTCCTTCCACTTTCGAGCGCACGCCGTTTCTTCTAGAACAGTGTTTCCCAACCTTTTTCGATTGGTGTGGTTTCTACGCATCTTAATAACCCCTCCCCACCCACACACACTCCTTTCCTTTGCCTACTTTCACTAAAAAGGCTTAAGGGGGTACACAACATTTGACTACTGGGAAATGACCCTAAACATGATCAAATTCGAGCTACTGAAACTCCAATAATATTAATATATATATATATATATATATATATATATATATAATTTTATTGTTTTAATATCAAAATTACAAGTCTTCAGTTATATTTTATACAAAAATAGAACTTGTAAAGACATAAATAGTTTTTAGATTTTATTTTTAAATGTACACATTACTAAAAAGGGAAAAAAATCATTGGATGTTTCGCGCATCATAAAATTAAGAAATATGCATACAGAAACTATTTTTTGGTCTAATTAATTTAATAATACACTCAAGTTTAATGTAAAACCAAAAAATATACAAAAATTTAGTTTAAATTGAAAAATGTACATAAAATTTTTAAAAATTTAAAATTTAGCAATTTTTTAAAACATTTTCACTTATAAATTTTTTTTTACAATTTTTTTTAAAACTTTTCTGGTTTTAGTGTGTAAAGAAGCTTATAATACAAATCTGATAAAAATTTTGTGTGTCAAGCACACATAGTTTGGGAGTAACAGTGCGCGCAATCCAAAAATTCACATATTTGAGAAAAACTGAAGTTAAAGTTGGAATAACACGGCTATGGCAACAGAGTGAGCTTTACATAAACTCTCATAACTCGAGAAATAATGCAAATTTTTTTATGCGGTTTTTTGCATATTGTTCAGAAATGTCACAAAAATCAGAATATAGCAAAAACCGAAAATCGATTTTTTGAAGTTTTAAAGGTTGTGAGCCATAAAGAAGAGCCCCTCGTAAGACAAAGAAAAAACACTAAATCTTCGGTAATTTGATTCCAGCAAAACATTTAATTAAACAAAAAATATATTTTTAAGAAATGGAGAACATTAACAAGCATTCCTCCCTTTAATCGGAGGTATGTCAAAGCAAGAACAGGACCCGAAGAAAAATAATTCACCGACCATATTCATACAAATTTATATAATGAAAAAAAAAGAAGAAAAGCTCATACCTCAATAAAATTGCTTTATTCCATCGGGGAAACTGTAATATTAAGGAAAAAATTTCAGGTAGTCTCTTTTAACACAGCTAACGCGGGTTAATTATTAAGGTAGGATTACTTATCGTTGCTTACCTCTTTTGTATGTATATATGTATGTATATATATATATATATATATATATATATATATATATATATATATATATATATATATATATATATGTGTGTGTGTGTGTGTGTTTGTGTGTGTGTGTGTGTGTTTGTGTGTATATGTATGTATGTAAGTATGTAAAAATTTTGACGCATTTTGTTACTTTTCTGTTAAACTGTTTACTGCTTGCCCAAGCGATACAGACTGGGTTTGGCACGCTGCCGAAATTGTAACTCGTGACGACTGACGGTTTTAGTGTCTGAAATTTTGTTTTCCGGAGGATCGTTATGGATCGTTTTGACATATCTGGGTACGATCCCCCCAGATATATCAAAATTGAGGTGGCGCCTGGCTAAGTCGGACTAAGACCCTCGTGGTGACATTATAAACCGGAGACGCACCCCTCAGCCCACAAGCCTGTATGGACCTGGTCTGGAATGCATTCCAGTCACGGGGCATAAGCAACATCAGCAACCACAACAACAACAAAATAATGCGTGTCATCATTGTCGTCCTATCGTAAAATCTATATATATAAAACGCGTAGCAAAATATATATAAAACGCGGCACAAAAATCGACGATATTTCTACACTCCGAATGGCAACGGCTCCAACTACCGGATGTAAACATTAGAGGCCGTCCGTGCGTGTGTGTAGTGGCTCGACGATAGCACGTAATTCGGTACAATTTAATTGCTGTATTTTACTCGTGAATAATTTTAATTTATTCACGAAATAATTTTAATTTATTCATTTGATATGATTAAGTGGAGATATCTGAATTGCGAACAATAGTACACACAATAGTACATACAGAAAGTGATGTAATCTACAATATATTTTAGTACTTGCTGAAATTTTACTCCTTTTTATAAGTGAAGAAATTTTCCCAACAATTTGTTATTTGGTGTAATGATATAGTGTAGATATCTTCATTTTGAAGAATAGTACATACAGAGAGGGATGTAATTTTTAAAATCATTGGTGTTGGGTTTCTCAGTCTTATCTTTAACTCTGTTCTGAAGTAATAGAAATTCACATTTTTTAATCACGATGTTTTAGAATCAGCCTTATAGTGAATTTAGAAATGATTATAAATTTTTTGGCTGAGCTCCCACTAACCCTTAACAACTTAATGTTAACAGGTAATGGTAACATTCCTTACATATGTTATTTTCAGTTGAATTGTTTTGCAAAAGAAAATATATAACTAAAAGCGACCATGTTGGTCGCGCAGTGGCTAGTATCAATTAAAATGCCGTAACACC
The DNA here is from genome assembly GCA_907164885.2 of Dolomedes plantarius. NCBI lineage: Eukaryota > Metazoa > Arthropoda > Arachnida > Araneae > Dolomedidae > Dolomedes > Dolomedes plantarius. Next base: position 114,747,972 of record OU015503.1, on the reverse strand, counting down.
TTTAAATACCATACATTTGACCTTAATCGATTCCGATTTTTCGTCCAAATGAAGTCTAGACGTAATCACGTTTAAAACTTCCATCTCCTTCGGCCTCTTACTACTGGCTCGGTGCAAAGCGCATCCGATTAAAAAGTCTCGAGCAACTGAATGACTCGGAGCCGAAAGAGTGCCTCAGGATGAACACAGCCTTTTCCGTTTTCGCTTTCCTTTTTTATGGCTGACGGAGTGGAAAACATGCATTCTGGTGCATTAAAGGATCCATTAAGAAGGAACGGCTTTCGTTTAGGGTGGATTATAAAACAAGTATCTCGTAAACGTTTTTTTTTTCTTCCTAACTTTAGATTAAGAGACTGATCAGGGAATTGGCGATCGAGGGGAAATTCGGATTTCCGTGCTTTTACGGAAAGGGGTTCTAAGAATAGAATGTGTGGGAAAACGACTCCACGTCTGCGACATTATTTTTTAATAAATTCGTTCGAGCAGACGAGATTTGCCTTGGAGTGTTAGAATAAGAGAGGCAACTGCGTTAACCCTTTGAGGGACGCCTTTTGCACAGTGAAAACATCTAAATCTAGTCTTATTTTTCACTTGCATTCAATGCATTCCAGTTAAATGAGCAGAAAAATCGTAAGTACTGCCATCTGTTATCAGTTTGAAGTAGTAGACACAGTCTGACTGAAAAAGAAACATCACGTCTATTTATAAACTTATACAGGATCCCAGGAAGAGCCAGTGGTAACTTTTAATAAGACATCCAATAGAAATATTTGATATGAGGACAAATAAGAGAGAAGGAAAGGAAATGAGATCAGATGATGTCGTCTGCGATTACATTGTTAACATGGAGTATCCTCAATTAAAAGACCAAATTATTTTTAACTGTTTGTCTCGTTACGTAATGAATCGAAAGATCGCGCAACGCGACATTTACGCAAGTAGCAACATTTGCATAAGTAGTTGTCAGAAGTTTAAATTATGAACGAACAAAAAGTGGACGGAGTATGAAAATGTGCGAATATCATATATATTCCCCCCGTCGACAATCATTCATCTATATATATAAAACAGTTCCGTAACTGACTCACTGACATACAACGCTCAGACCAAACCGCTGGACCAAAAGGGCTGAAATTTTGCATGGCGATTCTTCTTATAGTCTAGGGGTGCACTAAGAAAGATTTTTGAAAAATTCTTCTTAGATTTTTTTTTAAATTAAATTTTTAAGATGTTTTTGTAACTTTTTTTTAAGTTTGCATTTAAAATAATAATTTGAGGGTTATAAAATTTATATCACGAGAAAGATTTAAAAAAAAATGCCTATAAAATGAAATCTTTTTCGAACCTTTATCTCGATTTTCTGATTTTTGGGGAATTTTTAAAGATTAATTTTTAGAATTTAATTTATTAAATGCCGATCACGTGATTTCTTTTTCTGGTACTTTCAATAAATTTATCGTCACGTGCATAACAACTAAATAGACAAAAAAAATATTTTTTTCCTTTCTAATGCAGCAGACGATTGGATATTATCTAAAAAAAATAAATTTCCCTTACGATTTTTTATATATATATATATATATATATATATATATATATATATATATATATTACATCAATTATATACATTGATCGTCGCATTTATTATAAATATATATATTTATTTTTTTGGCATGAATTGCATACATTGACCGTTGTATTTAATTTGAATGTACTCCTTAGCGAAGCGCGGGTTTTCAGCTAGTATTTGATAAAATGAAAATACGATTTGGGATAAAAAGAACGTTCTTATTTCAATATAATTCAATTTCAAATAAAATAGAACATTTATGTATAGGAAAACAAAACAATAAGTTTAAATCCATAATACTAATAGCTAACAGTAAGCCGCCCACTTGGTGTAGAAGTTAGCGTTCTGAGTTGCCCCGCAGTGGGCTTGGGTTCAAATCCCGAAAAAGGCTTGGTCGCTTCCGTGTCGTTCCCCTTGTAGGAAACAGTGCTAGCTCACCTAAGGTAAATGCACCTATAATGGGCCGCCTTTTAGAACTTAAGTAGCCAATGACCCTCACCCCTACTACTGCCTTAGGTAACGATAGATCCTTAATTTCTCGACATTTCTAAAAGGCGGCCCATTATAGGGACATGGTCCATTATAGGTGCATTTACCTTAAATGGTGCTCCCATGATAAAGTAGCCAGAAAATCACGGTGAATAACTAAGGGTGAATGTCTCGTGACAAGGTGCCTCCGCATTAGAAAAAAAAATAGCTAAGAGTAATAATTACATAATTTTAAAAAGTCACAATAAGATTGCCTCTGACGGGTTTCTCAGTCTTCTATTTTTTTTTAGCTTATCACTTCTGATAGCCATGTGTGATCACTTTTTATTTCATTATAAAATTGCTTACATGTTAGATGACGTAAAATTTTGTGTCTACAAAGGTCGATTTCCACTAAGAGCACTGAATGTTATGAATACACGCTTATGTCGAAAACCTAACCACTACTCTGAAAGCAAAGTATGACTTGGATCAATCCGTTACAAGTTGAGCTGCTATAGACAATAATCAATATAAATATTTTTTTATCGACAAAATAAGGATGTCGTGGTATAAAACAAGATTGGACAAAAGTAAATGATGGGGAGAAGGGGGATATGACCTCTTTAAAAGAGATATTCTGCCAACTCTATAAGCGGCAAAATATAAAACTTACATTGCTGTTTGCACAGAATGCCATAATATTAAACCGGTATAGCCACTTTGTGACTTTCAAGCCATTTTACGCATATCTTCACTGATTTCTTGTCACAATACAGTGGCATCTCGAGCAGGTCGCGCGGTAAATGCCAACGGAATGCGCTGTCATGACAGCGTACACTGTGACCTCGTAGGGTGACGTCACAAGTCACGAGGGTCCCACTCATTCAGTGGGAATTCTCGAAGATGGGTGCACTATCACTCCACTGTGGTGTCACTTTCCGTCATTGTTGTTCCCTAATAACTATGAGATGGGAAAGTAACAAAGATCAACAGTTAAAATTACAGTGGATGTCACAATCTAGTAAAAACGCAATCTATTTGTCACCATGCGAAGTCGGTGTCAGATCAAAGTCGATACTAAAGACACAGAATGCTCAGTCGAGAGCTGACTATTTCGGCTTCAGCCACAAGGAAGTACCCACGTAATCTGCTTCTGACGTTAAGCAATGGCGAGAGACAGAAAAGCTGTGACAGCGATGTAACAATGAAGACAATTCTGGAATATCGATATATCGATGTATGAAAGCGCAGTGAAGCATTAAATAAAAATTACACGAAAGTCACGAAGTACTAGGGCAGAATTTAGATCAGTTCTGTAACTTCGACATCTGATATGCGATATCATGGTCTCTCTACTGTCCTATTGCCATCACAGAATAGGCTATTATGGGACTTTGAGAGGGGAAGGTTACAGTCGTAACCTAACAGCCAAATATTAGCTATTATTTTGGTTCATGATCTACTGAAGTATTGGTAACATTAGAATTCGAGAAAAAGAAAAAAAATTGAAGCCTTCCCAAGAAAGTTGTAACATAGCGGTATTATTGATTAAGCGGTTGTACGAGTAGGGCATAACGGTACTGGTCACTTTTGTTCATCTGTTAGCCGTTACTAGGAAAATTGACCATCGAAAACCAGTGTTCAAAAGCTACCTATCATTTAATGATGAATAATCTATACCAGTGATTCCCAACCTTTTTATACTTGAGTCCCACCTGAGAACTTTGTAGGGTCGTGGCGTACCACTGGTTATGTTATAACTGTTTGAGGAGGGGTTCAATAAATTCTATACACATATGAATAATTTTACAAAATGCCTTTAAGTATAAGTAGAACAAAATACAGAAAATCTATATATACACTCATGGACAAAAAAATTAGCGCACCAAGAAATAATTGCGGGATCGTAACGAAACTTGCAATGAAGGTACATGTCGGGGAGATATGCAAATGATTAGAAATGCAGCGTGATTGCGCATTACGTATAGCCGGTAGAGGACGTTGAACATCGTACTCTGTGGAGTATAAGACAGGTAACCAAAGCTTGTTTGAGTGTGCTGAATCAATTACAAAGGAAGAGCTGAGAAAGACATGCCATTACGCCATGTTCGAAGACAATATAAGCAGTTGTCGCAGTTTGAGAGAGGGAGAATCGTCGGGATGATGGAAGCTGGGTGGTCAACTAGGCGAGTAGCTCGTCAATTAGGCCGCTCTGATTGTTTTGTGAGGAGGTGTTGGGACCAGTGGACCCGAGAGATGTCATGTACACGAAGACCAGGCTCAGGACGCCCTCGACAGACCAGGCGTCGAGAAGACCGCCACATCGTAAGAAATGCACGCGTACAGCCAACTGCTACATCGGCCGCCATCCAGGCACAGGTAGCACCTTCACTAGGGGCCTCTGTGTCTTCTCGAACCATACGAAGGCGCCTGGCTGAAGGACAGTTGGTATCGCGGCGCCAATTACGTGTGCTGCCCTTGACGCCCACCCATCGACGCCTCCGTTTGGAGTTTTGCCGCGCACAAGGAAACTGGACTGCAGCGGAATGAAACCAGGTCGTCTTTAGCGACGAATCCAGATTCAATCTCGGCAGTGATAACAATCGTGTTCGTGTGTGGAGAGCCCGTGGTGAACGCTTCAATCCTGCCTTTGCTGTACAGCGACACATCGCTCCCACAGCTGGTGTGATGGTATGGGGTGCCATTGCCTGCAATACACGGTCACCCCTAGTATTGTTCCGTGGCACCATGACAGCCCAGCGGTATGTTCATGAAATCCTGCAACCACATGTGTTGCCACTCATGCAACGGGTCCCAGGAGCCATTTTTAAACAAGACAATGCTCGGCCTCATACGGCAAGGGTGTCACAAGACTATCTCCGCACTGTTACTACCCTTCCTTGGCCTGCCCGATCCCCAGATTTGTCTCCAACCGAGCATATCTGGGATCATTTGGGACTACGAGTTGGGTATCCCACGAGTTTGAACGAACTAGAGGCAGGGTTACAGCAAATATGGAACGAAATGTCTCAAGACATCATACAGATCTTGTATGACTCAATGCCCGATCGTATCGCATCGTGCATTCGCGCTAGAGGGGGTCCAACGGAATATTAACTCCTCCGTTCTTTTGCCTTTTTCTCTGAAATAAATTATCCTTTTTCTTTGATTTTCTTATCATTTACTTATATCAAAGTAGTCATTACGTATGTAAAATTTCGTTTCATTTTGATGACTCCTTCTTGGTGCGCTAATTTTTTTGTCCATGAGTGTATAAAACAGTTCCGTAACTGACTGACTGACTGACTGACTGACTGACAAATAACGCACTGACCAAACCGCTGGACGTAAAGGGCTGAAATTTTGCATAGCGATTCTTCTTATAGTGTAGGGAAGCACTAAGAAAGATTTTTGAAAAATTCTTCTTAGATTTTTTTAAATTAAATTTTTAAGCTGTTTTTGTTACATTCTTTAAAGTTTGAATTTAAAATTATAATCTGAGGATTATAAAATTTATATCACGAGAAAGATCATAAATATTCCTTTAAAATGAAATCTTTTTTGAATCTTTGCCTCCATTTTCTGATTTTTGGCGAATTTTTAAAGATTCATTTTTAGAATTTAACGTATTAAATGCTGATCACGTGGTTTCTTTTCTTTTGGTGATATTTTAAATTAATTTTGTGTCACGTGCATAACAACGAAATAAATTGATAAAAGAAATATTGAAATACGGTAAAAGATAAAATTTAACCACTAGACTCATTGAGATGGAAGTTTTTTAAGAATTTATTTCAAATTAGCATGTTTTATGGAAATTAACCATACAAATTAATTGCATATATTGACCGTTGCATTTAATTTGAATATTTTCTGCTACATTATTTTGTCAAAAAATATCCGTTACAATTTTTTTTTTCTAAATTTATTTATTTATTTATTTATTTGGCAGTAATTGCATACTTTGACAGTTGTATATAATTTGAATGTACTGCGTAGCGGAACATGGGTATTCAGCTAGTAAATCCATAAAACTACTAGATAAAGCTGTCAGTACGTAATTGTTATCAACAGATAGCAAATACAATTTCCCAACACTAAAATGTCTTTATCAGGAGACTGAATGAGAAACCTGCTATTGCTTATGCTTATTTCTTATTAGAGCTTTGTATGAGGCTTAATAGTGCTTATCTTCAACCAGTCCATTGTGCTTATTATTATTGAATCCTTCTGCGTACCACCTTAAATGGTCTCTCATTCCATCAGTTGGGAACCACTGGTCTATACAATTTAAAAGTGTGATAGAAATAAATGAGAAGACGTAATGTGTGGATACATAAGTGTACTTATAATTGATCGAAATTTTGAACTTTAGAAGTGAAATGCTGCTGAGTTCCCTTAAGCCACTTATATAAGTGACGGTTTCTGCTAAATTTTTAAAGGTCTATCAACAAAATTATATATTTAAATAATGATGTGATAACATTTTTACCATGTTTTTATTAACTTGCTTTCTTGTTTGTTTGTGTGTTTGTCCCTTACAAATCTTGCAATCGATTTTTAACTAACTTTCCCGACTAGCTAGACGACATTTGAAACTTTTAGAATAGCTCAGAACACGATGACAATGCATTTTTTAATACTTTTAGCCATATTTAAGCAGAATTAAATTAATTTTCAGTTATTTTCAGTTAATTTTGCTTTGTAGACTGGTGCAGCCATCTATCGGCCTGAACGGGAACGAAAAGTGAAATGCAAGTTAACTTCCAATTAACTTCATTTTCTTTCAAGTTGATGGGATAATTCATCAAAAAAATTTTTAAAAAGTATTTATTAATACATAGCATTGTCAAGTTTATATGATTCAACAGAAAATTTAAAAACGTGGTATATAAAAAGTTCTTTTTATCTTGTAATTATTATGCTGTCAGTTAAATACAGTGACACACATACAAAAATCTCCGATAGTCTGGGATTGGTTCCCATTCAGACCAATTTGAATGTCAATATTTTTACTAAAATAGTAGATATTTTGTGTTTTTAAATAACTAAAAATCTTAAAATCTCTGGGTTTTTTTTTCCCGATTGAAAAATGTAGCATTTGTGTTTCTCGCCCGCAGAGCACCGTGTTCGCGCAGACGACCCGCCAGCTCCCCGAGTGGCTGTCAGTGCTGCGGACCTTCGCCACCCTGCGCTACGGCGCCTTCCTCTACGTGACCTGGTTCATGGGATTCGGCATAGGCCTCGTCTTCACCTTCCTCTTCTGGCACCTGCAGGACCTAGGCGGCACGCCTACCCTCTTCGGGGTGGCCTCCGTCATCAACCACATCTCAGAGATCTTCGCCTACTTCTTCAGCTTCAAGTTCATCCGACAGATAGGGCACACAAAGGTAGGCAGCTCTCTTTTTTGTTACTTCTGACGCTAAGATCACGATGCCAGTGACTCCGTGAAATGTCGAAAATGTTCGGGCGGCTGGATTCTGCCGCTCGGAAAAAAATTAGTCGCGTTTAAACTGAGCAATGAGTAGCGCCTTTCGAGACAATATTTGGGTCGTTTAGATATAAGGTAAATGCACCTATAATGGGCTGCCCTTTAGAAATGTCGAGAAATTAAGGGTCTATTGTTACCTAAGGCAGTAGAAGGGGTGAGGGTGATTGGCCGGGCCACGGCCAATCACCCCCGCCGGTATATTTCGAACTTTTTCTGTCCCATCCTTATGCAGCGCTTGAGACAGCATCATTCCCTATTTGCAAGAGAAGCAAGAGCTCCATAGTGTAACATTCATGCAGAATGGAGCGCCTCCGCGTATCACAGGTCTTGTCTAGCACATGCTGCGATCGACATTTGCCGGTTACTGTGTCCTCAATGGCTCTTTCCCGCACGAATGGCCATCAAGGTCTCCAGACCTTATACCTTGTGGCTTTCGGTTATGGGCTTACTTGAAGTCGCAGGTATACAAAAATCAGCCTACGCTATTGGCCATGTTGAAAAATATATTCACTATCATGTAATAGGAATTACAGTTGATACCCTCTTCGATGCTGTGCAGTGTCGTGACACGTCTGACTGCCATTCTCATGAATGACGGCCGTCACACTGATCATATGTAATCCTAGCTGCGTTGCGAACCGTGCTGCGCCACTGTAGAAACTACTGACACAACTGTAGTGCCACCTGCCGGTGACGAATGTAACTATACCGGGAGTAAAATTTTTCGTTATTAAAAAAAAAAATTCCATGTCCTGTGCATATCTGTGAAAACCGTATCGTGCTACTGTCTAAACTTTTCGAATCGTTGAATATTTACTTCTTCTAGGACTTTTGGGGCACCCTGTATATATATATATATATATATATGTGTGTGTGTGTGTGTGTGTGAGTGTGGTAACTAATTTACCACGGCACAAATGCAGAATATGATGCACGCAGACGAGCAAAAAATGAGAGATGCTAGTCTAATATATAAAAAAAAACTATATTTTCATAATTAAACAGGACCCGCCCACAAGCGAGCGAAGACAGAACTATGAATTGAACTTGCCACTCCAAAAGCTAAGCCTCAACTGCCTAGGTGCGGATGCGCATGGTTTGTGCGCAGGACACCACGCTCCGATACCACACACACAAACACACACTATATATATACATTCATACATACTTATACGCATATATATATGTATATATATATGTGTGTGTGTGTGTGTGTTTGTTTGTTTGTTAGTTTCACGGAGCCTAAAGATAGCTAAAAACAAAATTGAAAAACTGACAGCACGTCTTTTAGTAGACTACCTACATTTCCTACTGACTGTTGTTGTAGAATAAAATTGTTTGTAATACATTAGCTACAAATGTTCTATTTCTTTGAGTCTTATGCTTTTACAAAATGTACTCGTGAAGGTAAGTTTTAAATATTTTTCAAAATAAGAAAAGGTTCGAAAGAAACATGCGGATACCTCGAAAGGCAACAAAATATATCACGAGAAAAATCGTTGCCCGAAATTCCTTCGATGCATGTTTTTTCTTTTTCTTTTTTCCTTCTTTCGTTTTTTTTTTTAACTTTCACCGAAATTATGCTCGAAAAACTTCGAGAATTTCGGGGAAAGGATCTATTAACTCTTGATTAGAAAATATGTCATTGGCTACGATCACAAGAACGGAATTTCCAATGAGCTCTGGGAAAGAAAAAAAAAGTGTTCCTCGAATTCGAAACGAGGGAACATTTCCATCCCAATTTCATTTTCCTTAACAGAGCCCCATCCATCAACGGAACATTCCTTCTCCTGACATCTGCTCGGTTTTGCCGTCCCTATTTCATTTTCCGTTGCTACGGAGTCGTAATTAGACGAAGACGTTTTCGAGTCTGGCAAATTTAAAGATTTTCACTTTGCCGTAATTATTTGCGAAATGAGAGTTTTGGCTGCTCTTATAAAGAAAAGTGACACGAAGCCTTTGTTTCTGTCACAAGAGTCAATTTTATGCGCTAAAATTGTCCTCGTGGTGTTGAAGTCTGTACGTGTCATGTCAGAACTCTTTCTGCTCAAACGTGCGAATCACTTTCGATCGATATAAAATGTCATAATGGGCACGGTGTCATAAAATAATTATTAATAAACTATTATAAAAGTATCATAATAAATAATGAATTATTAACGTTTTCCTTACGGGGTGGGATAGCATGTATCCCAAGAATTCGGGCTCAAAAATGAATATATATATATATATATATATATATATATATATTATATATATATATATATATATATATATATATTATATATATATATATATATATATATATGTATATGTATATATATATATATATATATATATATATATATATATATATATACATATATGTATATATATATACATATATACATATATATATATACATATATATACATATATATATACATATATACATATATATATATATATATATATACATATATACATATATATATATATATATATATATATATATATATACATATATACATATATATATATATATATATATATATATATATATATATATACATATATACATATATATATATATATATATATATACATATATATATATATATATATATATATATATATATATATATATATATATATATATATATATAACCCCCTTAATGTGCGTTCTTACAAAGGGGATATGAAATTTCCCGTTCTAAAGAGGAAATCGGAAAAATGGGCCCCGTAAGCTAAAGGTTAAGTATCACGAGTGGTACAGAGTGTAATGATTGTGCTTAAAGTATTTCGAAGTGTATAAATTATCCTAAAATTCGAATGAAGTATCACAACGGATATGAAATAGCCTCGTGTTTATGGGTATATCACTAAAATCCTAACTGTGACTGCGCTAACTAAATTGAGACTTTGATTAACAAGAATTTATAGAGGCTTCTTTAAACCAGGGGTCGGCAACGCGGTGCCCGAGGAACAATTTTGATGTGCCCGCCGTTCAGATATCTAAATTTTAGATATTTGAACAAGAAGCGTTCGTAGTTGTAATGAATAATTTTAGTAAAAAATTTTTAAAATTGTAAAAACGCAAAAATCCAAAACTGAGCAGCCTGTTCGCTCTCCCCTCGCTGTGAGTCAGCTTCTTTTTCCTGCTCTGAAACTGAACTCTCTTTGCGCGTCGGCATATGCTTGAGAATCTTTGTTTTCGAGTATGAAATACTTAAAATCAAAGTACCAATCAAGCCTTGCTGACACTCATTTGGACCAATGCCTGAGAACTGGGAATTGAACTTGTGGGACACATTACGAGTTGGCCGCAGATTTGCAATGCCAAATATCGCATTAATTAGCAATTTTAAGACTGTTTTGTTTAAGGTATTCGACTACGTTAGGAGCCCTTTTTTTTTTTTTGAAAAACTGTAGTAGCGAAAATTTCTGTCTTATTTTTCGAAGGGATATAACACCAAAACTCGAAAATGATGAAAAATAGACATTAACTATGCAAATTTTTACAAAATTGAGGAAATTGGGTCGAAATTTAGCAATTTTTTACAAAAACGGCCCTAGCTCTAAAAAAAAAAAAAAAAACTATGCATATAACATTAATTTCTTTTTGTCATATGTACGTAAGTACCTCCTGAGTGTCATGAACTAAAGGCTAATCGATATCTTACAATCTAAAAAAAATACAGGTCATTATGTGCAATCACATGTAAGATTTTATTAATTTTCCATGAGATTTTTTATAAATGCAGCTACCGGGTGTTTCAAAACTCGCGCACATCCACATGGTAATCCTTGTTGCTTAAACACCAAAAGGGGTGCAACGTGTCACACATCACGGCGCAACGTGTCACACATCACGGGACAGTATGGAAGTTTTAACTGAATTTTTCGATGATCGTGTCATTTCCAAAGGACTTTGGCCACCACGTTCACCGGACTTGTAAATTCCGAATTTTTCCCTTCTGAAAAAAGTCGCCTACAGCAATAATCCCCATACGCTTGATGAACTTAAGAGTGACATCCTTCATGCAATATCGGACATTACTTCTCACGCACTTCGTAAAGTGTCGACTAATCTGGTAAAAAGAGTTCGATTGTGTGTCCAGGAAAACGGACATCATTTTGAACATTTACTGTCATTTGACCATGTCTGACACCTAAGTCCATGTTCGACCATGTCTGACAATAAAGATAATCGTTCAACCTTTGTTTGTCCTTTATTCTGTTTGCTAACATAATTTATCTGTCTTTAAAACTCAACCACAAAGGTTGATGTGCGCGAGTTTTGAAACACCCGGTATAAATCAACAAATAATATACCTAGAGCAAAATCTGTAGTCCATTGCATTGTTAGTATTATGAAAAACAGACATGAAAAATTTCATAGACATATCGTGGTTAGATTTTGAGTTATCACAAGAGTCGTTTATATTTTGGGTGAAAAATAAGTTCTTCAGAAAACACGATTAAAGTTTTCAACTGGTATTGAAATTCATATCTGCTGCTGATCTTTAAATCACTCTCATTTCATTTCTAATGATCGTATCGATAAAATAAAAGCAGATTTAGAATCATAAATTTACAATCTGTAAAAAAAGGGAATAAAAACAATTTCGGAATTTTCGTCAAAATTGATATTTTAAACGTAGTCGGATACCTTAAATTAAAATTTGAATTTATGTATAAAGAATTTGCGTCGCATTAACATTTTTATATTTAAATATTAATTCCCCCCCCCCCTTCCTCTTCATCCAGCGGTACCTGCCGAACTCCCGAATTTCTGAAATGTGCCCTTCTAGTAAAAAAGGTTGCCGACCCCTGCTTTAAACCAATCTTAAAACTATGGCAATTTTCCTAATTTTAGAGAGAATATTTTCATGCAGACATACACATACAGAAATGTGTACTCTCACCCACTGTGTTGGCGATACAAAGGGACGAAACCGAACCATCTAGTTTACTGACCATTATATTGTCGAGAAACCCCCAACCCGAAGATGTCCGGTCTCAATGGAGCTGGAATTACACTTCCGCGGTGTTGATTGGGTGAAATACAATGTGCCTGCCGTATTGAATGTATAGCGTTGAGTTCCGTGTAAGTACTGTTTCTAAGAGAAATTGTTTCGACAAGGAATTGCCTGATAAACCCCCACCTTCCTTTCATAAGAACCTTAACATGCATTCACCTTGCTGAGAAATGTGCCATTCCGTTCTAGGAACAAGAATCATGACAGAACGACAACACGTTCTCTCACAGGAGTCACCGAGGAGTGATTTATTCGGAACAACTCCGGTCATAAAGTTCCTCCCAAAAATAAGAACAAAGGCCAAGTGTACTAAGTTTCCCTTTTCTTTTCTCCCGTAGCGGAAAGGAAAACAATTATAGTCACCATGGCAACGGTGGGGGTCGATGGGGGGATGTCCGGTACAGACGGCTAATAAATATTTCCCTTTCTAATAATATCATGACGGTTTGTGGGACCGCATTGCTTCCTCCTGTATTTTCATTTATATCTTCCCAGTTGTTAGATTTTACAGGAACGTGCTGTGCCCATACTGTCTGCACTATCAGAAAATAAATGCAGCTGAGTAAGAAATATTGAGTTGTTTTTAAACTGAGTGGATAATTTGAGGTTTTAGTGCTATATGATTAACAGCTCTGAAATATTACTTTATATATTACTAGCTAAAGTGCCCGGCATTGCCCGGGATTTTAACAATATTTGTTAACCAAAATCAACACAGTATAAATAACATAGAAAAAGTATATGTGAAATGTTATACACATCTCAGAATTCAGGAATTTCAGCCTTTCATCATTGAAGCACTAAAATCTGAAAAGTAAAAATGTCAAATTGTCTAATGTTTGCTAACCAAAATTAATTTAAAACTAAACACGTTATAAATAACATAGAAAAAAACATGTGAAATCTTATACACATGAATAAACTGAAAACCCAATAAAAAAATATATAAAATTATAATAAACTCCTCAGAATTCAGCTAGATTTAGCCGTTTATCATTTGGGCAAAAAAAGAAGCTGAAATTACAGGTTTAGTTGAAATTTCCAATAGAACCATGATATGACTCTAGCGTTGCCTCTTAAAAAATGAAGTGTTTGATTGAGGGCTGCAAACCATTCAACTCCTCTCCACATTAAACTCCTATAAACATCCTCTACATATTAAATTCCTTTTCTCTCCATAATAAACTCCTCAGAATTTTGGTAGATTCAGCCTTTCATCATAGTACCACTAAAACCTGAAACATCCTCTCCAGAAATATAAATTTATTAATTACAATAATTAAACTCACGCAAATGTATGAATTTCATAAGTTTTTTAACCAACATTTGAATAATTCGTAAATGAAAAAGCATATGAAAATAAAGATAATAAGAACTTCCGGAATCGAAATTAATTACCCTTAATTTTTAATTAATAAAATACCAACATAATATGAATAAAAACGATAGTTGTTTAAAAGCATATGAAAATAAAGCTATTATAAAGATAATAATAAAAAAAGCATATGAAAATAATGCTCGCGTATGAAGTTAACTTTATGATATAAAGATAGTAATAATAATATAAACCGCGTGCATAAAATATTTAGCTTTTCAAGCGAAATAAATTAATTTTTAGAAAAAAACTACTTTTAATCGAGAAATTAAATACATTGCACAAAATTTTGACTTTACCAACTTTCTACCCTACAATTTACACCCTACTTCTTTGAAGTTGGGTGTTGAAACATCCTCTTTGAAAAATTTACACCCTACTTCTTTTAAATAGGGTGTAAATATAAAGTTTTAACAGCGAATTGAATGCCAGTTCAAAATTATTGTTGTTTAAAATCATATGAAAATTACGCTATTATAAAGATAAAAAAAGCATAGGAAAATAATGCGTGCGCATGAAGTTAACGTTACGATATAAAGATAGTAATAATAATAATATATATATAAAACAGTTCTGTAACTAACTGACTGACTGACTGATTGACTGACTGACATACAACGTACAGACCAAACCGCGGGAAATAAAAGGGCTGAAATTTTGCATGGCGATTCTTCTTATAGTGTAGGAGTGCACTAAGAAAGATTTTTGAAAAATTCTTAGATTTTTTTTAAATTAAATTTTTGAGTTGTTTTAGTAACTTTTTTTAAGTTTGCATTTAAAATAATAATAATTTGAGGGTTATAAAATTTATATCACGAAAAAGATCATAAAAATTCCTTTAATATGAAATCTTTTTCGAATCTTTACCTCCATTTCATAATTTTTGGTGAATTTTTAAAGATTAATTCTTAGAATTTAACCTTTTACATGCCACACTATGATCAAGGAATAAAGTACCATATTTTGCTGCGTAACTTTGGTCGATAACTTCCAGGAAGTCGGTCCAACAGGTGTACTCCACTCATTCGTTTATTATATAATTTTATAATGTAAGGTTAAGGAAAATCAACTTTTATTTTAGCTCGGACATATCTTTTTGCTCTTCCTAATGGTTCGTGAGTGATAAAATTTGATGTAATAGTTACAACAAAACTATCGTTCCAATGGCACATATAAACTTCTCCATCGCATCGGTAATCAAACTCTCCACGTTGAAATTTCGATATTTTTTTTGCTGTTTTAAGAGAACATTGTCCCGTTCTGGAATCTCGCACTGTGCCGATTGCCTTAAAGCCTTTGTTAGATAAATCTGTCAGCAGACTGTACGATGTAAAAAAAGTTATCGAAAAATATTTTGCGTTTCTCTGGATTGTCAATAAAAGATAATAGTTCGGAGACAACTTTTGATCCAAGTGACAAAATTTCATTTTTCGAACTTTTTCCACCGTAGATAGACATAGCATAAGGATAACCATTTGCTGAGCAGATCATCCAAACTTTGAAACCAAAGCGAATTGGCTTTCCACTTATGAACACCTTAGCCGAACGATGTCCATAACACGGAACCATGGATTCATCGATACTCATATTTTCATGAAAAAATCCAAATTGACGAAAATTTTTTCCAACCTCTTTATAAAAGGGAGAAATTTTTCCTAATTCATCGCCTGGTTCCAATTTACTATTATCAACAATGTGGAAATACTTTTTTAACATCCGAAATTTATTTCTGGGCATTGTATTGTTAACAATTAGGATA
Source organism: Dolomedes plantarius (assembly GCA_907164885.2). NCBI lineage: Eukaryota > Metazoa > Arthropoda > Arachnida > Araneae > Dolomedidae > Dolomedes > Dolomedes plantarius. Next base: position 114,732,285 of record OU015503.1, on the reverse strand, counting down.
TGCAAATCTTCCTGAGAGCTCCAATATGTATTTTCATCAGGTACTGAGTGGTAGCCACTAAACAACAGTAATCCAAGAAACTGCCGAATGTCATTTGCGTCGACGTTTAAAGAGTCTCCTTTTTGTTAGGCATACAGCTTTGTAAGTTCGGCTGAATTTTGTAAGTAATCAGACGGCAGAATCACTGATTGACGGCAGAATCACTGATCACGTGTGATATCACTGCTTTTGTATATCGTTACATGCCAATGTTCCTTTTTTGGAACATTGCATTTTTACGCAGTCTTGAGGAAATATTTCTTCTTATTATTTTAATTTATTTTATTAACTCGTTAAACTTGTCCTTTGCAAGTACGATGGGGAAATTTTTGGGTGGATTTGAATTTTTAGGAATTTTATAGAATTTTTTTTTTTTACGTACTGTAAAAATTGTGAAAAAAGCTGATTTTTAGAAATTTTTCTACGGTAAAATATTCATATTTGAAAAAGAAAGTCAAAAAATCAATCATGCCTTCTATAATATACGGTAATTTTTTCAAACTGACAGATATCACAGTTTATTTTTTAAAAAATATTAAACATGGTGTTCCAAAAAAGGAACATTGGCATGTAAAAGGTTAATTTATTAAACGCTGATCACGTGATTTCTTTTTCTGTTACTTTAAATAAATTTATCTTCACATAACAACGAAATAGGCAAAAAAATACTTTTTTTCTTGCTAATGCGGCAGACGATTGGACATTATTAAAAAAAATATTAAAATAATGTAAAAGATATGTTCCTCAAACTGTACTACATTAACTGTACTATATTCGTTAGTATGTCCTATGAGATTTAATTTGAATATTTTCTTCTACATTATTTTGTCTATAAAAATATCCCTTACGATTTTTTTATTAATATATTTTTTTTTCATCAATCGTATACATTGATCGTCGTATTTATTTTATATATATATATATATATTGGCATTAATTGCATACACTGACATTGTATTTAATTTGAATGTACTGTTCGTTTAGGAACACCTCCTAAACGAACGTTTAGGAGGTGTTGGTTTATGTAATACTAAAAGTTTAAAATAGTGGCGCCATCTATTGGACATCAGTGAATCGAGAATCGCATCCTTCAAAAATTGGTGGTTATCCTAATTGTTATCAATACAATGCCCAGAAATAAATTATTGATGAATGTTTGTTAACCAAAATCAATTTTAAAACTAAACACAGTATAAATAACATAGAAAAGATTTAGCCTTTATCATTGGAGCAAAAAATCCTGGAAAGTAAAACATAAAATATATAAATTTATAATAAACCTACCAAAATCCATTAAAAAACTAAACACAGTATAAATAACATAGAAAAAAAGCATACGAAATGTTATACACATTAATAATATGAAAACCAATTAAAAATATATAAATGTATAATAAACTCCTCAGATTTCAGCTATATTCGGTCTTTCATCATAAAAAAGCTGAAAAAAAAATAAAAATAATTTTTAAAAATAATAAAATAAAATAAAAATAATAATTTAAAAAATAATAAAATAAAATAAAGATAATAATTAAAAAAATAATAAAATAAAAGCTGAAATAAAAAAGCCTTCATAAAAAAGCTGAAAATTCAGGTTTAGCAAAATTTGCACGATCCCATACTCGAACCCGAGTCTTACGGGGTACCAAATGAAACGTTTTAACGAACGCGCCACTATTATGCACAACACCGTTGAGTAAAGTAAAAAATATACGCAATGAGTTTTTTGGAAAGTTGCTATGGGTTGGTGAATATACATACATTTATGGAGTAAGAGGAGTTTTAAGTGAGAAATAAGTTAGCAGGATAGAAGCTTAGTCTTTAACTCTTCAATAGACACAAAGACATATAAGCTAGGGGGATTGCAGTAGCGATTAAAAAAGATCGTGACACTTAGCGTGGTTGATTCGAATTTTTCATCGCGTGAGAGTGTCAATATGCCGTTGGATCCGATTTATTTTAGAGTATAAAATCTGACTTAACAGATTATTATTTTCATTTATTATTCTAGCTTAATATATAACTTGAAACTTTTTGATTTTATTTATTTTTATCTTTTCGCTCGCTGTTTGCCAGCTAACCCTAACGTGGACGCCATATTCAGAGTGGTGATTCCACAAAGTGTAACAGCTTACAAATTGTTGGTTTTTTATTAATTAAAAATCAACGGTAATTAATTTCGATTTTTGAAGTTCTTCAGACCCTCGGCTGTTTTTAAAGACGCCTGTATGTAAAATTTCACGATCGTTGCTCCTAAACTATGGATTTTTATACAATTACAGAGAGACAAACATTCATTTTTATATATTAGATAGTTTTCTTCATCAAGGCCTTGTTCTGCTTCCGGATCGTTAGCAATAAAAATTTTGACCCATCACAGAGCTCGATGCAATGGTCACGTAACGCGTCCAACCAATCTCGGCCTAATCCTCCAGCCGCAGTTGTTTTCCTCTTTTTTTCCGTACCAAATCATGGTCTAAAATATTTTCTTTTTCTTGTATATATTTATCTCAAGGAGATTTCAATACAATACAAAATAATAATAATAATAATAATAATAATAATAATAATAATAATAATAATAATAATGAAAACAGCGGAGAAAAGGGAAATTTTTTAATTGAATAACTGACAACTTGCGGTAAACGCGATTATCGCGTTTGAGAAAGATAATTTAGAAAATCGAACATATTTTAGAATCAATATTATTTTGAATGATATCTTTATTTCCTAGAAGCGTGATCACGTCTCCCTCTATTCAAAGACATCATATAATTCATTATACTGGGAAATGACGTTTCCCGTCGTTCGGATGCTCTGAAAGTCGACGCGATGCTAGAGCGACGAAATGAACGGAATAAGTAGAACGCGGCTAAAAGGTTCATTGACAAGTGGAAGTCCTGCACTATGGAGTCTATAGAAACCCATCCACCTCATGCGCAGATTTTTTTTTCCTCCGAGTCTTTTTACCTTGTTAATTTATCACGCATGGTCACAGTAAAGAAAATGCTGGAGAGGGTGAGATCATGCGCAAGAAAATTTCGTGCGTTTTGTTTTATTCCGGGAATGACTAGGTGGGTTGGTGGCGAGCACTACTACCAGGACTGGACTCCTATTCTTCCCCTCTCCTATTTCTCCCCCGATGACTAACTGACCGGAACTGTTTGCTTGGGGGTGGTCGAGCGAGGGGGGGGGGAAGAACCCGCTTGACGGGGAGTGAGAAAAAGACTGGTTCGGGACATTGTCTCTCCGGCTTTGAAGGTGAAAGGTCGGTGTAGTGGGGCTCGCCACGTGGAAAGTTGCTTGCACGTGATTTTATTGATCAATGAAAATTTGTAATATATAAGTGTATATAGTCATGTGTGGTGTGTCCCAGTAGAAATATATGTATAATAAATAATTTTGGAACTAAAGACCGTATCTGGAATTGTCAACCGCGTAATCCATTCCTACAACGAAAAGCAACGGACCCAGGGGCGGTTAGGCCTCTTCAACGGCGAGGGATCGACCTTCAACAACTACAGTCAATTTTTGTTACACAAAGCGTCATGAGACAGGGACTTAACAGTGGGTAACGTGAATAAATGATAAAAAAAAACTCAAACAACTTACCATTCTAGAATTCTTTTTCTCCCTATAACTCATGGGTAGCCTCATGCTGAGGTCCCCCAAATGGGCAAGTAGGTTTCGCCCAATCATTTTATTCCCAGTGTCCAATCACAGGGGAGTTGATCCTAGAATTTAAAAAAAAAGACAGAGAAATAATAAATTCAATAGAATTAAATTCAGTCAATTCAGTTTAAAAACTTTCTTCGAAACCTAAACTAAAATCTTATTAAAATTGTGAATATGGCATCTCTGTCAGTCATTTCGAATCCACGTTATTGAAGGCAAGTATTTCCGAATCCCGCGCGATCTGAAAACAGAAACTTCAGCCTTCGAAGGGAAATTTTTTTTTGTAAGGAGAAAGATTTATATTTTCTAGAATGGTGTTGATCATCAGGAGATGCGAGTTGTGGAGAGAAAGAAACTTGACTCTCGATTCAGTGAGAGAAAAATCCATTAACTTTTAGGCTAGAAAGAGAGGATGTTTGTCTCAATTTTGAAAGAAAATCGGAATATCTCTCTAACTCTTTGTTTAGGCCAATAAACTGTAAGCTTCCAGTCTAAAATTTCCTGGAAGAGGAAATCTCTTTTAAATGATTGGTTTGTAGAGACAGTACATCCCAATCATGCATTTTAAACTGAGCGAGGTAAATTCTCTTCTGAGGGAGGGGGAGGGATTCATTTTTAAATGAATTTTTCTTTCAATTTTGAATAAATCTGGACTATTAGAGATCAGCAAGTAACCGAAGGATTTTTTTATAGTTCAGGATTTTATGTATGCTGAAGAAGGATATTTTTTCAATGTGTCCCTACGGTAACCAACTTTATGACTGGAAGTTCTCCCAAAAAAATTTATTTGTAAGCTATTTCCTTTCGGTTCTCACGCGTACTGAAGATGCGTGTGGAACAAATTTTATGGCGATGAGTTATTCTTTCAGATTTTATTTTTCAGCTGAAAACTCATATTCGCTGACAAAAAATACATTTACTCGAGTGATGGATTTTTTATAGTACCATGAATAATTGCTTCCCTTCTTTTTTCAATTTTTAAAACTTTTTACAGCTTAACGTGTTTACTATTGAACACATTTTCCTTATGATAAGGTTTTTAAGCAGAACGACAGGTCCTCCTTCAATAAAGACTCAACAGTATAGACCAGGGGTTCCCAACCGTTTTCCTACATCGACCCCTTTTAAAAGAAGGATTTTCTTCATCGACCCCTTCACATTTTTCTCTATAATATACAGCATACAACATAATTATTATACTAATAATTGCAGATAAAACACTTAAAGATAACAATTTGACTAAGAATAGGAACCAAAAAAAATAGAAAAAGCGGTTCATTAGGTTTATATTTTATTATTTTTGTATTATTTTCACTTTTAATTTCACAAATATAAACAAGATTTCAGAAACACAGATTGTAATTGCACAAACATCACCAAGAGAAAAAAACGAAACTCCCTCTGATTGGTTACATAGGGACCATGTGCTGTTTAAAGTCCAGTGGATTTCCCCAGTTCTGCCTAGTGTTGGTGCACAAATAAAAGCCGACGTGGCATTCGAGGTATATACAAAAGCGTCATGACATTCGACTTTAGATGCATTAATCACTCCGCCTTATGCAAATCTGCATTTATATACATTAAAACGGATATTATTATCTAAAAATTACATTTCTAAAAAATTAAATTAAATTTTAAAACACAAAAATTTATCATAGACCCCCAATAGACCCCTGGAATACTAAAGCTCCTTTTTAAACTTCCATCGACCCCCCAAGGGGTCCACCTGGACCCCGTTGAGAATCCCTGGTATAGACATTTGAGAAAAAGGACAGTTATTCATTTTAGCTTGAGCGTGGTGCAAGTTTGCGGAAATCTTTGTTTGTATTACAGTGAATAAAATATTTTTTCGGGGTCTCTTTTAGTGAATGTAAACGAGCACTTTGTATGAACGCATTTTGACTGTTCTTTTTTTTTTCTTGCTTGTGTATCTCGCAGGTGTTGTGCATTGGTCTGATAGGGAACATCTGCCGCTTTCTGTACATCTCTTGGCTGCGGAAACCCTGGTGGGTGCTGCCCTTCGAATTCGTTCAAGGTAGGTGGAGTTTCTCTATCTCGTCCTGGGCGCGTTGTGAAAAATTATTGGTTTGTCCTGCCTTAAAAAAAGTATGCATCATTGGATTTGTATGTACGCTGAAAGGGTGCTAAAATTGCAATTTTCAATCCCATTTTTGCACATTCTTGGCTATTGTAAAAGGACGAAGTTATCGTACTTTTCGAACCATAAGACATAAAAAAATTTACATAAAAAATTGACTTAAAACTCAGGTGCGTCTTATGGTCCGAAGATAACATTAAAATAAAACAAACATTTTATTTTATATATATATATATATATATATATATATATATATATACATACATACTAGCTGAATACCCGTACTTCGCTGCGGAGTACATTCAAATTAAATACGACGGTCAATGTATGGAATTAATGCCAAAAAGGATATATATATATATATATATATATATATATATATACATATACATACATACATACATACATATATATATATATATATATATATGTATATATATACATATATATATATATATATATATGTATATATATATACATATATATATATATATATATGTATATATATATACATATATATATATATATGTATATATATATATATATATATATATATATATATATATATATATATATATGTATATTTATAAAAAAATCGGAAAGGATATTTTTATAGACAAAATAATGTAGAAGAAAATGTCCAAATTAAATACAACGGTCAATGTATGCAATTAATTCGTATGTTTAATATCCATAAAACATGCTTATCTGAATTAAATTCTTTAAAAACTTCCATCTCAATGAGTCTAGTGGTTAAATTTTATCTTTAACCAGTATTTTAATATTTTTTGTCAATTTATTCCGTTGTTATGCACGTGACGCAAAATTAATTTAAAGCATCACAAAAAGAAAAAAAACCACGTGATCAGCATTTAATAAATTAAATTTTAAAAATGAATCTTTAAAAATTCACCAATAATCAGAAAAGGCGGTAAAAGGAGAATTTTTCAAAAATCTTTCTTAGAGCACCCCTACACTATAAGAAGAATCGCCATGCAAAATTTCAGCCCTTTAGGTCCAGTGCTTTGGTCTGTGCGTTACCTGTCAGTCAATCAGTCACGGAACTGTTTTATATATATAAATAATTCCGTCAAAATGTTATGTCCTTTTACGGGTTCGTCTGTCTGCAGGTAAAAAATTATAAATGACAATTATTCAATCATAACTGTACCGTATGTAGTTATAACCGCTACGTCATTCTGACTGTACCGTAAATTGATGAGTATTGCCGTAGTAATTTCTTTGTCGTATACATTACTTTACTCTTTGAGTCTTTAATGTTTCTCTCGTGTCTTTTGTATCAACTTATTTATTGCTATGAATAACACATACAGTCACAATTCTTTCTTTACCACAGAAATAACAAAGCATTATACATTTTACAGTTAAGTGTTAGTAAATTTGACTACTTAAAAAATCTAATTTGGTTAAAATGTTCAGTCTTTTAACCCCGTGCCACTGTCTTCAGAAACAAAATTATGAATGATGCTCATGCAAATATGTTACATATATAACTTTACTATCCGGAACTCCATTATCCAATAAAAACTCCACTATACGGCTCCCCCAAAAAGAAATAAAATATTTGATATATATATATATACATTTAAATAAAGGGCACTTTAAACGTGTACACCTAGGCACTTATTTATGACGAAAAAGCTGGAAGGTGCGTCACAGAGAGTAAAACATAAAAAAAAAATTCACATTTGAAAATTTTTCGCGATTTGGCAGCTACGAAAAGAAGATTGACTCAAAACAAACTTCTATATCAGATTTAGAAGAAAAAAAATTGTGTCATTTATTATGCTCTTGTTGTCATGTTTAAGTAATTATTGTAACAAATTATGAACTATAAAACTAAGCTATCAAATTTATTTTTAAAAAAAAGAAAGTATTTTTAAAAATTCGATTATCCGGCTGTTTTGCTATCCAGATTAGTCCCACCCCCGACGAATCTGGATAATCGAATTCTTACTATACCTCAGTTCAACAGCATTTTAAAATTTTAAGAATTTTTTTAAAAGACAAATTTGAAATTATGAAAATTCTTCTAAATAAATGTTAACGTTAAATTTAGTATCTTTAAATGTCACTAAGCTTGAGGTAGAAGTTACTCCAAAAAGTAAATTAGATTTCTTTTTAAAATATGCTGCTTGTATTTCATACAAATAAAACTTTCGCAGTTTTTTAAGTCATAAAATGAAGTTGCATACAGCTAAAAAAATAATAACGCAAAGGAAATATTACTTAAGGCCTATATTACACTATCAAACTTCTTTGACAAAGATCTTTTATAAAATAAGCTTGACGAGAAATATGACTGTGTAATATCTCAACTTTGATAAAAGATAACTTTTATAAAAGTTGGGGTCTTCGTCAAAGTTTTATAAAAGATTTCGGTGCCCGGATGTTACGAACAACATTTCGAGCAATACCATGCTAAAAAAAAATACAAATGTGTGGAAAACGCGGCAGATGAAGAACAAGATTTCGATTCGAAATAATTTTAACTCTAATTAAAAATTGCGTACTAATGACAAAACTGAAATACGCGAAAAATATTAAAAATGAGTATGTAACATAAACGCAAATCTTTCGAAGGAAAGGTCTTAGGATGCTGAAATTTTGCATGGTGGTTACTCCTAAGCTCTACATGCCCACTAAGAAATCTTTTTAAAAAATTCAAATTTTAAGGAGGTTAAAAGGAGCTCAACCCCCTCCGCCTCTAAGAAACACCCACTGTATCTTTGGAATCATAGGGCCTAGGAAGCTGAAATTTTGTATGGTGATTCCAGCTAAACCCTAGGTACCCACTAAAAAGTCTTTTTGTAAAATACAAATTTTAAGGGGGTTAAAAGGAGCTTAACCCCCCTCTCTAAAAAAAACCCCATTGTATCTCTGGAACCATAGAACCTAGGAAGCTGAAATTTTGTATGGTGGTTCAACTTATGACCTGGGTACACACCAATAAATCTTTTTTAAAACATCGAATTTTAAGGGGTTTAGCCCCCTCCCCCACAAAAAAAGCCACCGTATTTCTGGAACCATAGGACCTAGGAAGATAAAATTTTGTATGGTGGTTCCCCTTAAGCCCTAAGTGCACACCAATAAATATTTCTTTAGGAGCTCGAATTTTAAGGGGTTTAGCCCCCTTTAGATAGAAATAACTTTTACAAAAGATCTTTGTCAAAGAACTTTGAAAGTGTAATAGGGGTATTTTGAGGTCATAGCATTTCTTTTGTGTATAACTTTTATAAAAGATGGAAATAACTTTTATAAAAGATCTTTGTCAAAGAACTTTGAAAGTGTAATAGGGGTATTTTGAGGTCATAGCATTTCTTTTATGTATAACTTTTATAAAAGATGGAAATAACTTTTATAAAAGATCTTTGTCAAAGAACTTTGATAGTGTAATATAGGCCTAAGTCACACTTAAAGAATTAGAAGAGAATTCACTAAAAAGTTTTACTGTTAGCTTTATTTGCATTTATCGATAATCCCTGGGGGTCAAAAATTAAAAATTTCGAACTGAACATTCACATCTCTCACAATCAAACATACCAAACTATTCATCGTTGAATTTAAAATTCCGAGCCTACTTTCGTAGATTACATTCATTAATTAATTCCCAACTAACGAATGACGAATAGTAATTTAAACGGTTGAAAATCTTCAGTTTTCAAATCTAAATCTTTTTTTTTTTCTAAATATTAGATGAGTAGTAAGGACGCATCGTTAAAATCTCAAGACAAAGGTTATTTTCTATCCAACTACTTGTAAATTCTTTTATGTTTACACATCAAGAAGCATCTAGTCAATCCCTTCAGACATTTTTATTCAAACTCCAGCAGAGTTTGAAAATTAAGCGCTCAAAATATATTCAGCAGAGATAGGAAGAAAAGAAAATGGCTTCAGAAACGGCCGGAGCATAAATATTCGCAAGTGCGGTATCGAATAAACCATCTGATCATGATTAATTTTAACGTACTAAATAGCTAGTAATTTGAGGATCGCGTCTGCATCTTGAATATCCAAGTAAAGAAGACCCGTAAAAGTTCGCTGAAATGAGAAGCCTTCCGGGTTCATACGTATCTCTCGAGAGAGGCGAGAACTGCGTTTGACGTTTCTTGTTGCCATGGTAACCCCATCAGTGACGGTCACCGTCCATTCACGGGGCTTTCAATTATTCATTCGCTCGCTGCAGACGATGTCTTATCTTCGAAATATTCGAAGCGAAAGAATGACGACAGGGGCGGGAGATTACCGGGTTATTTCTTTGGGGTAAAGGCAAGCGCATTTGAAGAGTTTCCTCGGGAAATTACGCAGTAAAGTTACAGCAGGCAAAAGAAAAAAAAATGTCGAGCTGTTGTCGGAAGAAATGAGAGAAAATATTTTTTTTGTACGACATTTCTTTTGGAATCTTTGGTTCATCTATGAATACACGTACAGATTTTTTAAAAAAAATTTACCATGAAAAAGGATTGATTTGAGATGCAAGTAGATGGGTAGCCATTTTGAATATCGCATGTGACATGATTTTGCTTAACTTTCATTTAACGATAATGCATCGCTTGAAAAAAAAAGTCTCTCATACAAATTGCTTAAAAATTTTAAATCTCAATAAAGTTATTCATGAACTCCAAAACCTTATGGAATCTTACCATTTCAATATGAAAATGGAATTAAATATCGCGTGTGCAGCAGGATTCGGCCGCCATTAATCATATTAATAAAATGAATAAACATACTATATACATAAGCATATGCATAGCATGTAATTTTAGAACAAAATAAGTCGCCTTTACCTATAAGTAGCTTCTGTTTAGAGATTTATAAAGAAATATTTTGTTCAACATTTCCGGATCTTAAATTATCAAGTATGTGAAGCCATATCCAACTTGAACAGGGATTGGTGTAGGCCTCAAACTACATTGGACCAATCATAAGAATCCATAAATGATAGGGTTATTCTGGGACTTCTAAAATAATAATCACACAGGCCGGACACAAGACTTCACTGATAACAGTGCGAAAATTATGCCACTGGTGGCAATAGGAAGAACAAGTGTGTTTAAAAATACAGCAAAGATAACCAAGCTTTTACATGGAGACTTTTGAAATACGCGTCATCATTTTCGATGTTAATGTTAGATCTGGCAAAAATTCTAAAAATGAGAGAATGAAATTTAAATTACATCTTTTATTTAACTAAAATGTTAAAAAATGGTAATAGAGTTCACTCCAACACATACGAATGAAGGCTCGACAAATATAATGAAAATGCACTTATTAAATTTTACAAACTAAGTGGGCGGTATTAAAATTAGAAGTTAAATGGAAGAGTTACAAATTTACGACACTTTTGCATGCATATATATAAAAAGAAATTAAGTCTGTATAGTCCTTGCCAAATTAGCCCAAAATTAATACATAACTAATACATAACTAGTAAAATATAAATAAATACATAAGTTGATTGCATCGATTTTTCTGCACTAGCAAATTGACTCCTATTTGCGTCTGTTAGATAAAAATTCGATCAATATTTAACGGAGCAATTATTGCATTTATTAAGTATTCAGGGCATACATTTTTTTATTTAAAAAAATAGAGCCAAAGAGCGTCAGAAGTTCTTTGTATTGATTCATTATAGTAGTTTTGGTGAAAAAAAAAGGGATTAAAAAATCTGCAATTTTTAATCCCTGATCCCATTCTATTTTAACACCCGCCGACTGATTGCTTTTTGGCTTCTGATTTTAGAAATGTTTTGAACGATTCATTCTAAGAATGTCTAGGTTCTTAATTAGTGTGTCAATTCAGAGACAAGACATTCTGATTGTCTCTATTCAATCGACAAACTCAGCACTCCTTGAGTGCATGTCCCGAAAACGGGAGGTTATAAAGATTCAGAATGAAATCTTTGGATCAATAAATCAAAATAGTTTCGGAATACGAGTCATTTAAATTTGGAATGTGTGTCTAGTTTCGCCTCTAACTTAAATCTGCAATGTTGTATGGGTTTTTTTGAATAAAATTTTTTTTATTTTAAATATGATTTTCAGTCACAAAAATGTAAGCAAACAATGAAAAAAATTTCAAATCTTTTAAAATCCCATGCAACAGAACACAAAATGTTTAGACGTAAATTTATTTATACATTTATCGAGGTCAGGAAGAACATTTTCTCTATCCTAATGGCAACGCTTTACAGATGAAGGTTAAGAATCAGGTAAACATTCGAATTTTAGCGGAAAGGGACGACTCGATTAAAAAAAAGGTGGGGGGAGGCTACATGATGCAGGATCCAAACATGGCTTGCCTGTTCACTTAAAATTTCTGGGAGTTTCCTTCTACCCCCCACAAAGAATGAATACAGTCGTTCTAGGTAGCGTGTGAAACGACTGTCCGTCATTTGGTAATGCCATCCAACTCAGCTATTTCTGAAACGATCTATCGAGTGTTTTATCAATGCTTTTCAAATCCTGACATGAAGGTATGACATTTGAATGAAACAAGTTTATCTCTTTTAAAAACCAATCTAGAAAGTTTTTTTTTTTATATTAATGCAGTATCTTTGTAGAGTATCTTTGTTTTCACTTGTTTCTCTATCCCTTCATTATCTGCTTTCGTAAAGAAAAACATAAGACTATAAAACCTTGTACCCATTGGGTCGGTCAGCGTTACACGTATCGAAAATTTTTTATCCAACCGGAGACCTTAACAATTTCGTGGCTAATTGCACGAAGTTCTGTGATTGGTTAAAACTATTTCGGTACGAGTAATGCTGACGCTACTCGACGGTGACGGACCCGGTGGGAACAAGGCCTTAAGGCCTGTTCACATAGAATCCATCAGCGTCGGCACTGATTGGTTAAACGGGTCAATGATTGGTATATGATTGGTTAAAAATTTTACCGCGGACTCTGACGGATTCTATGTGAACAGGCTGTGAGAAGAACACGTTTTAATTTCGTTCAACAGCATTTTACAGACCCCCGTTTTCCTTCTAAGGCCGTCTGCACACGGAGCAACTCAAAAGTAACTGATAACCGACTCCAATCACAAACCAGTCCGTGATGAGTCGTAACCTATGTAAGTGAATGGAGCCACGCACACGGCGCAACTGGTTACAAACCCGTCAGCAGCGCGTTTGTAATCAGTCGCAGGCAACTCAACGTGTCGAGTCGCTAGCAACTTCAGTCGCCAGTTTCTCTTGCGTTGTGCGTGTTATTACGCAATCTTTGTTACAGCCGATCTTTTGGCAAGCTGCCAAATGACGAACACGAGAGTCACGTGACTTCTGCCTAGCGATGAAATGAAATTCTAACGTTTTTTGTTGTATGGAATATGTGCGCCCATATGTACAGTCCATTTTTAAACGATTGATCAAAGACAATCTATTTTGACAATTTTTTAAAATAAATTAATTTCTGATAATAATTTAACTAAAAAATGCCCGGAATAATAATGTTCTTCCTTTCATGACAGGTCGCAAACTATTGATTTGAATCACTTTTGAGTAGGCCCGTGTGCGGAGCCGCATCACTAACGAGTTTGCAACCGATAAGCAATTTCAGTCGCTAACCAGTTCGGTTTCCTTTGAGTCGCTCCGTGTGCAGATGGCCTTACTGTCTCACACTGAGAGGTTGCGATCCTAATCGATGTTCCTTACTTCCCTTCCCAGGCATTACGCACGCCGCCGTGTGGGCCGCTTGCTGCTCCTACATCACGCAAGCCACACCCGCCAACCTGAGATCGTCGGCCCAGGGCGTGCTCCAGGGGCTCCACCACGGCCTCGGGAGGGGCTGTGGGGCCGTCATCGGAGGGATCTTCGTCAACTACTTCGGTAACTATGCCTTTCGTATACCTCTTCCAGCCGTTTCCAGCGTTAGTATGCTACTGTTAGACATGAGATGAACAACAAGACCGACTCGCGGGCCAATGTCTTGTTTTGCGAACTCGCTAAACGCGCACCACGGTGCCGGTTTACACAATATCGATGTTGAAACCTCCTAGACCTGCTGCTTTACTGTGAATTCGAATATCTGTTGTTGTTTCCAATCCCCTTGGTGTAGGAAAGCCAACACCAAGTCCAAAGGTCCTAGGTCCTTGGCGAAGGGTAGTAAGCAGCTTAACTTTAAGGCGAGGTACCACTAGGCTGAAGTCTGGCTTGACCTCGAATATTTTTCCCTTCTAAGCTATACAGGGCATACATACATGCGTATCTGGTATTTAAAATAGAGGTACATACTTTTCGAACGGACTATTTATGAGTAAAAAAATTCATTGGATATATAAGTCGAATTTGAGGATGAGGAAAGATGTGAAATTTTGAGTTTTCCTCTACACTGAGCTTTAAAGACTCCGTGAAATGCGTATTCATCTCTACAAAAACAGCTCATCTGTGAAGGGACTCAACGAGAAAAGAACACAACTCTATGGCAACTTCACTTGGTGACGATAGGTTAAAAAATGACCGATGCACCGTGTCGGATATTTAGGAGCCTTATTTTAGCAACAAAAAGGGCCTCAACTGATCAGACCCACCTGAGAAGCTCAATTTCACACTAGACTTCCTAAAAATCAGTCTATGCTCTGTCGTCGCCGTTCCTTATGAAAAAGGGATTTGTCCAAGTCCTGGAAGGGTTGCACTTTTTGGTGTTCAATATCGTTAATTAGCGATCGAGTTATTTTATTACTTAGATGTATAACTCATTAGTTGCTATGTGTATTCACTAACGATGTATTAAAAATTTATAAAATCTATTAAAATGATCATTAATGAATTAAATTCCCTAAAATTGATTACATTAAACTGACGCAATACTAATTAAATTAACTAAAAATGAAGACAAATTGAAATAAATTCGTTTTACCTTCAATTGCTTCTCACTGTTTTGATACAGAAATAATCGGTAATCTTCTGCTGACGTGATGCCGATTTCAAAAACATTTTATGAATTTCTTTGCCTAATACATCAAATGATTTCAACACTCTTTCTTCCACTGTTTGTGTAAACAAAAACTCATTAATGACACTCATCGCTGCTGTAACATCTGAGATGGTGGGATTTCGCCATTTATGTGCTCCTCTTCATGAGCTTCAGATGCAGAATCTTCGATTTCAGAATGATTCATTTTAATTTCTTCCACAATATCTTCATCAGTCAGATTTTCACATGTAATGACTTGTAATATCATCACGCTTCGAACAACTGCATGTCACAATCTAAGAATAATGAAATTTTGTGCTTTTTCTATCCATATCGCTATAAGTAAATCTTCATCATCTTCTTCAACATTCTTAAAAAGTTTTTAAAAAAATCAGTAGTCAGCTGAAAAAAGGGTTCGTTATAGCTGATTCTAAAGATTTCGGAGGTTCGCTATAAAAGGATAAATTAGCATTAAATACAATAGGAAAACGGCGGGGCCAAAATTTTCGCTCGTTATATCCGTGCGTTCGTTATATACCGGGTTCGTTATAACGGGGTTCGACTGCATTCAAGATTTAATGGCACGTCGGATATTCAGGAACTCAAAACAACCGACAATTAAGATATACCTATTTCTAAAAACATGGAACACAGTCATTTTGGTTGGCTTTGTAGCTCGGATGTTTATAAACGGGATACTGGGTTTAATAAAATAATCTATTTTACTGAATAAAGGTATTTTTCCTGACAGTATCAACGTTTACAATATTTAAATTAAGCATTAATATTTTTATAGAGCTTGGGATGGAAACAGTTGAAAATAACACTTCGCCAGAGATTGTTCGGGTGGTAAAGTATCGGCCTCGAGGTTTGGAGGCGTGGGTTCGAGCCCGGCCCTGAGAGGTTTTGTGTTGCAGTGGAGCAGAAATGTTGGAAAGAAAGTTAATGTACCATTGAGACTCATGCGACAAATATTCATAGAGGAGAACATATTCAGCATCGTTGGATGATTAAATAAAAAAGGAAATAGAGATTTTAAATCAAAATATTGAGTAAAATGAATTACATCTTTACTTTAATATTTACATATAAATTCAAAATTAGCACAGGCCAATATATCTTTGTTCTGATGAGGACAGGGAGGATTTCATAAAGGCAACGCGCCATGGGAGCAATCTGATACATGTGACTACTTAGAGGTAAGGGCTTGCTAAGGGAAAGGGCATCTATTCACGGTCGCTGCAACCGTCCAGCAAAAGGGACGAATGACCCACTGGTCTTTACCGTTCGATAGTGATGGGATATTGATATCGATATTATCAAAATATCGATATTTTCCCTTCGATATTAGATATTATAATATCGATATTTGATTTCTGATAATATCGGAATATCGATATTATATTCCCGATATCTACGAATACATATTTTCAAAAGAATTTATTTGAAATAATTATAATTTATAAAAATTTGGGTTGAAAAATCTCAAAACTAAAGAAATAAATGAGTGATACAAATAATTTCTAATATATACAAAGTAATTTTTAATACAAGCAATCAAAAAATGCGTGAAAAACTCAAAAATTGTTCAATATATAAAAAAGAATTCTAGAAAGAACAAAAAATGAATAAACGTTTTGCATTTTGTACTTTTCTCATCAATACGAGTGGAATTGCTCCACCATTTCGATTTTGGAGGCATTATTGAACTTATTTTATTAATTACTGAAAAACAAACTGAAATTTATGAAAAACACGCTAAAACACAACTGCAGAACTTTACTACAATGAAAAGAATAAAAGAAAGAATACTAACAATAGAAGTGAAGAAACCGGTTATGTCCAATATCTCCTTCCAATTTGTTTACATGCACTCAGTGTTGCCATTGCTTCACCCAAACTAGGGTTGCTTTCTTTCTCCAAACAGAAACTTTTTATTTGATAAAATATTGTTCATTGAAATTGGTCGATAATTTCTCGTTGTGGACTGTAACTTCTTGTTGCTTGATTCGTAATAATTTCTTCTAATCTTAATCTAGAGGCAACCATATTAATTCGATTCACAAGTTATAGAAACGCACTAGACTTTTCGAACGGACACCATAGTCCTTTATTTATTATACGGAGAGGTCTTTTTTACGACCTTATTCACTGGTTCTCCAAAGGCAACTGAACTAACAGCTGCCAAGGGTTGGCGGGAAAACGGTAGCCAGTGATCACGCAGGAGCGCCAACAGAAATGTTATTTCATCATTAAAAAAATTACGAACATTTTTTTAATCGTACTATTACCATATAGTATATATCATTTTACCATACAGGGTTTGTGGCGGCCCAGTGGTACAGCACGCTGGTTTTCGGTGCTGAGGGTGCTCGGATCGAATCCTGGCGTCGCGCCACGAAAAATGCCTCCGTTCGTGTCGTCCCTTCATAAGGGGTAATGCTGTCCGCCTATAGAGTGCCCCACAATAAAATGGGCAGTAAAAATTGCGGCGTAGTATAGGCGAATGTTTGACGACAAGTGCCTCCGCATTGGAAAAAAAAATTACCATACAATCATTCCTCCGAATGCGATTGACTGCATATTGAAAGGAAAATGTGCTATCGATATTTTGAAATATTGTTTATATTTTGAAATATCGTCAATATTTTGAAATATAATGAATATTTTGAAATATCGTCAATATTTTGAAATATAATGAATATTTTGAAATATCGTCAATATTTTGAAATATAATGAATATTTTGAAATATCGATATTTTTGTGACGATAAATTATTGATATCGATATTAATAACCGATAATATTATCGATACTCATATCGATATTTTGTTTTCGATATCCCATTCGACATGAAGAATGCATCTCACTGGGTCATCTGGCACGCGCACTGCGCGAAAGTAATGTAAATCCTTGATATCTCATGGTTCAATCCGCATGACTTCTTTTATTCTCTCCCCTTCCAGGCACGCAAGTGACGTTCAGGGGCTACGGTTTTGCGAGCCTCATAGTGTTGATCCTCTTCGTTTTCATCAACTACTATAAAAAGGACAAGGGATTTTCCTCTTTCCAGGTCAGTGTAATATGTCCATTTCTCTTTGTTATTTTGGTGCAGAATGTGTAAGGCCTTCCTCACACTGCTTCCAAAGCGTCAGTGATAAAATTTTTTACCCATCTCAGGGCTGGTAGCACTGACAACGTGATACGCCCAACCCATCATAGGTCATGCCAACAGTCTCGGCGCCAGCGGAGCAACGCAACGCTCTGGAAGAGGCGTGAACGACATCTTATATTATGAACATCGGTCATCAGAACCAAAATCGTTAAGGCTGCTATGTACAAAGAAAAAAAATCGTTTTTCCCTTTTCCTCTTCTTGCAGACTCTTGTGGTGGGAGGAGTCCAGTTGACAGTTCGAGAATTCCACCCCCCTTAGGATTGACATTTTGAGGGATTGTAATGGCTCTCTCTCTATAGGGGGGTTAAGCGCTGCCCCCAAATTTTTTATTCAAAATATATTTTTGTCAACTATTTACAGGCACATAAATGCTGATAGACCAGTAAAATTGGCATTGTCAGATAGCCTGAACTTTTCTGCAAAGCGCTACGGGATTCATTTTAAAAATTTCGTCCACCGAAGGAATTTATGAGCGTTTAAAACACACTATACCAGATTTTTCCCCGAATAATTTAAATTTTAAAATCTTAATTGCATTCTTTTAAAAAAACGAAAAATTTACACAAATTTAAAATTTCTTTCTCTATGACGGAGTATAATTTTTAAAAAAAATCTTTGAATCCAAGCTGGCAATCCGTGGACACATTTTCTCCATAGGTTAACATTGAGGTGAGGAAATCCAACGGGGTTAGTACATAGAAGCCTTAAAAGTCCTTCTGGTGTCATTTGGCAGGAAGGAAAGTCCAGTGGTTTCGGAGGAGACCATTTCAAATATTCGCCTATTTTTTTTCAATTTTGCGAGAAAGAAAGTTTTTTTAAAAAACGAATCATTGTTGTTTTTTTTTTGAAAATTTTATGTATAAAATTTATTATCTCTTTATAGGGCAAAAAAAACAAAAATTAGGACACTTTTTGCTTCGGGGAAAGTATCTTTTGAATTTTGCTTCAGTCCAAAATAAACGAAATAGGAAGCGAGAGATGGTATATAAAATATCACAGAAAAACCTTGCGAGGAGTTTAACTTATAGGCTTTTATGTGGGGTGCATAATGAATATCTGAGGTCTAGATGGACTTAAAAGTTTGGTTGTACATCAAGGTATGCATTGACAGCACAGCATTAAATATTTATTATGTGGTAATGGAAATCATCGTAAAAACAATGTTCATATCGTTACATTAATAATGTTGTCGTTGTTTTTTTTGGGGGGTGGGGGGTGGGGGCAGGGGGAATTCATTTCAAGGTAAAATTGAGTCTCCACAGTCATTTTCTCTTGAATTTCTCGTCACAAATAGTAATCTCGATTCCAGGATGACCAGGAGCCGGACACCGTGGTCGAAGAGACGGTCCACCTGGCCCCCCACGGCGTTCCGTCGAACCCCATGGCCAGATCTCTCAGCAAGCAGAACCTGGGAGGTCCCAGGACAGGGACCAACAACAACGAAGGAGGCTACGGAACGAACAATCCGGCCACCAATACGACGGGAGGATTTCTGGGAGTGCCAGGAGGAGGAGGAGGAGGAGGAGGTAAGACACTGTAAAAAACACCATTATCGATCACTGCACATTTGTAACAATGACCACTTAAAAACAGAGTAGAATTGAAAGAAATAAAAAAAATTGCAAATACTGAAATCCTAAATATCCCCCCCCCCCCTTTTCTTCTAAAGAAGGACTTCGAAACTGTTAAGTGATCGGAGCAATATTAATTTCTTTTACCCTCTTTTTAAAAGGACTTCGACACAACTTGATTTTGCGATCACAGCCATTCTGATTTTTCTTATTTTTTTTTCGAAGCACGGGCTTCAAAAGTATTTTATTCTACGCTTCGAAGGAATCATCCTTTTCAAAAGAAAGAACTTAGTTCTACGATCGAAGCACAAACCTAATTTCTTTTTCCCTCCATAAAAATCACATAAATGATTTGCTTTTCTTTGAATTATAATATTTGATTGCACGTATGCGAGGAATAAATCTAAGGGAGAAAAATAGTCGCATCCATAAAATAACGGAAGTACGATGTTTTTATCGGTTTTTCTTTCCTTAGGGCTCTTTTTCATTTACCGACACGACAACGACAATATCGACCGATACATAACCCGACGATTAATACGGTATCCTGTCGGCTAGTTAACCGCTTTTTCATTTCACCGATATCGTTTCCGGAGAACGTTCATTTTCCTGCTCATTTCATTTCTCGACTGCAGTGCGCTTGCACGTGTTTTATTATGGCTCCTCGCTACAACAAATTGCGGTTATTATATATCTACTATATTTGCGTAGAGAGAAAAGAGAAATACAAAAACGAGTTTGGGTACACGATATAATAAAAGCCAGGTGCATCGAAGGCTCATTTTATACGCTTTTCGAGAAACTTCAGAAGGATCCTAGAAGTTTTTTTAACTATTTTGGCATGAGCGAGGAAACATTTAATTATATATTGCATCATATTTCCAGTGCCATAAAGAAAAAAGACACTCATTTCAGACTATGCATTCCTCCAATATATATATATATACACATATACATACATATATATATATATATATATATATATATATATATATATATACGTATATATATATATATATACGTGTATATATATATGTATATATATATATATATATATATATATATATATATATATATATATATATATATATATATATATATATATATACTAATAACAAGAACTTTCTGCAGCAATCGTACAAATCAACAGAGCTAGCACCTATGTCGGACGATTCAATGGGATGAGCAAGTGTTTTCCGACAGAAATGGCCCGATAAACGATATCGGCTTATCTCTGACGACATAATCGGCATCGAATCAGTTGGTGAAAAAGCGCGTAGGTATATTAATGCATTTTGCCTGCATCGATATCGGCTCACGACAATCGTCTACGATTTATCGTTGTCGTGTCGGTAAATGAAAAAGCGCCCTTATACTGGCCGCACGTTTATTTTCTTCCAAGATATTACATGGTATGTATTTCGGCGTGATTGGGAGGGCGGGGGGGGAAGATGGATGCTGATGAGTCGATGTCTCTTTGGGAGCTGTGGTCGAGCCAACTGCCATTGCATCCCTTTGGCTACAATGATGAATCAAAACTCGCCAAGTTCGCGGTAACATTTGAGTAGGCGGGATATGTATTAGCGCTCAGTCTCTCTATATAAAACCGTTCCGTAACTGACTGACTGACTGACTGATAGATAACGCACTGACAAAACCGCTGGACCTAAAGGGCTGAAATTTTGCATGGCGATTCTTCTTATAGTGTAGGGTTGCACTAAGAAATATTTTTGAAAAATTCTTCTTAGATTTTTTTAATTAAATTTTTAAGTTGTTTTTCAAACTTTTTTTAAGTTTGCATATAAAATAATAATTTGGGGGTTAAAAAAATTTATATCACGAGAAAGATCGTAAAAATTCCTTTAATATGAAATCTTTATCGAATCTTTACCTCCATTTCCTGATTTTTTGGGGAATTTTTAAAGATTCATTTTTGGAATTTAATTTATTAAATGCCGATCACGTGGTTTCTTTTCTTTTTGTGATACTTTTAAATTAATTTTGCGTCAACGAAATAAATTGACAAAAAATATTAAAATACTGTAAAATATAAAATTTAACCACTAGACTCATTGAAATGGAAGTTTTTTAAGAATTTAAAACAAAATAGTATGTTTTATGTATATTAAACATACAAATTAATTGCGTACATTGACAGTTGTATTTAATTTGAATATTTTCTTCTACATTATTGTGTCTATAAAAATATCGACAATAGTTACGATTTTTTTTTTATAAATATGATTTTTTTGGTATTAATTGCATACATTGACCGTTGTATTTAATTTGAATGTACTCTGTAGCGTAGTACGGGTATTCAGCTAGTATTTCATATAAATGATGCCTAGAAATGTTCGATCAAGATATCAGATTTCTAGAGGCTTATGTTAGAGACCTGTATGTGCCGGTTTATTTCGAAACTATCCCTACGAACTGGGTTATTTTTACTTTTTGACATGAGAGTGAAATAACAAACAACGAGTGAACTCTACCTGTCATTTACTTGCGCGTAAAAAAAAGTAGTATGTAGTTTTTAGAATAAATATAGGAGTTTATTTAATATTCCGCACGTCTCCTTGAGTTCACTTGTATTTCTAGAACGTTCACATATATGGCTTGAGAACTTGCCATTAAAGCCAATAATCACTAGGAGCTACTACTTACATAAAATGGTGTGTTTGTCATTTCACGAGTATCTTTCAGTTTGTTCAGGAGATTTATACCTTAGCAGTTAAGAGACAGATGATCCTTAGGGCCTTGTTCAGATTGCTTCCGGAAAAGAGTGGAGCCTCAGTGATAAAATTTTTAACCCATCACAAAAGCTCAACTACGTAGCACGTGATATGCCAAACCAATCATAGTTTACGCCAACCACCTCGACGCCCAACAGAGGAACGCTCCAGAAACAGCATGAACAAGGCCTTTATTATGGTGTTGATTTTGACATTTTAGGGCATTTGCGATAAAAGCGGCTGTGTTATGTTCGGCATTTGGTTCGAAACAGCTACTATTACAAAACACTTTTCCATGACCCTTTTAGTGTGAAGAAAATTTCTATTTCATCTGTCCTTATTACGCACATCTGTCTCATTCCAAATCCGCAGGTTATGCAGGGGAGGGCCAAAACTACACATCGGACTTCAACATGAACACAACGTCTGTGGGACCTCCGTTGGACGGGGCCCTGACGAGAAGAGCCCTGGCAGCGGCCTTCAATCCTAAGGGCATTCTGGCCCAGGCTTCAAGCCCGGAGGCCTGTTACCAGTACGACTTCATCAGGAGAGATTTCCAAGTAAGTTTTATTTCTTTTACCCCAGCACTTACCTTACCTGGATAATTAAAAGAGTCGGTCACTTCGATTTACTAAAAATCTTTTCGCAAAGGAGGACTAAAATCAGGCTATGGAGTGGGTCATGTTTCGACGCCTATTAAGGGTTAGAATTATTTTGACTTGTTATGAATGCTATATAAGAAATCATAATTTTCTAAACTAAGGCCTTTATTAGAAATTCAAGGATTTCCACCTCCATTGTGTTTTTTTCTCAGTCATGACAGGCATAACGGTACCTGGTTACGGGAATTTTTCACCTTAAGTAACACACTTCTCGGTTCTCTGAGAATTCCCACAATCTTCTCCAAAACAAACAAATCCCTTCTACCACAATGCGTTCATTGATTACACAGGTCAACAGTGGTTTTGGTGCAGGGATATTTGGAGCTGATTTCATATGAATTTGATGCCCTGAATTTAAATATGGCATTAGTTTTTGCCTGGGAGCTCAAATTTCTAAGATATAACATTTTAGTGAAATATATTTACATTATTTTAAATTAAATCCATGGATCAAATTAAAAATATAAACGCAAATTTTTTATTATTATTATATTTTTTAAAAATGTTAAAGGAGCATAAAAATCATAGAGAATATTGCAGTAGTACTTATCTAATTACAAAGAGCAAGAAAGATGAAAAAGTCTTCGATGAAACCAACTAGTCACTGAACACTTCGGAAACTTCTTTTCCGTGTCATTCTTGAATGTATTTTGGAACAGTCCCTTTTTAAACTCCAGCAGTAATCTGCCATCATGTGCGCATCCCATCTTCCTTGGTAGCGGTCCTCCATAGTTTTAATATCCTGGTGAAATCTTTCACCTTGTTCCTCAATGGTGTCTCCTAAATTTTCAGGAAAATGGTCTAAGTGGCTGCGTAAATAGTGCACCTTAATGCTCATGTCACACCCAAGGGATCTGAAACTGTTTAGCATCTCGTTTACCAGTTCAACATAGATTTCAGCTTTGTATTTGCCCAGAAAGTTTCCGACAACTACAACAAATGAAATCCAGGCTTTTCGCTCAGCCTCATTCATGGAATTTACGAAGGCAGGATCCTTAAAGAGTTGTCTTATATGTGGGCCATCAAATATTCCTGCTTTAATTTTTTGTCCCTATATATGCATTTATTCTCCTATATATGCAACGCATGATCTGTTCATATCAAGAGCCTTTACAAACTGTTTCATTAGGCCCAGCATGATACGCAGTGGAGAAAAGATGATTTTCTCTCGTACAACTAAGGGGTCGTTAATGACATTCTTTTCCCCAACGTCCATGTTTTCTCTCTTTGGCCACTCTTTTCTAACCCAGTGGTGTGTTTTGTCTCTCCTATCCCAGAGGCACACGATGCAAGGATATTTGGTGAAGCCACTTTGCTGTCCAAGGAGAAAGTTTACCATTTTTAAGTCCACACAAATCACCCATTGATATTCATTATACTTTATCTTCTCCAAGACCAAAGCTATGGCGTCATATTCTTCTTTCATTTTCGTTGAATGAGCAATTGGTATTGAACCATATTTTTTCCCTTTGTGTAGAAGGACACATTTCAAACTTCGCTTTGAGCTGTCAATAAATAGGTGCCAGTCATCTGGAAAATATTCAGGAAGACCCATTTTTCCCAGGAGGACAAATCCCCCATACTTGAATGTATTGAATGCAAAAAAACATTGATAGATAAGTGGATGTACAGTAAAACCTCGTTTATCCGTCTCTCGTTGATATGGATCTCCGGATAATCCGGATCAGATTTGTAGAAATTATTTTTATTCAATGTTCACATTAGATAATAATTTTTCACCATAATAGCAAAAACGTAACTACAAGTAAGCCAAATATTCGCTTTTTAGTGTTTGATTCAATGTACAGTTCCTGCATAGATTGTACAATAAATTATGGTAATAAAATACTTTTTGTTGAGTTTAAGAAAGCTTTACTAGACTTAACCAATTCTTTGTTAAGAAATGATGTGAAAAGCTATTTTTATATTTTTTGGTGTCTTGTAAACAATACTATGTAATTTTTTCACAAAACAAAGTAAATTTTCTTAGTTAAGGATTTTGTATTGCTTACTACCCATATTACCCGGATTATCCGGATTTTCGATTGTCCGGATTACCTATGGTCCCAGTTAGTCCGAATAAACGAGGTTTTACTGTATCTAAAAAAGTAGAGCTGATAGAGAAAAATTTATTTCATATTTAGATTTAGCGCCCCAAATATAGCTAAGATCAGTTCTAAAATCCTGGGCAACAAAAAAAATTTTTTTTTGTAGCCCTGTGTTATTTGCTATATTCTATTGTTACTAAACTTATAATGCACAGAAAACTGTATACACTACATGCAAGAACCCACTTTTCGTAAAGTAGCAGTACCCCACGGGCCACTAAGGGCGAATAAATCACTCTTTTCCAGCCGCGTATTTAAAAACAGCTAATTTAACAAACCGTTCGCAAGGGGGTGCGAAATTTTCACCTCGCTCAAGTTGACGGGTATGGTTGCGGGGAAACTTCCCGCGATTAGCTCAAAAATCTGCTTTTGCCAAAGCACAGCTCTGTCTTTCAGTGTCTCAGCAACGCGCTCTCTCAAACGCAAAAAGCTCGGCCCAAAGGTTTAGCCTGCTAAATTGTAAAGTCTAAAGTTTAAAAACCCCATCTTCCCCTGGACCCGTTCTAAAAATACTCTCATTGTATTAGACGTCATTACTCAGAAATTTACAAACAGGAATTCAGTGAAAGGGTAACGTAAAATGATAGGCGTAGAAAAATTTGCCGTACACAGAACATAAATCTAAACGTGATCATTTACGAAGTCATATAATAATAATTTAAGACAAAATTTATTGTGTGTATATATATATATATATATATATATATATATAATATGTGTCTGTGTGTATAAATTTGTTTTTTCTACAAAAATATAAACAAACAACGAACCGTCTCCAGAATGGTTAAAACTTTTGTCCCAAAATTTAATACCAGCACTGGATAAAAACAGTTTGCCTTAAACAAACTTTTTCGTTATGTTTAATATCCAGTACCTCAAATTCTATGCATTCGTTTGTATTAAGCAATACTTTTTTCAGATACTTTTACTGTAGAACAATGCTTTCTGCATTGTACAATAAATCTAAATCAACTGCTTCATATTAAAGTCTCAATTCAGAATGCTATCGACTTTCAGAATTTCAAAATGGGATTTTACCCGGAATGTCTTGAGATGAGCTATTATCAGAAAGAATGAGTTCAGGACAAACTATTTCCTACCAAAACTGATTTAAAATTATATAGCAAAGGTTTTAACGATTCTGGACAGATTTCGCGTTCGGTTACAATTTTGAAGGACTGTACCTATGCTATTTTTCTTTCTGCCATTTCAGGCCTACGAAGAAGTCACCTCTCTGGGTCGGAACTGGGTCGAGGGTGCACATGCGGTCTCGAAACATCAAGTCTTGATGGGACCATCTCCGAAAACGACGCTTCACAGCCAGCAGCCGGAGAACCAAACAGGCGTCGCGTACGACTGGTAGAGAGAGAGACAGAAACTCCAAAAGAATTCTTCATCGTTGTCAACCCGATGTCGTCGCAGCCAACAGAAAAGTTTTGTGGACAATGGGGAGGAGGGTTGTCATGCGTTCGAATGTTTCCAGCGCCCTAAGCACGACTACGCACTTTTCCGACGCGAAAAGTTGCCCATATCATGAAGATTCTCTCTGAGCCAGTAGTTTTGGACCCGCAACCCAGAAAACTTCCGACATTATGCTCACAAAGGAGCTGACTTAGTCGCTCTGCAGTGATGGATTTCCCTGAAGAACAGATTTATTATTTTTTTCCAGAGGTAGTTAACAGTAAAATTTCAGTGATATGATTTCGGGGTTCAATAATTTTTGGGATATTTCGGTGAACTTGCATCGGTATCGAGGTGAAATTGTCAAACAATTGATTGCTGGCTACAACACTGATGGATAAAATTCTGATTTTAGAAACCTCGTGTAGTTCAGAATCTTATATTCTGACACCCGTGAGTTTGGGTACACATCGCTTACGTTTCAGATCGTTGTCTGTGTTCTTTTTCAGGGATATCATGAAAGATAAATCGAATGCCTCAGGATATCTGACGCACTCTTGATATAATTAAGTATAAATTTCGAAACTGAAGCATTTCATCATCTCTGGGACGGCAAAGAGATAATCCATATTTGACTTTCAACCTATGACAACCCTACTGTAGCTAGTGGTCGCAATACGCTTGGAGTCCAGTCCAAGGTGCCTCCCAAACTGAACTTGTCGAGAAGGGAAAAAATCGAGAAGCGCTTAAAGTGAAAAAAAATTGTGATGTCTGCCTTTCCTGTTAAAGACTACAGTTATGTTTGTCTGGCAGGGGTACCTCTTGGAACACGGAAGTTCGTTTTAATTATCGTGATAGAACAGTTTGCAACACATTGAAGTCAAGTATACATGAAGGATTAGACATGCAGGTATACATAGATGTATGAATGCATGTATACTGCAGCAACCGCGATGGCGCAAAAATAGAATACAAACCGACATGCCAAGAAATCATACCAAATTTATGTTAACAGCTTCTACAACTAGACTTTTTTTCTTCGGGGTTAGGTTGGAAAGTTTCCAAGCAGCACCTCTGCCTGTCAGATTAGTTTCCTGTACATATGTAGTTGAATGGATGACTTTAAAGAGTATAATATCGCCTAATAATTTATTCTGAAATGTTCGACTCCGATATAGCGAATTTATACACTGGCAGGATTAACAGTGGCTCGATCAATGACGTACTGTTGAGTCATGGACTCAAGAAATGGTGGAACTGGCGAATTATTGTGAGAACGAGAGCGTTATGTTCTATAAACAGTCACAGGAAGTTTTTAAACGCAAATATTTCACGGAATTACAAAAATCAATCTCTTGACTTAGTAAAATGGCAACGTCAGTTTATGTTTATGACTCACAGTACGCATCTACTTGGTGATTATAGAGTAAAATTAGAATATTAAATCAAAATATAAAGTCATTCTATACTAAAAGTTCATAGATAATTGCAAAATCGTCAATTTTCCCAAGACATACATCTGCATGCCATCTTTATTCTCTCTTTAATGGTGAATATTTTAGGATAAGTGTTGAAAAACAATAGACACCTTGTCAGATGTGTTTGTCAGTTCGTAACCGTCGGTTAATGGGTAAAATTTTTCAAATCCTTTGCAAATTATTTTTAAATCCGAATGTTCTTTCACTGACAGTGTCCACGGAAAGGAATTCGTGAAAACATGAGTTCTCTCGTTCGCTGTACCGGAGTATTGTAGAATTTGTCCGCATAAGCAAAATGATATATCAGACATTAACTTAGAGATTTTATCTCATCGATGTAAGTTTACCTGGCACATTTGGTTATCATTCTGGAGAAATAAAATATAAAAGTAACTAAAGCCAAAAGGTGATTCATATTCAGTTTGAATTTATAGAGCAAGTTGGAGGATATCACAAATTTTCACGATATCCCTTCATGGAATTTCCAAACTACTCAGTATACTTAAAATTGTAACTTCTAAAGGAAAGAACAAACAAAAGAGGAAAAAATATTTTAGAGCTATTGAAATTTATACAGTCTTACCTCGCTCACGTATTCTCCTAGAGCAAATATCCCAAAACTCTTATAAAACTTCCATAATTCAAGTTAATATCTATTTTTTAGCAAACAGAAAACTTTGTAACGAACGACTGTCAAATGCTTTAAGTAGACGATATTTTGAAAGTGGCCATTTACACAGAATTATAATAAAATAAGCAAAGCAATAAATACTAAAATATAACCACGCCCCCAACAGAGGAAATACGCAAGAAGTCGTTTGAAAATAACAATTTTAATTCAAAAATTTTAATTAACAACATATGCAATATTCATCACCAAAGGGAAGATATCATAAATCTTTTTTTGGAATTAGTTAACAGTGACGTTACAGGTGACACTGCGCTGGCGTCGACTTTTAAATGCTCTTAAAATCTACAGTGCACATGCCATAATAATAATGTATTATTGATATCAGTGGACAATACATCAATGCATATCCTTGACACTGAAGAACATATACTTTTAAATTAATTATTTATTTTCTTCTATTTTTCTAAATTTTATTAAAACTGGTTTTCATAGATATCAACATCGTAAAAAACCTAAAATACAGAGGCTATATATTGTTCCCATGGTCTCTAAATCCATGTCGTGATACGACAAAAATAATATCTTCATTTTGCTTATTGGTAAGTGACAACGTCTTTTACTGCAAAGTAATATTTTACAAAGAACATAATGAATGCCATTATCCTCGCATGACATTTTTTTAAAAGTATTTGAAAATGACAGTAAATTGAAGCGAATGTAAAAGGTTAGTCATTCCGTGTGGTGAATCGCTTATACTAATGCAAAAATAAATGTGAAATATTTTCCATCGACCATGAAAAAAAAAGTTTTATCGTCTGCATCGGTCTATTAATGTCTGTATCGTTGGCATCGAGTAGTACGCCTGAAGTGGAAGTGAAATACGTTTTGTATCCCAATAATAATCTGCGTATAGCTGTATAAGTCGGCCTCGTTCAAAAATCTAAATGCGAAAAGTAAGATTGACTTCGAAAGACATCTTTAAAGAAGATAAAACCACGACTAGATTCAACCATTCTAGAGCCAACGCCCCTACCTCATATCGATATTTTCTTAACTCAAGATAACAACAAATAGGATTATTAACCTCCATTTTTGACGAGCTAGCTTCTTTTCTTTTAAATTACAAACTTGGGCGAGGTTTTACTGTGTATATATTTTAATAGGTGAATTGAAATTTTCATATTTTTGCTCGAAAAATGATTTTTGATACCTTCCAATCCTCGAATAAAACGAGGATTGACTTCTTGTTGAAAGAAGAAAAGCAGAAGAACAATTATTTTCGGCATTACTCGAATAAAATGTTGAAACAGAAAGATATTTTTTCTACAGAATTTTAATCCTTAAAATGTTCTTGGCGGTTTTCTTAAAATGGCAAGAAAAAGGTGTACAGAATTTTTAATAGGAGGCACAAAATTTGTCGAATCGTGGGAAATTATAATTAATGAGATTTTATTAATCATTTTACTACTCTGTTACCCTATTAGTTTATTGATAATAGTTTATTTTAAAAGAATATGTTAACTGCTGCCAAGTAAAATGGGGCTAATTTAATGTGGACACAAAATTCTCAAGCGAATCCCATTTTTATTTTCTTAGCTTTAAACAAATTACAGGTATTTCAGAGTACATTAACTGATACCCAGATGTTTCTATCATGATTATATTGCCAGGTACAACATTTTGATGTTGTACTCACTACGCATATACCCCTGCTGTCAATTATACTTTAAATTTATTATTTGGGGATAGACCTTTTCACGCTATGTCATGATTAAAAGAATATATCTGAAATCCCTCGCAGACAGCTCTGTGAAATATTTAACGACGTTCTTTTGTTCTATTTTCGTGAAACTGTCTTTACATTGTCGTCAGAATTTTTAATTTTGAGTACTGAAAATATATTTCCTGAAGCCAAAATTATTTTTTACATTTTCAGTAATTGAAAATTTTGTTAACAAAACATTTATAAATTTGCCCAAACAAAATACGAGAATTTTGAAACTTTTATTGTGCTCCAAAGGGAAAAAAATGGCGCAATAAAGCTAGTGACTTACAACAGATATATCAAAGATAAACATACTTCGAATTTTGATTTTTAAATTTTTCTAAAATAAAATTTTAAATGTCTCAAGTATTTTTTATGTGTATAATGATCTTTATGAAACACATTTGATAAAAAATTAACTGTTAAAATTCTCCTTATAACTATGAAGTGGCCTGAAGATCGATATAATTAAATTTTATGTAATAATTTACATATAAATGTTAGTCACATCGACTTCTATATTTGTTAGTGTTATAAATAACGACAATGCAGTACCCCATTTCTTGATTTTCTCTGATTTCGTAAAATATTCATTATTATTAATCAGCACACCTAAAAACAACTGGTTTCAGTGAGAGATTGTGAATATCAGCATTCGGTTCGAATCGATTTTACGAGGATACGAACAGGTCTGATCTCAGTGAGTGAGATCGATGCAATCATATCATTTTCCCAGTTCAATTCTCTCTCAGGAAAATACATATATATATATTTAAATAAATATCACTGCTACTAAAAAAAGACAAGTAAACGAAAAAGCAATAATGAATGTGTTTGGATTTTGCATGAAACCTCAAACTGTCTTGTGTCATTGCTTTTGTTCGTAGAACTGTAAATTGTAAATCCCAATAAAATGTTTAATTATTTAAACGTTGTCTTTTCATTTATTTTCAGTACCCGGCAAGCCTTTATTTACTCCAGCGTACGCAACGAATTAATCGAATAAAGTTATTTCAGATGTCAAACGGACGCAGTTCTAACGTGCTAGTTTCAAAGATACGTATATTTAGGTGTATTATACGTATATTTTTGCTGTCTATGCAACTGCAATATAACTTTTAGTGAAACTGAAGCATACAAGATCGAAATCTTTCAGCTTTACATACACAAGCACATTTTTAGTCATTTTACACCCCCTCCCTCTCCTTGTAAGTAATAATAAGCAGATGTCCGACTCTACTCCTCCTCCTTTTGTTTACGTAAGATTTTACAAATTTCTTTTTACTATTTCGTGGGCCAAATGATTTTTCTCAAACAATAAATTTATTGTACATTCCTAAGACCTTTAACTTTGAATATTACTGAGGCACTTATGTAAGTGACGTGTCAGCTTAGAGATGTGGTTTTTATTCTTTTCAGAGACCGAACACTGTTATATATATATATATATATATATATATATATATATATATATATATATATATATATACATAAATACACTGCTCTAAAAAATTAGGGGAGCAAGCAAAGAAGTTAATTGAACCGTGCGAGACAGCCACGCATTGGCATAAAATGGATAGTACACGCGTATCAATGCGCAATACAGAAAAAAAGACGTAAAAAAAATTTGTAATTAAGCTTTAATTATTTGAAAATATGGAAAAACACATGAAAAGATGATTTAGGGCAACAATTTGGCTACATGTAAACGATAAAAAAAAGTATTGTTTAGAAATGATGCAAGATTTTTAATATGGTGTGTGGTCTCCTCGAACAGCTAAGACTGCTGCACACCTGTTTTCCATGAATGCGATGATGTTATCGATAAGACTTTGGGGAATACTGATCCATTTTATGCCAATATGTCCCAAACATGCTCGATTTTATTCAGGTCAAAAGAGCACGCTGGCCATTCCATACGCTGTATTGTTTCAGCTTCAAGCATGTTCTCCACAAGACGAGCTGTATGCGGTCTGGCATTACCATGCTGGAAAACAAAGGAATCTCCAATGGCTGCAGCGTAAGGTATGACATAAGGTCTCAGTATCTCGTCTGCATACCTTCGGGCCGTCAAAGTACCATTCCGAATGATATGCAGGTCCGTACGTCCACCTATGCTGATTCCACCCCATACCATAAAACCAGCTCGTCTGTATTGTGACCTTTCACGAACGAATGTGGGGTTATTTCGAGTGCCCCTTTCCCTCCATACCAAAACACGTCGGGTGTCACAGTCCAGACTGAATCGGGACTCGTCTGTAAACAACACTTGGCTCCAATCTTGTTGCTCCCAATCTTGATGTTCAGCAGCCCATCTTCTTCGGCCCGCACGGTGGCGTGAAGTCAACGGAATGCAGACCATTGGCCTATGCAGACCATTGATACCTCCCTGATGAAGCCTATTACGTACTGTTTGGCTGGACACCCTTCGCCCTGTTGCCAAGAGCAACTGTCTGTGCAGCTGAGTAGCATTGTCTGTTCTGTTTCGACGAGCTGTTAACAGTATATACCGGTCATCAGTTGCTGTAGTGGCACGTGGCCGTCCTTGCCCTGGTCGACGTCTAACATTCCCTGTTTCTTGGAATCGATTCCACAGCCTTGCAACGACACTTCTGGCGACTCCAACAGCGTCCGCGACACTACGTTGTGTTTGCCCGGATTCAAGTCTGCCTATAATACACCATGCCGTGGATTCCGGTAAACGTGCCGTGGATTCCGGTGGATTCCGGTCTCACGTTGTTGAGACATTTTCAAGTCACCTTTTCTCAAAAAGAATAACTGAGCAATCGAATTTCACAGTTAAGTCAGTGAAACAGACGTTTCTGCAACATCCCGATTTCCTCCCTTATGTTCTTTTTCTGGTTTTTGACGTCATGAACTTTGATTTGCATATGAAGTTTTCTTCTTCTGTTTGCTGCTAGGCTTTAAACTATGGATGATTTAATTTATGTTACTTATCGGTGTAAGTAGTTTCATAATTTCGTTAAAACCATGTGCTCCCCTAATTGTTTTGAGCAGTGTATATATGACAGGCGTTAGCTTTGCCTGCTATAAAATATCAATTGCAGTCTTCTCGTTTAACAGTCCATGGCACAGAGGGAAGGCAGACACTCCAAATAAGTACTCAGCATCATTTCAATTGAACTTCACGTAAACCACTTCTCCAAATCTACACGTTTCAGTGCTCGCCATTTTCAAATTCGGGGACCCGGCTAACGCACGTCCACCATCAACTATTTAATCCCGCAATTCTGCGTAATTCTAGGTCTTCATTTACGCGTCTACTCTTATGGCACATGCGCAAAGCCCCACCTGGAAAATTCTAGAAGCATTTGTTTCCCGCCAAACCCTGTACACTTATCTAAAAATAAATTCCCTCCATGGAACTTCAATATCGTGAATCGAAGGTCAACTAATGAAACGGGGAAAAACCTTTTTTCTCGACGCGTTTTACAAAGGATTTTCCTATTAGATTTCGCTATTTTTAAGCCCCCTGTAATTTTAACTTAATTATTCTTTCCCTTAATTAATTCTTGACACACACACACACATATATATATATATATATATATATATATATATATATATATATATATATATATATATATATATACAGTGGAATCTCGATCTATCGTTTTTCAAGGGCCGGATTGAAATGAACGATAAATGCGGGAAAACGATAGATGCGGAAACATAACAAAGCAATATGATCGTTGGGACTGGATAAAAGGAACGACACATACGGTAAAACGATGGATCCGAAAACGATCGATCGAGATTCCACTGTATATATATATATACGGGGGGACAATTATTGAGCTATATGAAATAAAAAGTTAAATTATAAAAATCTACAGAGTTCAAAAATTTTATTCAAATTTGAAAAGTAACTATAGATAATCGGATTTAGTTTATGACATGTTCGATATGCTTGCCATCAATGGCTATGATGTGGCGCAGACAAAGAGCAAAATTCTGCAAAACTTGCTGAAGTGTCGAGGCATTGATACTTTCGATGACCTCCTGAATGGCTGTTTTGAGCTCAGCGATGGTTTCGGGGTTATTTGCGTAAACTTTGTCTTTAATATTGCCCCACAAAAATGACTCGCTAGGGTTGAGATTAGGAGAATATGACGGCCAAGCGATTCCTATTCCAATGGCCTCTGGGTATCCCAAAGCCAGAATGCGCTCTTCCGAGACTCCAAACACTTTATTGGTCCGATGAGGTAGTGCTCCGTCCTGCATGAACCTCACCTTTTCGAAATCAAAGGACTCTTTGGATAATAGGGAAGAAATTTTCTAAAATTTTGACATAGAGTTCAGCAGTCACCGTGCCTTCAATGAATATCGCACCGATGATTTCCTTTGAGCCGCAATCGGGCTGTTATTGCTCGAATAGTAGGCCGCAACGATGGATATACGCTTAGAAACGCTCTATTTCGACATTTTCAACGAAAATTGAACAACGGCAACAATGCAAGTGCACATGCTCAAAAAAAAAATTCCTACATGCCCTACATTCAACCGCCAAGTTTTCACTGAATCTCACCTATGGTTCAAAAGTTATGAAGTTTTTTTTTTTTTCATACAGCTCAATAATTGTCCCACTGTGTATGTATATTAGCCCAGTCAAAATAGGTTTTATGACTAAAAAAAATATGAAAGTTTTGAAAATTGGTGGAGATGTTTGTTTAGGCATGCTAATGAACATACTAAAAGTCCCCACCGATCAGACTTGAGCTTTCGCCGCCATCTTGGAAAATGTGTACACTTTTTTGGTTTTTTGGAAATAACTTTAAAAATATTGATTTTATAAAAAATAATTAAATACAGAAATTAAAGAGCATTAAATTATAAACAAAAATCATTCTTAACATTTTTTATATGTCTAACAGGAACAAAGATAATTTGAAAAGAGAGCACTATCACACCTGGGACGCGCAAGCGCGGTTCCCCATCGCGGTGGGGGGAGATACCCGCGCATGTGCATACCATAATTAGCCAAATTAGTTTTACACTAAATGGGAAGGTTTTTTGTATTTTTTCAAATAACTAGGGAAATATTAACTTTACGTAAAAAAAGTTTATTTCAAAAATTAAAAAACATTAAATTATGTACAAAAACGATTTTATACATTTTTGCCGTAAACCTAACAGGAACGAAGATATTAAAGTCTCGTTGCAGGCGCTCTTCTTTGAATTTCTAACCTCTCCCACATTTAGACTTTAATGTTTTTGGCTATGTAGATAATTAATCATTATTGATTTTATACTTGAATGTAGTAAAATTGGGGGTATTCACTATCAGATTTCCATTGCAAATAATTGTTCAAGCTTACCTACTTCAGGATTTACGTGCTTATTTCCGGTACGGGATTCTCCCCTTCGTCAAGCATGTATAGATCGTCTATGGATCCGCTAGCATCGGCCCATTCGTCAACTTCTTTCATTCTATCGTCATCATCAACAGGGCTGATGTCATTCTGGCATACCCCATTGCAATTATTGCAGGCCGTTGTGCAGTTGATGCCTGCTTTCCGACATCCGCATCTTACTCCACAGTCAGTCTTACAGTTGCAAAACACCATGTTTAAAACTGAATAGGGAGCTACTGCATCCATAGTTGTGATGCGCACAAGAATTTTCTCTTGACGCTTCCAGCCCCACAGGCAGTTGGGCCTTTCTTTTTCAGGTGCTCCAAAGTCTTCCTCATTTTAATTTCGATGGCTCGTATTTGAGTGTGTGCGTTTAAGGTTTCTTGCGATGGTGGTTCAGTAGCAAAATCTCGAAACAACTCACGGAGATTTTTACATTCCAAATCCGATATGTCCATGCCATCAAAAATTATTTTTGCTAAAGCTGTTTGGGTCAATAAATGAGCTCGGACGGCCCTAGCGTATGCATGGCCAGGCAACATTTTTTCTACTGACGTAGGTGCATAAATCAAAGTTAGTATTTCTTTTAACCCACTTCCAGCCATAATGTACTTAATGCAGCCTAAGAGTGACATTAAAAGATGGAATCCACCAAACCCCACAATACAACTTTATAATAATGGATTGGATGTTACTGCGACTATCTCTCGAGCTTTAATATTCAGTGGTTGGTCAAACGTGAGTATGCAAGACTTTTGGTGCATTTTAACACACTGCTGGGCAGCATATTTCAGCACAGTGAAAATAGTGTCATACTTGCTTGGTGGTGAATTAACAAAAGAAAGGGGTATTACTTTGGTCTTTTCATAAGGCTGGTTTCTGGTTATACAATGGAAAAATCCTTCCCATTCAGGTATCTGTAGCAGACCTAACCACTTAGCACACATCCAGGAGATATCAGATGGCTTAGGCAGTGGTAAATCTTCCGCTAAAGGATTTAAGACATTCAAATCTTCGATAGTAATTGTTTTTAACCCAGGCCCTCGAAAATTTTCAAACGTTTCCAGAGGAATGATTCCCATTTTGCCTACGGTCGATGCGGATATAAGTTCAGTTAATTTTTTTATCTTCGTTCCGGGTTCCACTGCTGACGCTGGAGTAAAACAAGCAATGCCACCCATGCTATGAAACGTATTCAGGCCATCGATTGTCGACACATTGAAATCTGCATTATCAAATACGAATTGGCAGAATGATCCCTCGCGCATTTGGGGTTTCGGATAATTTATGGCTGACATCTCAAGTGTTTGGGCTTCATAGTAAGAAGAACAAAATCCCAAATTCGAGAGCATTGTTATTAAATTCTTGGAACAGAACTTTTTGTACAAAAATAAAGCAAGACCATTGAGCAGAGGAGACATAAATGATCGTGGCCTTAGCGCTGATATAATGACGTGAGCTATTGAAGTGACTTTTTTTCCGCCTTAGCAGTCTTTTTTTTTAATAATCAAGTGCTCCAAAAAAGATTTTAGGCTTTCTGGAATGCCCTTGTTCACATCTCTGAAAACGTTATCACTTGGAGGGTA
Organism: Dolomedes plantarius; assembly: GCA_907164885.2. NCBI lineage: Eukaryota > Metazoa > Arthropoda > Arachnida > Araneae > Dolomedidae > Dolomedes > Dolomedes plantarius. The sequence goes on along the minus strand of OU015503.1, from coordinate 114,695,053 downwards.
GCAATGAGTGTCATAAACTGGTGTCTGGATATCTTCTTTTATTATGGCTGCAGCAGTTTGTACTATTCGTAGACGCTCCTGACGATCATTTCGTATCCTTTTGTCGTACCAAGAGTCTGATAAGACTTTCATTCCAGTATTACGTCCAGTATGACAATAACTTTTTTGGAGTTTGAAGCAAAAATAATGCCATCACCGTATTTTTGTTTCAACTTATTTCTCAAAGTGATGTCGTCTGGAACTAGCCCTGCAATTTGAGATTTGAGTTCGGATAGTGAGAATTGACAGTCGTCATTATTATCAAGGAAGAAGGATATTTCGTCTACAGCTGCTGAGACGTAATCCGACTCAGACCGCTATCTCTTTCTGATTGGTGCAGTGTGTAGAAAAAAAGCCATGAAGCAATCTTGGTGATAAATCGCATCAGCTGCAACTAAATCAGCAACGTTTATTATACAACACTGAACTTCCTCTCCCCACTGGTCATGTCTATTCTCTGTAGCTTCAAGAACTTTGTTTTTCATTTCGAGACTCCTAACTTCGTATATAGTTCTTCGCCTGTCAGTTGGTTTTTTTCTTTTGTCTTGCTTTGAATTCTCCTTCTATCACTGCCGTACAAAAGAAACATTTTGTTCGAAATTCGAACTGAGGTAAAAAAGATCGTAAACTTACCGCGCGCTCTTCACTTTGGGATGTTGACGCGATTTCTGCATTTCTTTTTAAATCAACTTTTATACTTCCTAGTCTGGTGTAATTTCTCCGACACAACGAATGAACCGAAACAGATTTTAAATGTTCCAACTGTTCATGCTTATTGTCTTTTCTTTGGACACTAGCTCTCTTTAAAGCGTCGATCCCCTTTTCTCCTACATTCACGAAATCATCATTTGACATTAATTTTTTAAATATAAAACATAGTTCCGTATCAGCCATTGTTCACAGACGCACACGGAACGGTGACTAACTATTAACTGGCAAGGAAAATACTAGGGTAAGACCGATTTGGCGCCTTACGGTATGCACATGCGCGTGTCTTCCAGCCATCGCGATGGGCACACACGCATGCGCGTCCTTGGTGTGATAGTGCGCTCTTTCCAAAGTCAATTATCTTTGTTCGTGTTAGACTTATAAAAAAATATAATATATGTTTTTTGCGCATTGTTTTTTGTAGAGGCTACCCTCCATTATCAACGCGCATTTTATAATCAATATCTTCGTTCCTGTTAGGTTTACGACAAAAATGTATAAAATTGTTTTGTTCATAATTTAATGTTTTTTAATTTTTGAAATAAACTTTTTTTACGTAAAGTTAATATTTCCCTAGTTATTTTAAAAAATACAAAAAACCTTCCCATTTAGTATAAAACTAATTTGGCTAATTATGGTATGCACAAGCGCGGGTATCTCCCCCCACCGCGATGGGGAACCGAGCTTGCGCGTCCCAGGTGTGATAGTGTGCTCTTTTCAATGTCAATTATCTTTGTTCCTGTTAGACATATAAAAAATGTTAAGATTGATTTTTGTTCATAATTTAATGCTCTTTAATTTCTGTATTTAATTATTTTTTATAAAATCAATATTTTTAAAGTTATTTCCAAAAAACCCAAAAAGTGTACACATTTTCCAAGATGGCGGGGAAAGCTCAAGTCTGATCGGTGGGGACTTTTAGTATGTTCATTAACATGCCTAAACAAACATCTCCACCAAATTTCAAAACTCATATTTTTTTTAGGTTGTAAAGGCGCTGTGAGTGTAAATCCGCATGCGTCGTAACGTCCATCGTCTGCTGGCACACTGCTAACAAGTGGTGCGCATTTCGTTAAGTAGTTGAGAGAAGGCGAGCGTTTATTGCAGAAGTGAATATTTTTCATGTTGATTTTTTAAGATGGAGCAAATAGCTGTAATTAAATTTAACGCAAAACTTGGTAAAAGTACTTCGGAATCATACTAACTCATGAAACAAGTATACGGTGACTGTTGTTTAAGTAGATGAAATGTTTTTGTGTGGCACAAACGTTTTTTGGACGAAAGAGATACGGTAGAAGATGATCAGCGTAGTGGAAGACCAATTTCATCTAGGAGACCTGAAGTTATTGAGAAAGTACGAAATTTCGTAACAAACGATCGCTGTGCATCACTGAGAATGATGGAAGACTCTTTAAACATCAACAAAGATACAATTCGAACCATCCTGCATGAAGATTTGGCAAAACAAAGTGTGTGCTGAATTTGTTCCACACATTTTAACCCCTGAACAAAAAGCAATGAGAAGTGCGCATCGCGGAGACATTATTTCAGCCGCTGAAAACGATCCAAACTTCTTGAAGTCCATTGTTACAGGTGATGAAACCTGGTGTTTCCAATATGATCCTGAAACAAAACGAAAAAGTGCGGAATGGAAGTCACCAAATTCACCACAAGCCAAAAAAACAAGAAACGTTCCATCCAAAATAAAAACAATGCTCATTACATTCTTCGATAGTAAAGGTATTATCCACAAAGAATTTGTTCCAACTGGACAAACAATTACAGGTCAATACTACTTAGCTATTTTAAAGCGTTTGAGGGCCAGAAATCGTCGCATTCGTCCAGACTATAGGACTGAAAGCAGTTGGTGTTTGTTACACGACAATGCACCCAGTCACACCTGCCTTATTGTTAGTCGATTTTTGGCAAAAAATAATGTCTGTGTGTTGAACCATCCACCGAATTCACCTGATTTAGCAACCTGTGACTACTCCTTATTCCTAAAACTTAAAATGAAGTTAAAAGGGTGGTATTTTGAGGATATTTCGACCGTACAAGAAGCTTCGACGCGTGCTTTGCAGGCCATTCCACAAAGTGATTTACAACAGGCTTTCGATTCATTATTAAATCGCTGTAAAAAGTGCATTGAAGCCGGAGGGTCCTATTTTGAATAAAAAACCAAGTCAGGTATTAATTTCTTGTTTTCATTTCTTTTTACAGACCCAGTCTTAAAACTTATTTGACGCACTGTGTATATATATATATTACGGAACGCTAACAATGTTTATGTAATCCAGCAAATCCTTAAATGAACAATTTAGAAAAAGGTTGCCATTTTCGACGCATGCAAATAAATTATTTTTTTAATGTTTAATAAATTAAAATGTTTAAAAGAAAAAATCGATACATTTCGTGGAACACGGTTAAGCGAACACCGGCCACATGTTGTGTATATATATACGTATATATTACCGGTTAAGACACTATGGTTTAGAGAACAAAATTCGTCAAGTCTCCGAATCTATATATATAAAACGCGTAGGTATGCGGCACAAAAATCGGCGATATTTCTACCCTCCGAATGGCAATGGTTGCAACTACCAGATGTAAACATTAGCGGCCAATCGCATGTGTGTAGTGGTTCGACGATAACGTAATTTGGTACAATTTAAATGCTGTATTTTACACGTGAATAATTTTAATTTAATTGTTTTGTTCCATCGGTTTTTCTTAATGTATGTAAGAGGACAAAATTTTGACAAGATACGTTTCGACCTATCAAATCCAGTGTTTAGTCATGGTCAGTTGTATGCAGGTTTATCTAGAGTCCGTTCTTTTGATTCTGTGACTGTAGTATCTCCTATTTCCGAAATACTCAACTGTGTATATCAAGAAGTTTGAGGAATATCATAGAAAAATATTAATAATTGCATTATAATATCTTAATAGCAAGTAAGAGTTAATTGTCCACACTTTTTGAGTAGTACTTTCTGAATTTTTACTCCATTTTATAAGCAAAGAAATTTTCCCAACAATTTTTTATTTGGTATGATTAAGTGTAGATATCTGTATTGTGAACAATAGTACATACATATAGAGAGTGATGTAATCCACACTACATTTTAGTACTTGCTAAATTTTTACTCCATTTTATACGGAAAACAATTTTCTCCAACAATTTCCTATTTGATGTAATGATATCTTAATTTTGAAAAATATTACATACAGAGAGGAATGTAATTTTTAAAATCTTTGTTGTTGGGTTTCTCAGTCTTATCTTTAACTCTGTTCTGAAGTAATGGAAATTCATATTTCTTTAATCACATGATATAGAATCGGCCTTATAGAGAACACCACATTGATTATAAATTTTTTGGCTGAGATCACACTACCACTTAACAACGAAAATTATTGTGATAGGTAATTGTACCATTCCTTACATACGTTTCTTTCAGTTGAGTTGTTTTGCGAAAGAAAATATAAAACTAAAGGCGACCATGCTGGTCACGTAGCGTTAGTAGAGAAGAATTACCGTCGATATTACGAAAACTGAACAGCCACAAACGTAGCGCATGGCCCGTGTTTTTGGCGAGCTCCTGAATATCCTAACTGGCTGAGATGAGGTACGCAGTTAAATGTAAACAAGCTAAATACCCGTGCATCACTACCGAATGCATTAGCACCATCCATTATGTAATAGAGTTCGTTTAATTTAACTTAACTTTTAGTTTAAAGTAAAGAAGTTGGTACCCCTTGGCCCGGTTTGGCGAAGTTTTCAAAATTCGGCAAAATCACACAAAAAAAAAACGAATGTAATCTATATACATAAAACAGTTCCGTTACTGAGTGACTGACATATAACGCACAGACCAAACCGCTGGACCTAAAGGGCTGAAATTTTGTATGGCGATTCTTCTAATAGTGTAGGGGTGCACTAAGAAAGATTTTTCAAAAATTCTTCTTAGATTTTTTTAAATTAAATTTTTAAGCTGTTTTTGTAACATTCTTTAAAGTTTGCATTTAAAATAATAATCCAAGGGTTATAAAATTTATGTCACGAGAAAGATCCTAAAAATTCCTTTAAAATGAAATCTTTTTCGAATTTTTTCCTCCATTTTCTGATTTTTGGTGAATTTTTAAAGATTAATTTTTAGAATTTAATTTATTAAATGCTGATCACGTGGTTTCTTTTCTTTTTGCGATACGTTAAACTAATGTTGTGTCACGTGCATAAAAACGAACTAGACAAAAAAAAATTTTCTTGCTAATGCGGCAGGCCATTGGACATTATCCAAAAAAATATTAAAATACTGTCAAAGAAATGTTCCTCAAACTGTACTATATTCTTCAGTATGTTCTATAAGATTTAATTTGAATATCTTCTTCTACATTATTTTGTCTTTAAAAATATCCGTTACGATTTTTTATAAATATATTTTTTCGTTTTTCTTGCATTAATTGCATACATTGATGGTTGAATTTATTATATATATAGGCATTAATTGCATACATTGACCGTTGTATTTAATTTGAATGTACTCCGTAGCGAAGTGCGGGTTTTCAGCTAGTGGCATATAATACAATAAAATTGTGTGTATATGAAGAACATACAATCAGTTTTAGGAAAATTTAAATAGCATAAATATTTCAGAATCAATCCTAAATGACATTCTTTCCTCATCTTTGAAACTTTAGAAGAGGGTATTGTAATGCAAACAATAAAACGAAAACAAGCACTTTAAAAAAAGGTAATACATCAGATTAGTGTGCCCCTTGGCACATTTCTAGACGCGATTTTGCCAACGCGTTCACGCGCTCTACGCGTAAAGAGGGCGGTTTTTTACAGGCATCGGAACAGTGACGGCTCATTTCGAGAAACCAAAACAATGTGAGAGAATTATTAAAATACTGTTATAAAAGAACATTATCCAAATATAATACAAATTTATTACTTAGCACTTACTTTTTATTCCTGTATAGGACAAACAACATCGGCAATATGTGGCGCGTAAAGAGTCTTTATGAAGGTGAGGAAGGCTCTAAAACGACCTTCTGGAGCGTTTTTATATCTGCGTCGCCACATAAATTCAGCAAAATACGAATCAAAAAGATTATCTGTCTCTCGATAGAAACGCTTTCCGAATTCTCTTTTAACGACGCTTCACATTCCTTCAATAGTATTCGTATGAGCGCCTGTTTCCGTATCCTTGAAGGTAAAAGAATATTTGACTTTCAGATGCACGAAACCGTGATCTGAAAGACAATCATATGCTTTCCAATAATCGGAAATGATTATGGATCCGGGTAAAATATTTCTTTCAATAGTACGCAACAAAGTATCTTTTGTTCAATCTTCCACCACCTCAAAGAAACACATTACTTCTTCTTTCAAAGTCACCAAACACCCACTTTCCCTTCACTCGTTTTCCCCCTATTATACTTTCTTTTACCAAACTTGCTCTCATCAATCTCAACAATTACACCAGGACCTCCAATCTTTTCAGTTTCTTTAAAACAGGCATCAATACACACCTCTCTACAACAATTCTTCCAGTCGATCACCGTCGTTTTACTACTCACATCAACTTAGTTCAATAAACAAATCACTTTCCGTTTCAAACACCCACAAATATGTAAAAATCAAAATATCAATCAAACCTAACCTACTCTCCTCAAACCATAAACCCTTCCTAACAGACCTTTTGATGTGATGGGCGTTCGTTCCTTATGTACGAGCGAACCCATTCATACCCATGTGATCTATCTTTACGCTCAACCAAATGCATATGTTTTTTGCACAACGGACACTCATATTTAGAAGAAATTAAACCCTCATTCATACACCATTCAATCACCGCTTTCTTACCCATGCCTTCCAATTTCGTAAAAAAAATTTTATTTAATTTACCAGACGCCATACTAAACTACTTGGGGAACGGGAGAATCCAAGTTCCAAAGGAAAATTCTAATGAAAATGGTAGAAAACGAGTTTAACCGGTTTTCTTTTAATTTTAACTTTTACATTATAACAACCAATAACAATTAGGCTCAATTAAGACAAAGGGTTAATAAAAGGGCATTAATAAAAGGGTTAATACAAGGAGAACCGAAGCGCAAGATCGCACCGAATTGTATAGGTTGCAATACTTGGCACTTTATCGCCAGTTTGGCGGAGGCACCCTATTCTGTTGTGAAACCAAAAAAATTATTTCAGGTAGTCTCCTCTAACGAAACTATCGCGGGTTATTAACGTAGGATTACTTATCGTCTGTTTATCTTTTTTTTTCGCATTTTGGTACTTTTCTGTTTAATTTTTTGCTGTTACTGGGTTTGGAGCGCTGCCAAAATTATAACTCGCGACAATCTTTTTCTCTCCCAGGGACCGTTATTGAGGAACTTACTCCTACGTTAAAAGAAAAAAAAACCTCATAGTCGAAGGTTCATTTGTAATAATCGTCGTCTTTCAGTGCAATTTTTGGCGAATTTTGAAAACTTCGCCAAACCGCGCCAAGGGATACCCACTTGTTTATTTTAACCAACATTTACTGTAAAGTGTTGGCAATCAGAGCTGTCCACCTGTATTTTAATGACAGTGATCCAACTTAGATTGATTTTTTTTAGAGGTTTAGATTGATTTTTTTTTATAGCTTCCTTAGTGAGCACCTCGGACCTTAGAGGAGCCACAATGAAAAATTTCAGCTTCCTAGACCTTATATGGTTCTAGCTTTACGGTGATCAGTCAGTGTTCTATTTTGGGGACTTAAGCCCTTTTAACCCCTAAAAGTTTAGATTTAAAAAAAAAAGATTTTTTAGTGGGCAAGTAGGGCCTGAGAGAAACCACCCTACAATTTTCCAGCTTCCTAGGACTTGTAGTTCGAGAGATACAGTGAACAGTGAGTGAGTAAGCGATATTCGGTTTTTATATACAGTGAAACCTAGATTGATCGTTTTCCCGTATGTGTCGTTTATTTCATCTACTGTCCGACCACGGAAGCAAGGTCCCTGGAAGCTGTTACACATGCGCGAGAAAAGCTAGTCTACTTAGAAAATAGGGGAAAACGTCATATTTTCGGATGTGTTTGTTCATGAAATACGGAATGCATTTCAGACTGCTTTTAGTCTGCAATTTTAAAGTTATTTTTTAAAACTTTGTGTTTGATCGAATATGTGAATAATAATTTCAAAATAATAAAAAGAAAGAAGCAAATCTATTTAAAAAATGGGAGTTTTATAGGAGTGGATATTTTCGGATTACATCACAATCAAAATTATCTAAAGCTACGTTTTCGGTGGTTCTTTTTTTCTGACGTTTCCTCGGAGATTCAAATTTTGGAGTTTCTTCACCCTTTGCTTCTCTGCGTATTCTTTTTACTCTGGACATCGATATCCCGGTCATTTCACTAGCTCTCTTTAGGGATTGCGAAAGTGGAACAATAACATTTCCTTCTAGTGCTTCTTTATCACACAATTTAATTACATTTTGTATTATACGTTTACAATCACTACGGAACGGCTTATTCCGAGCAGTTATGCTGGGTAAAGGATCCAGTAATTTTAATATAATAATCAAAATAACAGACGAGGAAAAAGCAAGCAAGCGCAGTTAGTAACCGATTCTAAAAAATGTCGAGAGAATACGAGACTCTTCCCCCTCCTTCTTCAGCAGCCTTACCTACAGCGTGAATAGAATCGTTCGGTTCAATGTGGATGTGTCGACAAAGAACGTTCCTTATTTTTTTTTATCAACCTAAATCTAGACTACAATGATTCACTAAATTCTAACAAAAAATTGAGGTTATTTGCCATGCCGCTAAATTTTAACTTCGGACATTTGGATTGAGGCACAAATTTCCAAAATTCTAGCGGCAAGCAGCAAAGAAAGAGACAAAAAGCCACAAATTGGCCAACCCTTTTAAATGCCTTATGATCCCGGCAGAAAGCATTTTGATGAAAAATAAAATCACGAAAAGGAGGGGGGAGAACTGAGGAAAATTTATGAAATTTTTTAAAAAATTGAAAGAACTAGGGGAAAGAGCTATTGAAAAAACTAAAAATTCTTCTGTTGGAGCAACTTGAGTAATTAATGTGGATCTGTCCGTAGCAATCCAGCGCTTGTAAGTCATTTCTTTGGCATCTGTAAAAATTTCGAATCTTTCTATTGCTTCACAAAAGTTTCTTTTGGACACTGAGAACATTGTCCAAACATGCATTTTTCCTTTTCAGTGTCGCAAACATATAAATTCATTAGATCCAACAACGAAAAATAAGGTTTAATTGAATGCAACATAAGCTTCATATTTTGATGAGTGATGCACTAATATGCAGTTTTTTGGTCTTAGTTCAGCAAATTTGCTGAATCAAATTTTTACACTTTCATGTTGTTCTTTAAACTGTTGATAAGCTTCTTTTAAATTACAAAGAACCAATCTTCTTTGCTTTTGCACTTTACCTTCATCTGAAATTATATTAATGAAATCTTTTTTCCCAGGACATAATCACGTCATCAGATTCATAAAAACTTTGAATCATTGACATAATATTGTCTGCAATTTTCTTGCCTTGCTTTTCAGTAGGTTTCAAAAGAACACCAAATGACTTTTTCACATTTCTTGCTTTTCTCACTAAATACATTATGGTGGAAAACTCTTGCTTTTGTTCTTTCAAGACTCCAGCTATTTGGAAAAAGTTAGAATTTGAATTTTTATCAGCACGGGATGTTGCTTCTGCAAACTTAGTCTTAAGCTCTTTGAATAAATAATGGAAATCATCAGTTGTTTGGTCAACAACTGGTGCTTTTTCAATTTCAGTAGGTTTTACCTGCAATGCAGTAGCCAATTTTTCTTTTGCTGTTAAGATAATTTTGTCTAACTTTCTTTTTACGTAATCCTTTCTTTGATCTTTGCTCAGTTTTCTGACCTTTTTGATTGGTGAGTCTCCCAATTCTTGCAAACTGCTATTAAATTTCTCAACCTGTAGCTCAGATGTTCCTATTTTATAATCAAAATCGGTTTCACCCTCTTTTTCAGTTGAATTTTTCACACTTGTTTCACATGTTGGACACATTGTTTTGCCTGGTTGTAACAATCCAAGACATTTTTTGGCAGCATCTAGTGTTATTATTCATAAAGACTTTTCACTGGTTTTTTATGACTTTTGAAGGGATCACAACATGTTCTACCAAATAAGTGTGTATCATTTTGCAGATACACTTGTTCATGGTGAAGACGAATTTTTGCAATCTTCCAACCTAATCTCAAGTGCAGTAGCTCTCTGTCATCATCTGTAAACTCAGAAAGTTCTTTAAAACCTGTTCCTTTTACATAATGGGTCTTGTGACAGCTTTCTTGAAAAATTTCTCCAACATCACAGTTTGAGATTAGAATTTCAGTATCAAAATGAGACATAATACATACACTTTACGCCTAATGTTTAATATTTTAAAGAATATTTGCATTTCCTAAGAGACTACTTAAAAAAATTAAAAACACTTCACTAGCAAAGGTGTACTGTAAGAATAACATTTGTATTTCACAAAGAATACCTGAACAAATCAAAAACACTTCTCTTTCAAATTTATTCCACGTGGAACAAGCAAGAAATGGAATTTTTGTAAGTGGCGCCATCTATGTTAGCTTTAATAATCTGCAATATTTTCGTTAATGCTGCTCCAGTTAGAAGTATTCCAAATGCAAAAATAAGTTGAAGGCAATAATGAAAATTTTAAGATACATAATAGACACATTGATCTATATTATTACTTAATTTAAATATGTTAGGAGTTTTCCTTCATGTTCAAACATGGATCTTAAAAAGTACAAAAGTTGCCTTTTTCCAGATTTCTTCCATTTTTAATATTTTTTTTCCCCATTTAGGAATAAAAACACAATTTTTATATTTTGTCAATATACTTGCTACAAGCAGGGCTCTATTTTGTATAATTTTAAATATTGCCAATCAATTCCTAGACACCATGGTGCTACTTGAAATATGAAGCAAATTGAAAAATTTTCAATATTTCTCCATCTCTCAGATTCATCAGTGATGACTGTTAAATTTTATTTTGAATTTTCCTGAGAGAGATTTTTCCAAAGATTACAACGATATAAAATTTTAAAATTTTTGTTTATAACTTAGTGAAAAAAAAAGGTTATGAACATATTACTTTTAGCAGTTGGAAAATTTTTGTTATTGTGAATGCCACCTTTTATTGTTTATAAATAAAAAAATATACATTTCTGAAATCTAATATTTTCCATATGCTTATAAGTATATGTAATCTACTTAAATATAGAATTTCATTAAAATCTGTGATATGTTAGCCACAGCTGATTTGCTCATTTCGCATGGAATGACCCAAATATTAGTCTGTTTTAAAATATTTTTTAATCAAATGAGGTCTAGTTTGAAAGAGAAATGTCTGTAGTCTTAGATTGAAAAAAGATCAAAATTCTACGATCATTTTTTGGCGAGTTATCGTAATCTGAAGATGAAAAAGTCAATATTTTCCCACAAAACATAAAATAAAGAATTTAAAGTTCGACGAAGATGAGACATGTCTTACTTTGGTCCCCCTATTTTTCTGCATCCATTGGTATCGCTCTCGACCCCATACCCCCAGCGGTTTCGGAAGAGATAGCGTGACAAGCTTTTGATAGCGGCAGTTACTTTTTTTTAGAATAGCTCAGATCCAAAAATCGATTCTTAAGGAGGAAGTGCTAGTTGTGAATTTTTTTTCATGTTTGCGTTATCTTAGAACACCAGTACAGCTGAACGGTTAAAAAAAATAATAAATGGTAGCTTTTCAGTACCATACAATTTTTACCTCGAGCTTCCTGCATCACACCGCAACGCCCGTAAAAGTATTTCTACTTTCAGATGAGTCTTTGAGCAGGAAAGCAAACATCATCTCCCTGCACGGAGTGGATTATTGGAAAGTATAAATAAAAATGGTATGGTGGTAAAACGCCAGAGAAAATTCTAAGCAACGACCGTTGCAAAAGCTATAGAAAATAAGCTCATTTTTTTTCTTCCCTGCAATTCAATCAAAGTATTATGTCCCAAGTTACAATTGCTACACGAACGCACTTAACTCCATATACACTGCTCAAACAAATTAGGGGAGCAAGCAAAGAAGTTAAGAAAACCGTGCGAGACAGCCACGTATTGGCATAAAATGGATAGTACACGCGTATCAATGCGCAATACAGAAAAAAAGACGTAAAAAAAAATTTGCAATTAAGCTTTAATTCTTTGAAAATATGGAAAAAACATGAAAGGATGATTTAGGGCAACAATTTGGGTATATGTGAACGATAAAAAAAAAGTATTGTTTAGAAATGATGCAAGATTTTTAATATGGCGTGTGGTCTCCTCGAACAGCTAAGACTGCTGCACACCTGTTTTCCATGGATGCGATGATGTTATCGATAAGACTTTGGGGAATACTGTTCCACTCCTCAAGAAGTGCAATCTCCAAGTCTCGGAGAGTAAAAGGAGGCCTTGGTCTCACAGCAATGCGTCGTCTGAGCATGTCCCAAACATGCTCGATTTGATTCAGGTCAAAAGAGCACGCTGGCCATTCCATACGCTGTATTGTTTCAGCTTCAATCATGTTCTCCACAAGACGAGCTGTATGCGGTCTGGCATTATCATGCTGGAAAACAAAGGAATCTCTCCAATGGCTGCAGCGTAAGGTATGACACGAGGTCTCAGTATCTCGTCTGCATATCTTCGGGCCGTCAAAGTACCATTCCGAATGATATGCAGGTCCGTACGTCCACCTATGCTGATTCCACCCCATACCATAAAACCAGCTCGTCTGTATTGTGACCTTTCACGAACGAATGTGGGGTTATTTCGAGTGCCCCTTTCCCTCCATACCAAAACACGTCGGGTGTCACACTCCAGACTGAATCGGGACTCGTCTGTAAACAGCACTTAGCTCCAATCATGTTGCTCCCAATCTCGATGTTCAGAAGCCCATGTTCTTCGGGCCGCACGGTGGCGTGAGGTCAACGGAATGCAGACCATTGGCCTACGTGCATAGAGACCTCCCTGATGAAGCCTATTACGTACTGTTTGGCTGGACACCCTTCGTCCTGTTGCCAAGAGTAACTGTCTTTGCAGCTGAGTAGCATTGTATGTTCTGTTTCGACGAGCTGTTAACAGTATATACCGGTCATCAGTTGCTGTAGTGGCACGTGGCCGACCTTGCTCTGGTCGACGTCTAACATTCCCTGTTTCTTGGAATCGATTCCACAGCCTTGCAACGACACTTCTGGCGACTCCAACAGCGTCCGCGACACTACGTTGTGTTTGCCCGGATTCAAGTCTGCCTATAATACGCCATGCCATGGATTCCGGTAAATCACGTTGTTGAGACATTTCCAAGTCACCTTTTCTCAAAAAGAATAACTGAGCAATCGAATTTCACAATTAAGGCAGTGAAACAGACGTTTCTGCAACTTCCCGATTTCCGCCCTTATGTTCTTTTTCTCGTTTTTGACGTCATGAACTTTGATTTGCATATCAAGTTTTCTTCTTCTGTTTCCTGCTAGGCTTTAAATTATGGATGATTTATTTTATGTTACTTATCGGTATCAGCATTTGCGCAATTTCGTTAAAACCATGTGCTCCCCTAATTGTTTTGAGCAGTGTAGTTTCGAAAGCTTTCGTACCAGATTTCAGCATTTCGCGGAGATTCCAAATAACTGAAGAACGTGCAAGAACAGAACTGTTGCCATTCTGGACTGCAGAAATAAACGAGCCTATTAGTGGCAAAACTAAGGAGAAAGTTTTAAAAAAAAGTTTTTAAAACGCGAGAGGTAAGGCCATCGCGAGAGATGCCTTTGTTATATTAGACAAATTAAATAGTGTATATATAGTAAAACCTATAGAAATATGCCTCACTACCAACCCTGTGGAACCCAAAGAAAAAATATCAATAACACGTTATTCTCAAATCCTAATCTACATATTCATTTCTAAGAATACATTTTAAAGATTTTTTAAGAATACTTTTTAAGAACTGTGGAATACCTTTTTATGGTTTTTTTACGTATACTTTTCAGAACTTTACAAAAATACTTTACTTGTGCTTTTTAATGACTCTTGAAGAATACTTTTCGAAGATACATTTTAAGGCGAAAGAGGACTCAAAAATTCCTCCAAAATAATACAAGTTACTGTGGAAGACGAAATTCTAGATATTTAGTTAGTTTGAATCTCAACATAGACACTTATCAGAATAATTTTCAATCGCTCATTTTTTACAAAATTGGGAAGAATTTTTTTCAACTTTCAGCAGCATCCCCATGTACAGAGTGCAACATTTTCGTAATTTTGAATGGTTTTTTACATGCAAGGTTTGATTGTTCTAAGCAGATTCTATTTATAGCTACACCCTTTCTAATGCACGTCTGATTTTCTGACGCTTGTATTCCTTTCCATTCATTGGTAGTCGTGATTTAACCACGGTAAACCAACGATTAACTGGATTACAATACGACAAAAGCAGGAGTTTATGAAGTTGATCCAATGTGCAGCTATTACACGGTATCCCACATATCACGAAGATGGACAATCTCTTTATTTTTTAGGTTTTTGGACATAATAGGAATCCATTCGCAAGTTGCCATTAGATACAATAAACCAGACAGTTTTGAAATAAGACGATTCAATCTGCATTCTTTGGCCTTTAATCTATACATATAAAACAGTTCCGTAACTGACTCACTTATTGACATACAACGCACAGACCAAACCGCTGGACCTAAAGGGCTGAAATTTTGCATGGCGATTCTTCTTATAGTGTAAGGGTGCACTGAGAGATTTTAAAAAAATTCTTAAGATTTTTTAAAATTTAATTTTTAAGCTGTTTTAGTAACTTTTTTTAAGTTTGCATTTAAAATAATAATTTGAGGGTTATAAAATTTATATCACGAAAAAGATCATAAAAATTCCTTTAATATGAAATCTTTTTCGAACCTTTACCTCTATTTTATGATTTTTGGTGAATTTTTAAAGATTCATTTTTAGAATTTAATTTATTAAATGCCGATCAAGTGATTTCTTTTTCTGGTACTTTAAATAAATTTATCGTCACGTGCATAACAACTCAATAGACAAAAAAAATTTTTTTCCTTGCTAATGCGGCAGACGATTGGACATTATTTTGTCTATAAAAATATCCCTTACAATTTTTTTATAAATATATATATTTTTTTCTACATCAATTGTATATAGTGATCGTCGTATTTATTATAAATATATATATAGATTTATTTTTTTTTGGCATTAATTGCATACATTGACCGTTGTATTTAATTTGAATATACTCCGTAGCAAAGTGCGGGTTTTCAGCTAGTTATAAATATATCTCAATATTATAAACACTTTATATCTTGTCATAGAACGCAGAATTATTTTCAATTTGAAAAAAAAAAATTATTACAAAAGGAATAATCAAGGTTGAAAGAGACGTACTTTGTGCAACGCGCACCTGCTGGTGTTTCAAAAATTGGTGTGCTCGATGAAGGGTTAATGCTAATTGGCTACAGAGGAATAACTCTTATGTTGTAATAATATTGAAAGAAAAATCTGTCATTACATATTCTTTCATTGCATTTTCAAAGCTATAATATTTACATGGAAGATATGTTTGGAGTTTAAGTCTACCAGGTAGTCACCCGATTGGATTTGTTCGCCTCAATGTGAATCCAAGGAGAAAATATTTTCAAAGATGGGCAACTTTGATTTATAATTTTTTTTAAACTGAACTAATTTTAATACAGAAATTTTTGACTTGGGTATATATTTCCTGCATGAAAAGAAACAGCAAGAGTATTTTAAAATTTGAGTGATTCGGGTGGAAAAAATGGAGTAAACTGCATTTGAAAAAGCACTTTTCCCGGGTGGATAACATTCCGTTGGCCTTATTAACAAACCATTTAAATACGATGTTGGGATTTTCATGCTATTACATTGGCTTTTACATAGTTTGTTAATTAGGCTATCAATTTCTAAAATAAGGTAACTGAGTCAAAAATTTCCCTCTGTATGATGGAGCAAAATTTAAAAAAAATATTTTTAAACTTTAGTTAAAAAAAAATTAAATTAAAAAAAATCCAGAATCCAATAGGGTTGTTACCAAGCAGCCTTAAATGTGTATAATTTGTCAAAAATAAGACTCTATAAAAAATGAATGCTATTTTTATTTCACAAATATAGTACATTGTAAGCTCAGCAGAATTTTATTCAAACACGTCAAAATGATTATATTTTAAAAAGAAATTAAGAAATAAAAATTACAGAATTCTCATAATATCTCTCTCAGACATTTACCAACAACATGAAATCAAAAATTTAATATTTCTCTCCGACAGTTTATTATTCTCTATACTGCACAGCACCATCAAATTATCTGATATATCTTTTGACATCTTCCATTGAGGTAGCATGATTACTTACTACCCACACTTTACATGCCTCAAAAATCATTCATACATAGACAGGAAAAAAATTTAAAAAGTCGTTTCTTTCGCATTATTTTGATTTTCAAAACGGCCCCACTCTTGCACTGTTATCTCGAATCACACTAACAGGAACGTAAAAATGTTGTTTAGATTGAATCAAAACAGAAAAAAATTGACTATACAGAAAAATAAATAAATAAATAAAAAGAAACGAGCCTTCAACTAACAAACTACTTGAGAGTTACATAAATTAAGAACAGTTTTTCTAAAGCTTGTTTTCGGGTATTCTTTTGCTAGAGTAAGAGAAACAACAAAATTTGAAACTCATTATCAAAGTATGACAAACAAATAAATTTAACAATTTCAGTTTCAAAGTACAAGCATGTTGAATATAGCATGCACAAAAATTTATTTGAATACATTTTAAATGTTAACAGCCTTACAAACACTTATGAATGCAATTCATTTATGCTTTTTGTATTTCTGAAGCAAAACTTTGAAACTATTGATCAAAAATTTCTAGACCAGGACTTCTTTAAACATATCTTAGAAAATTTGGTCGACATTTTGACTTTGAAAACTACCAAACATTTATTATTGCATAGATGGATAAGCATATATTATACACATAACAACCAAATATTAATCAAGTATTTCTGAAATACAGAAAATACCTTCTCATTTAATAACAGGTGACATGACAGTGCTTATCTTATTTGTAAATGTGACGATATTGCAGTATAAAAAAGCATAAATTGTAAAAATCCCATTTTAACTATTTTAAATTAATGTCAATAACATTTCTCGTTCATACAGGACATATGAAATTACACATAACATGAAATTCAAACTAGACTAAAAATTAAAGACCTATAGAAGTCAATTACATTCAGAGAGGTTTTGTTTCAAAATTAATTGCCTTAATCATATGCATAACAAATATATAAAACCCAGAATTATTATATTTTGATCTCCTTTTGATTACGAATACATTACATTTATATCTAAATACATTATGAATACTTTACATTATCTACATTTAACAGCAGAGAAAAAAAATATTAACCGATTCTTTGTATACAATCCACAGGCACTGAAAAAAAACTCCATTTTAATGAACACATTTCTTGCTACAAGAATATTGTAAAAAGAATGCAAATTGCACTTAGACTACGAAGCTTTCCAGCAGACAGCAGCAGAGTTTGAAAAGATACGTTGTACTACAGTAACCTATGTTATTCTATCTAGAGCAGCAGAAAATTATGGAGAGTTACGAGTTTTTCACTAACAAGTCAAGCTAAATGCTTTTCTCATTCTTTCAACACCAGCCTCTCAATTCATGCAGTTTTTATTATGCAATAATACAAATATGTTACAGAAAACCCTCTGCTACAGTAGATATCCCAATATGTACTTGCCACATTAAGAATTTTCACAACTGCACCATAAGACATCCTTTGAAGAAGTAGGTAGAGTGAATTGTTGCGTTAGCATATCTTGACTACTTTTATTATTTCAGATCTTGACTCAATTTCAAGTCTAAGTATAAAACAACTATGAATGAATCAAAAGGTATACCTGAGGCATTTTCAAGGGCTGTGTGTCAAAACCCTCCAGGAAATGTGACAAAAGAATTTTTAAAAAATTAACAATAGTCATACTAATACCCCTTTCTGAACCCTAGTCATGAAAAAACATTCTATATTACTGTTTGAGAGAAAACTTAGAAGAAAATGAATTCATCTCTCCGCATGTATAACCTTCATATTCCTTTTCTGAAGAACAATTGTTGTTACTGAGATCAGTGTTAACCCATATAATCTTTAAATAATACTTCTAAGTTCCATGTATAGTATTTAAAAAAAAATGGTTTTGTTTCCAAAACAAATTTTTCTGTTTGTAGTCTCTGCATAAAGTCAAAACAATGTGTCTCAACTCCAGGCAAGCTTGATAAATGCAGTGAAGTAAACAGGATACCTTTACTGCCTCATCGACAATCATACAGATTCATTTTATTACAGGGGTAGAATTTTTCAGCAGTTAAGAGTTTCAGCCACTTAAGTGATTTTTCCAGAGTTTAACAGGGATAATTACAATAAAAACTTTCATCTATATTTTAATATCCCATCATTTTAGAAATAAAAAAATTAAACAAAATAATAAAAAAATCTTTTAAAACTGTAAATCCCATTTTGCGCACAATAGGAATTCTTAAAAGTGCAGTGACCGTTTCATCAACAAACTAACAATACTTCCATTTTTAAGATTTTCCAACACGATGAATTAAATTTGACTCATTTTGAAATCACTTCTTTTATGCATCAAATACTGGCTTTTGCACTTGGTACTACAGTTTTACACTTATAAATTTTACTTCTAAAATTTTCTTACATTTAATGTTTTTTTAAAATTTTTGACACATTTTTTTTAAAATTTAATGCATTTCCATCTTATTTTGATTTATTTTCTTTATAATGCTAGCAGGGTAAGAACTGATAAAATAATTGAGAAAAATGAAGTTATTAAAAGGTAGAAAAAAAAATGTCAGTCATTAATCTAAAAATATGTGAACAGAAAATATCAACATTTAATCAATGGCAAGTCAGAAAAATTTAAGCCTCGACACCGAAGCACATAAAATTTCATTTAAAAAATAGTTTTGTCAAAATAAATTAGCGTTTACAAAACGAGGCAATTTTCAAACATTTTCCCGACTTTAAGAAGAGTACTGAGTTTATAAACATATTTTAAAGCAACTTTTGCAATTACTATCCACCAGTGTTAATCACTCTATGCATTATATAAAATACAAATAAAGACTTTGTTCAATATCGAATGTAATGAATCAGATATATATTAACGACATTCATATATGAAAATACACAATATATATGAATGTAAGTCATGTATTCGAAACACATATTTGATATTGAATAGAATGAGTCGCAATTTGTATTTTTTGAAGAAATAAGATTAGAAAATAAATAAGATTACAATCTGAATCAAACAATAGCTAAACACATAAATTGAAGGCTGGATTAGAATGGAAATAACATTTATTTTGTAAAAAGGACAAGGAATAAGAAATATGGGAACTTCAGAACAAATTAATCCCTCTCACGATATAAATTAAAAGCATAACTCAGCACACTCTCCTAAATGGATAGACTGTTCAGATACTTTAAACAAACTGATCTCAGACATTTAAAAAAAATTTAGCACATAAGTGCCTATATGTACAACAAAGATAAATTTCTAAGCTAACAAATTTCAAAGAATCAAGCTACACCCCAAAATTAAACTACATGAAATTTAAAGAAATAATTAAAAAACAAACAAAAATATTACATATTAGGAGAGTACAAATGATTTTTAATAATAAGTTATACAATTTTCATAATTTCAATACAAGGTACGGTTTTAATTTATTCACATCAAGAAAAAAAATTGCATGTAAATCAGCACAGCCATAATCAACATTTCCACCTTTCAGCATAATTCTTAAATTTTTTAATCCTATGGAAATTTTACAGTTTTCAAGTATAAGTTTTTAAATGTCTAAAGTAAACCTTAACAGGGAATTGGTTTGATTTAATTGCACAAAAAAGGATGAAATATGAGCTTTTTTTTAAAACCCTAGTAATTCAGGAACATAATAAATTAACTAAATTTTTTATTTCATACAGTTATTCAATTCCTACAATTATCTTAAAGACATTCTAAAGATTTTGCTATTATATATAACATTTACAAAAGCACACGATAATTAAGTCACAATTTTAATGAAAATAAGGTATCTTAAAAATATTACAAGAGCATTTATTTAAAAACTGCTATCGGAGTACAAAAAAGTATTATTTCAGTTTCAAAACTTAAATCTTGCATATTAAAATTTACTTACACCATAAAAATGCAATAATCAAAATTATTTGATTTTATCTAACCTTCAACTAGTGTAACAAAATGCTGAATTTCTCCTACCTACTCATCAATATTTGCATTCTGTAATTTTAATTTCCCTCTTAACAACAAGGAAAAAAATTCATAAAAGCATGTCAAAATGATGCTCTTAAGAATTCAAAGTTTCAAACTCATAAAAATTGCACAAAAAAAAAAAATCACCAGATTAATAAAAGAGAGAAACTTGCAATAGATTAATTTTTAAATCTGTATTATTCATGAACTTATATTTTCATACAATGAAAAGGGTGGCTCAATAAATATTTAACAAAAAAAAAAAAAAAAAAGAGGCATAGAATCTATACAGCCACAGTTTGTTACAATACATGGGTACAATAGTATATAAATCACTGAATTAGTTTTCTGGTCAAGTTGAAAATAATCTTTTACAGAAATTTTCACTGTTTTAACCTTTTATATACAGGGAAAAAGCCAATACAACATACAAACTACAAAATTGAAACAGCACAAAATTTAAAAAAAAAGTTTCATAAATTATTTATATTAACACCATTTTGCTGTATACACAGTTGCAAAGGGCATTGTTTTAAAGTTCTTCCAACCCCTAAATAAAATTTCAAGACTATTTCAGAATTCCTTAATCTTTACAGGTTTTTCCCCCGCAAATTTTATAGACCTTCATTAAAATAGCATAATCTCACTATAACAGCATGCATTACCAAATAGTTTTCGGTAATGCACATCAATAAACTAAAAATAGATATTTTCTACAAAGAAACACTAAAACCGGATTTTAAAATATTAAAAAGGGAAATAACAAAAAAATTAATAGGAAAAAAAATTCTACATACCATAAAAGAAAATCTATTCTATCATAGATTATAGTAAAATTTCTACATTTCTACAAGAAATCTTAGAAACAAACATTTTACACATGCATCCGTGGGATGCAAAGTCAAAGGTCTCAGCAACCATGTATCTGCATCAACACAATGCATTATGGTTTAGAGAGAGCCTAACTCATGAAGTCTTTGACTGAAGCAGATTTCAACATATAAGGTTCCAAGTATGGTGCGTTTCATTGAATGATTCTTATTCTAGGGTTTATACTCGATTTTTGGATGCTAAAAAATTTAGGAGTATATTTTATAGGTGTAAAGAATACTCCTAACCCCGCAGTTATTATTAAAGATTCAGTAAACCATAATTCAAACATATGACATTTTTTGCATATAAATTTGGAAATAATGCTTATTATGCAGCCTTTTTTAGCTATTCAATGACATTTAATTTTTTAAAAATGTTTAAAAAACAAATAGTAACGAATTCTTTTTGAAATTAAATTCAATTATTTGTTACGAAAGTGCAAGACTTAAATTTGCCTTAAATTAAACAAGTATTATATTTTGAACAATTAAATGCAAACAATAAAAAAATTGAACTACGTCACAGAAAGCACTATATTACCACCATTTATTTCCTCTTAATTACTTAATGTCATCTAGGGAGTATTTTAATAAGACAATACAGAAATCTGTATTAAAAACCATTTAATATGAAAAATCCAGAATGTGGATTATTTGTAATTTATACCCTATTCCTGACAATACCGGATGTTGAGTTTTTAGAGCATGTGAACACCTGAGTCAACACACATTGAAAACTATATATATATATATTTAATTACAATCTAACTTTTCATTTTGTGGACTCAAACTGTTTTGACTCATTTCAGATCCTTTAAAAATATCACACCATGCCTAAAACCTGCTCATCTTTCAAAACGGATGCTTTGAGTAAACTGTGATGAAGCACTCAACATCTACAGTTTGCAAAGAAGCATCAGGAATTAATGAAAAAGTTGCCCGAGTCAAAGACTTGTTGGCATCACCAGTAACAATCACCACAATGATGTTAATGGTTGAAAGTTAACAAGCTCGGTGCTGTTAGTATGACGACATATAAATCTAAAACAAAAAAAGAACAATGGGTTCATCACCTTGTGTCATTCAGTGTACTCCCAACAATCTTTATCATATCCCTCGTGGACATGATCTAAGAGTACCTTACGACGACTGTCGCAGTACCTAAGCAAGGAGAAAAGGTTGCAAGTGATTTATAATTATCAGTATTACTAACCATACAACATTTAATGGCTATTCAAAGACTAAAATCCAGATATACAGGGTTTTCATTCATTTTCTTGTACAAACTCCATCTTTTCTAAATTAACTAAATTTTATAATGATTCCTCAAATTTTGATTGTTGACAACATATAAATTTTTTATATAATTAACCCCCTACCTTACCTATTTATTTTCAATAAGCGTTTCAAAAATAACCTAATTTTTTTATTACTGATTTTAGAGGTACATGGAAAGAACTTTCTACGAGTAATAATAATTTTCAAATTAAAAAAAAATTAATGAGATATTTTAATTCATAATGGGTTTATATTATTATCCCGAGTTAACTTGTGCACAGAAAAATAGTACAATTGTAAGCATTTTTACAAAAAATATAGCACTGCAGAAATTTATACAGAAAACAAAATAATAATGAACAATAATGACAATAATAGATAGATACTTGCTGCTTTATAAAAATATTAAAAATCCTTTTGAGTGTGATAGTTTTTGAAGCACGGCCTGACACACAATGGAATTTAGCATTCGGTACAATAGTACCTTGTTCCTTTTCGTATGCGTTTTCATCGTGCGTCTTTCCTCTTAGAACACAGTCCACAAACTCTTGTGGGATTGAATTACTACCAGAATCCGATAAAGATATATCAGTTTCACTACAATAAACATCAAAGTCATCTTCGATCTGCGAATCCATATTTACTCAGCTCAACTGAACTATAATTCTTTCAACAAACAATGAAACCTTATTCAATATACCTTCCTTTCCCAACAAACATTCAAAACTATAAAAATTGACAAGTAATGCCATCTATCGGCTCTAGAAACGACTACAATAAATTTACTTGTGATGCTTCGGCAAGACAAGAAAAAAAAATCTAGCCTGAGATAACTCGGGATAATAATTTGAATCAAAAATGTCGCCCCGAGCTAACTCGTGATAGTAAGGTAGGGGGTTAACTTAAATACTCTTTGAACAGAAATTTAAAAAAACCCAGTTTTTCCCCTAAAAATGATCCTAAGCTTTTAGTGTTAACTAAAATGATCTTCAGTATGATTCTCAAGTGGAAAAAAAAATATCTTAAGAATATTAGAATGTCTAAATAATATATAACGTTTCAAAGATGAACATCAGTTTAAAATTTATCACTAAATATAATAAATGTTGCTCGGTTTTTTAAAAACAATGACTCTCTAATGGAGTATGCACTTTTAGGTTAAAAATAATTTTACTGGAAAGAGAAAAGTATTTAGCTGAAAACTCAGAAATCTTTTAAACTATATCTCTATTTCAAACTTATGCATATTAATATGAAAGACACAAACAAGGAATATGGAATAAAGATTATTTTCAAATAAAAATTTAAAACATTACCTATACTTATCTTGAACTTTCTGCTTTATTCCTGAGAGATTTTCCTGTGTTATATCACGTTCTAAATACTCTGACAGTTGTTCAGTGGCATTTTCTAAATCACATTGGTTATCCTAAATAGATGTTGATAAAACATCAAAAACTTCTTATGCACATGAAACTTTTCTATTATTGAATGTGGAGGGCTACGGTACAATTAAAAGATAGAGTGAAAATTCTCTAAGGCAGGCAGTCATGGTTAAAAAAAAACTGCCAATTTTCGGGGGGTAGCCAGGTAAAGAAGTTTCACTGTATTTTCGAACCTATATATATATATATATATATATATATATATATATATATATATATATATATATATATATATATATATATATATACACATACACACACACACATATATATATATATACATATACAGTGGAATCTCGATCATTCTCAGAATCGTTTTTTCCCATATGTGTCGTTTAATTCACCCAGTCCCGGCGATCATATTGCTTTGTTATGTTCCCGCATCTATCGTTTTCTCAAATTCATCATTCAGTTCAGCCAGTCCCTTGAAAAACGATAGATCAAGATTCCATTGTATCTACATATATATACATATGCATACATATACATTCCACACACACACACATATATATATATATATATATACACACACAGTGGAATCTCGATCGATCATTCACTGAATCACCGTTTTCCCCGTATGTGTCGTTTATTCCACCCTGTCCCGACGATCATATTGCTTTGTTATGTTTTCACATCTATCGCTTTTCCGCATTTATTGTTTAGTTCAGTCGGTCCCTGGAAAAACGATAGATCGAGATTCCTCTGTACATATAGCACAGATGCAATAATAAAACAAAGTATTTTTGACCCAATTTGTAAGCATTTGTATCTAGTATTAAAAGCTCTGAATAGCAGGACTTAAAAAAGGACCAAAACGTGTGCACTTTTAACTTAAGATTTGTGTAAACCCTAAAATATTTATTCAATTTTACAAAATTTTAGAATTTTTTAATGCATTTAAAGATTAACTCAATTTTTTTACAATCCAGCATATTAACCCTCATTTAGCTACATTTAGAGAATAACACAGTGAAAAGACACTCATGAGAAATCCTAACTGTTGATATAACTAACAGCCAAGTTGTCCATAAAAAAATAATAAAGTTTAACCAAACTGTCAAACTAAAAATAACAATAATCTCTATTCTAAAAAAAAGTAACTGGCACCGCCGCTGTCAAAAGCTTGTCACGCTATCTCCTCCGAAACCACTGGGGGTATGGGGTCGAGACCGATACCAATAGATGCAGAAAAATGTGAGGAAGAAAGTAAGACATGTCTCATCTTCGTCGGACTTTTAAGTTTTTTTTTTATTTTATGTTTTGTGGAAAAATATTGACTTTTTCATGTTCAGATTACAATAACTCGCCAAAAATTAATCGCAGAATTTTGATCTTTTAACAATCTAAGACTACAGACATTTCTCCTTCAAACAAGACCTCATTTGTTTAAAAATAATTTAAAACAGACTAATATTTTCATCAAAATATTAAATCCACTTTTTCGAGAAATATCGTCATATATGTGGATGTATTATCGATGCTCCTCGAGTTTTTATCTAACAAAGAAAATATTGACATCATCTGGAAGATGAAAGCTTTCTCATTCAAGTCTCTATCTTAAAATTTTGATTTTTAATTGAATTTTAAAGCTAAACAGTGATTCCCCTTCGCATAAGGGTGACTGACAACAGTAAATGGCTGTTACATTGCCCAAGAATCACCCCTATGTATCTCGCTATTAGCCATAACAGAGGAGCGAGCGTAGCGAGCCTAGGGGCAAAGCCCCTAGTGTATAATAAATTATAATAGTACATTTGTCACTTGTTCTGACGAACAGCTATTACAATGACCCTTCCTATACAGTGACCTGTTCAAAATTTCCCAAATAGAATCCTCTTTAATGCTGTTATTTTTAAATTTTCAATACAACAACCACTAATAATAATGACATTTTTCTTAAGGATGCAGGGGGTTGTTATAACAAGCTTTGACTGTATAATAATTGATTTAAAAAAATAGGGTATAATTTTACATTAGTGAAAACATTTATAATATAGTTCTGTCATTTCAACTTACCTCAAAAATTACAGACTGATTGTTTTTCTTTAAATAATATGCAAATACATAAGTATACATTAATGTTTGACGACACTGGCACAAAACATCCACAGCTTTTCTTAGGAACTGAACCTCAATCCACGACATATTATGCTGCTGCATTTCTTCCATCTTTTCTTTAACTGAGGCATATAACTGTAGAAATAGACAACGGCAGAAAATTCTAAAATCCTTCATAGTGTTTAAAACTTTCAAAATACAGAAAAATAAAAGTTCAAGAAACAATTTATGTTAATATCACTTTCATTTTTGATTGCTTAGTATTTTGTACAGAGCATTAATCTATATATATAAAACAGTTCTGTAACTGACTGACTGATTGACAGATAATACACACACCAAACCGCTGGACCTAAAGGGCTGAAATTTTACATGGGGATTCTTCTTATAGCGTAGGGGTGCACTAAGAAAGATTTTTCAAAAATTCTACTGAGATTTTTTAAAATTAAATTTCTAAGCTGTTTTTGTAACATTCTTTAAAGTTTGCATTTAAAATAATAATCTGAGGGTTATTAAATTTATATCACGAGAAAGATCATAAAAATTCCTTTAAAATGAAATCTTCACCTTTATTTTCTGATTTATGGTGAATTTTTAAAGATTAATTTTTAGAATTTAATTTATTAAATGCAGATCACATGGTTTCTTTCCTTCTTGTGATACTTTAAACTAATATTGCGTCACGTGCATAACAATGAAATAAATTGACAAAAAAAATAAATTAAATAAAATACATAAAAGAAATGTTCCTCAAACTGTACTATAATATTCTTTAGTATGTTCTTTTAGATTTAATTTCAGTATTTTCTTCTACATTATTTTGCCTATAAATATATGTTACAATTTTTTTAAAAAAAATATAGATATTTTTTGGCATTAATTTCATACATTGACCATTGTATTTATTATAATTATATATATATATATATATATATATATATATATATATATATATATATATATATATATATATATATATATATATATATATATATATATATATATATTTGACATTAACTGCATACATTGAGCATTGTATTTAATTCGAATGTACTCTGCAGCGAAGCACGATATTCAGCTAGTGTATTACAAAATATATTTTAAGATAAAACAGACAGATCCCCAAGAACAAAAATCTTGATAGTCTTCAGTTTTATGTATCAGATTGTTAAAAAATCCATATCTGTTATTCATAACATATCTGACTAAAATTTCAAAAAACTAAATTTCTTTGATGATTGTTAATATGTAAGAGAAGTATAAAACTATGCATTTAAATGAGAAGGAAAAAAATTATCAAAATATTTAGACAAAACTTTCATAAGGGACCCATTAATATAAATACACTAAATTTTTCAAAACTTTTGTTTCATTAAATATTAGCAATACTATTCAATAATTTTTCACCCCAATGGTTATTAGGACAAAAAAAGAAAAAATTATATTTTACAAAAGAACAAAATCTCATTAATATGATTCAACATGCAGAAGTGGGTTTAATTTTCTGAATAAACTATTTGGGATAAACAACTTTAATAAAAAGTAATAAACAATAGAAAACATAAGCTCCTTAACTTAAAAATTAGATATTTTTGAATTTGCATTTTCTTTACTAGAAAACATTGCCGCAATGCTTAAAAATGGTGACTCTGCATCACATATATTAGGTACTTTTAAGCAGAACAGGAATTTTTTTTGCGTTCCCAAAACGTCACGAACGGGAAGATTTAAGGAACTTTTAAATTTGAACAAAACACTCAAAACAATTTTTTTTCAATCCCAATTTTATAAAATTATTCAAATTTGCAGTTGTTTTGAAATTATGAAGCCAAATTTTATTCCTGGTGACTTTGCATAATACTTCTTGGGTTCTCCCGGATCACCACTTATACTATCTAGCCAAAAGTATCCGGACGCCCAGTGGTACGGACTCGGAGAGTCCTGAGGCATATATTAATATGATGTTGGTCCTCCTTTTGCATAGATGACAGCCTGCACACATTGGGGGAAACATTCCACCAGTTTTGATAGGTGGCCATAGGAATTGACTTTCAGGCCTCCATCACAGCTGAAGTGAGTGCTGGCAGTGAGGATGGTCGATTTGGCTGCCTATGTAATCTGTGTTCTAATTCATCCCAACGATGTTCAATGGGATTTTGAATGGGGTTCTGAGAAGGTCAGTCCAGTTTTTGAACACCCATTTCGTCAAACCATGCCTGCAAAAGTTTCGATGTGTGAATGGAGCAGTTATCCTACTGGAAGAGAAATGGGCCTTCCCAGAAATATTGCCATAGAGTTGGGAGAGCAGCATTGTCTAGAATGTCCACATACATCTCCGAGTTCATGTTTCCAACCACAGGAACTAAGGAACCCAGGGCAAACCATAAAAACACCACACACCATGATGCTGCCACCACCAAACTTAACAGTCAGCACAATGCAGTCACGTAAGAAGTGCTTGCCGGTTATCCGCCAAACCCAGACATGTCCATCGGACTGCCAGATTGTAAAGCAAGATTCATCACTCCAAAGAACATTTTCCCACATGTCCACAGTCTTCTGGGGAGTGATGTTCGGCTTGCGAGTGGCTGAACGACCATGGAATCCCAGGTTTTTTAAACTCTCAACAAAGAAGTCTTGCTGCTAGCACTAACGACTGATGAACTTTGGAACTCCTGAGTGATTTCAATCAATGAACATGTGATTTTGTTTCACTACACTTTTCGAGTTCTACGGCTGCGTTCACTAATTTTTTTTGGCCTGCCACTGTTTTTCTGCAGTTTCACTGCCTCGACATTTCCACTTCACAATTATATCACTCGCAGTGGATTTTGGTTTCTGTAGAATGTCCAAAATTTCACGAACTGATTGCCTACAAGGTGGCATCCCACTATAATCACATGATCAAAGTCACTAAGCTCCTTTGACTTGCTCTTTGTCTCACAAATGCATAAACATGACCTAACAAACCACTACAAACTTTTATAGCTTTCGGTTATGCATCAAATTACGTCACCTGCCAGATCCACTTCTTTAGGGGGGTGCTCGGATACTTTTCGCCAGATAGTGTATGAACTACTATTCTACTGGTTATAATTAAACTTCCCCTATAAACAGCATTCTACAGTGCAAATGGGTGAACGGAATGCAACGAAATTTTGTATATGGGCTATACACGAGATGCACTCACGGAAAATCGAAAAAAATAAATAAAAATTTAGTTCCAAAATGTTCACCAGAGGGCGCTTTTTCGGGAAAACATGAAATTTAGCACAATAAACGACCAAAACGGTATACAGAAACAATATTAACATTTATTGACTAGTTTCTGATCACCTTGTCATCGAACCACATTAAGTAAAGGTAAGGGAGAAACAAAAACAGTTCAGTTTGCAGAAACATGAACAGATTAGGACGAAATTGCACAAGAGGAGCAGTTGTTAATTGTGTCCAGGACAATGTAGAGAAACATTATGGAAATGGGACTATTTAAAAAGTCTGGTATATCGTGGAGGTGTTGCGACGTTAAATGACTTAAAGAACTCCATAACGCTTCATGTGCGAAGCGACAGATCAGTTACGATCTGCTGTTGAACACACTGTCCATCGAATTGAAATTTTGCAGGTGAATGAAGGTGGTCACGTGGAGCAGCTTTCCCTACATCGTCCTGGACACAATTAACAACTGCTCTTGTGCAATTTCGTCCTATTCTGGTCTTGTTTCTGCAAACTGAACTGGTTTTGTTTCTCCCTTACATTTACTTAATGTGGTTCGATGACAAGGTGATCAGAAACTAGTCAATAAATGTTAATATTGTTTCTGTATTCCATTTTGGTCGTTTATTATGTTAAATTTCATGTTCCCAAAAAGGCGCCCCCTGGTGGACATTTTGGAACTAAATTTTTTTTTTTCGAAATTCCGTAAGCGCATCTCGTGTATAGCCCATATACAAAATTTCGTTGCATTCCGTTCACCCGTTTACGCTGTAGGATGCCATTTATAGGGGAAGTTTAATTATAACCACCCGCCATACATTACAAGTCCTAGAGAATAAAAATTATAAATTTTTAAAAAGACAAAACACAGAATGTAAACCTTTTTTTCCAACTTTAAGCTCTGCATATGATTCATGTAGCGGTTGCAGTAAAACAGATACCTTTGTAGAGCTGATCGTGATTTCTCTTGTGCATGCCTTGCAGCTTTGGCAACTTCCTCATCATAACGATTACAATTGTACCTATTGATTTGAAATCAGAACAATTATGCAAATACAGTAAGCTTATTTTTAACCAAAATTTTTTCATTTAAACATTATCATACAAATGAACTTCTGACAATCCAAACTCTGAAGATTTTTACCAAAATTCAGAAAACTTCAAAAAGAATTTTTAGAAATTGATATTTTCTAATCTACATATATAAAACAGTTCCGTTACTGACTGACATATAACACACAGACAAAACCGCTGGACCTAAAGGACTGAAATTTCGCATGGTGATTCTTCTTATAGTGTAGGGGTATACCAAGACAGATTTTTGAAAAATTCACCTTATTTTTTAAAATTAAATTTTTAAGCTGTTCTTGTAATTTTTTTAAGTTTGCATTTAAAATAATAATATGAGGGTTATAAAATTTGTATCTAAAAATAAATAAAAATTTCTTTAAAATGAAATCTTTTTCGAATCTTTACCTCCATTTCCTGATTTTTGGTGAATTTTTAAAGATTAATTTTTAGAATTTAATTTATTAAATGCTGATCACATGGTTTCTTTTCATGATACTTCAAATTAATTTTGCATCACGTGCATAACAATGAAATAAATTGGCAAAAAAATATTGAAATAGCGTAAAAGATTAAATTTAACCACTAGACTAATTGAGATAGAAGTTTTTTAAGAATTTAATTCAAATTAGTATGTTTTATGCATATTAAACATACAAATTAATTGGATACATTGACCATTGTGTTTAATTTGAATATTTTCTTCTGCATTATTTTATGTATAAAAATATCCTTTACAATTTTTTTTATAAATATATATATTTTTTGGCATTAATTGCATACATTGACAGTTGTATTTAATTTAAATGTACTCTGTAGCAAAGCACGGATATTCAGCTACTTACTGTATAAAAACTTTTATTTACAAAGATGTGAGCCCCACATAACCTTTTTAAGGGTTACATAACATAAGCTAACATGTACCCAACATTAGCCTGTTTAAAGAATTAGTCAATTTTGGATATTTTAGAAATTGCTTTTCAAAGTACAAACATTTTCCTCTTTTCTTCCACCTTTGCACATTGAAACCTTCCAGTGTGTCGTATATTTGTACATCCCTCCCATAAACCAGTTAAACTGTGTGAATGACATTTGCAAAGGAAATTTTCTAGTGTCCCTCCACTCAAACACCAACTCAGTCCTTATCAATGAATGCAGTACGAAAGATTATCAATCCTGTTTAACTTTTTTTAAAACATAGGATTATGTTCCTCCATAACAGTCACCCGGAAAACAAAATTTTAGATGTCCTACGTCGCGTCATAATTTTGGCAGCGCACCAAACCCAGTCTGTATCGTTTGGTCAAGCAGTAAACAGAAAAGTACCAAAATGCATCAAAATTTTCATACATATATACATACAAAAGAGGTAAGCAACAATAAGTCATCCTATGTTAATAACCCGTGGTAGTTTCGTTAGAAGAGACTACCTGATTTATTTATTTTTTTTAGTTACAATGCTGTAAATGAATATTAATATACAGTACATAGAAACATATTAAAGTTTAAGTCTAGTCATGCAAATAGAATGAAGAAATAATTTGGCCAGTCTCCATAGTTTTACTTTATACGTAGGGGTGGCCAAACACATAGTTCTTTACCATATTTTTGTGGCTCTTTGTTCAGTGATCCATTTTTCAAATAATTTATACATGAATACCTTATAAATTATTAGCAGGATGTCGAATAACCTCCACTTTTGATACAACTGATATTTGTTATCTTTGTATTCTACATTTAGGTTGATGAAAAACAAACAATGCTCAAAGTTGACAAATCAACATTTAACTGAATGGCTATGAACTACTACCACTCAATATATACCAGATTTGAATCATTTGACAAAAGAATTAAAATAAAAGTAATTATTATAGTTATTAAAAATATTTAAGAATTTAGAAATGTTAATTATTCTAGTAACTGCAGAATGATACTTAATAAAAAATGAGGAAAAAAATTACGCTTAAAATTTTTTTTTCCTACCAAATATAACTTTTTCTAGTTTTTGGATCTCTCAACCTTTTATCTATTATTTTGATGATTTTGGTATGGAAAATGTCAATTTTTTTTTATTGCAAAAATTAAATGTTTAGTACAAAATAACGTACATAAACTGCCATCTACTGAATAATGCAAAAATTCACCTACCAAGATATGGTATAGAATACTAGTGCTGCCATCTATTGAACAAAGCCCAAATCAACTTGTCCCGAGATAGATTCAGTTTTGACAATTCGATACAAGAGGAAAAAATCTTCCGAGACCATCTCGGGCATGACAGTTAAAAGGTTAAGTATGTAAACCTTCCAAAAGGCCTCTTAATACTTTATCTTGGCCAACCATCTAATTTTTCATTTCATTTTTAATATAATACAATAAGGGATACGTAATTTTCATATTTATAAAATAGATGCGAATAAATGCAAAATTTGCTGATATGAACAAATAAATACAAAAATCCTTTTTTTACAACTTTCTGGCAAAAACTCTGTGATAAACGGCTTTTTTAAGCAAAATTAGATAGTAATAGAAATAATTTATTAACATAATTGCTTATCTACGACCACCCACAGTTTTTAACTGAGAGATCTCACTCTCGAAATTTGCGTATTACTTACAGCTAAAGACTTATGGAAGAGAATTCGGAGACTACTATAATGTAAGCTTTTAACTAAAAATTTTGATACTAAACTAACCCAGTAAGAAAAATTGTGATTTTTTTTTATATATATATATGCACACACACACACACACACACACACACACACACACATAATACAGTGGAATCTCGATAGATCATTTTCGGATCCATCGTTTTTCCGTATGTGTCGTTCATTTTATCCAGTCCCAACGATCATATTGCTTTGTTATGTTCCCGCATCTATCGTTCAGTTCAGTCGGTCTCTTGAAAAACGATAGATCGAGATTCCACTATATATATATATATATATATATATATATATATAAATACATATAAATACATACACACACACACATATTTATTTGTGAATAAATGCAAAATTTTATATATTGTAATTTCTTTTTTTGCAAATTTTTGATATTTTTTTATGCGAAATTTACGTACCCCTAAATATAATATATATAAATTTTTATTTCATCTTTAACTGCTTTTAAAAAAATGTCATGGGTGCTACAGTAAACAATGTATAACAAAACTCAAAAGGCAAAAACCCCAGCAAGATTTTGCCTGTACAGCATAGTTTTTTTCCTACAGTAAAAACAGATGAAGCCATATTTTTTCACAAGAGTTGATTTTCAACACTTTTTTTCCTCATTCAATTCTATATTTTCTTCTCCGAGTTGCCCTAAATGATAATTTTTTGGGGGGTAATAAATAGCTCATTGGAAAATTTTTCATTTAAATTTAGAATAATGACATTAAAGAATAATTTTCCATTAGAAAAATTATAAAAAAACACTGGGAAAAAAAAGAATTAGTAAAGATTACAGGAATGCAGCATCATTTTAATGAATTTGGGTGCTTATAACAAGCAACAAATTATCTAACAATGTTTCACCACAACCCTAAATTTAAATGTTTTAGGCAATCAAACTGCAATGTAAATAACTAATTTATAAAAAATAATTTTCAAATATTTTGGTAGTTTAAATTTAAACTAAATAGTGAGACTAATCCCATTCATCAACAATAGGTAATATTTCAAGAGCAGGTTAATCACCCATCTACACTCTGAAATTAAAAATACACAGTGATAATACAATCTGCAAATCTTCCAAGAAAATTAGAATATACTTCTGAAATTGCACATCAACAAATAAAAGGAATAACAAAAATTAATAAATGAAAAGTGTTGTAAAAGGTTAACATGACACAAACTTAATTGATGGTAATTTCAACACATTCTTTGTGTACACAAGATTTTACATCTACAGCAGGAACAATTTCTTTCAAGGCCATCTTTAAATTCAAAGGTGTTTTGTCACATAACACACAATTCACTTTAAACCTACACGTGGTATTTAAAAAAAAAAAAAAAAAAAAAAAGAAAGAAAGAAAGAAAGAGAGAGAGAGAGAGAGAGAGAGAGAGAGAGAGAGAGAGGGATATATCATACCAAGCTGAACCATGAGGATTCCAAGGTCCAAGGCAAACCCAACAAAAATCGAATTTGCAATTTTGATTTTTGCATATCATATGATTGCAACCACCATCCTTTTCAATAGTAATGTTGCAATTGGGACATTCCTGTTTAAAATAGAAGCAAAAAAAAACATCACTAAACTTTAAACAATAACAATGGACCCTACATCTGGTTTAAAGACTTAAGACAGTTAAAAAAACAGCATCCTGAAAGATTTTTATGATAATGGCATAACTTAAACTGATTATGAGCACAATCTATCTATATATATAAAACAGTTCCGTAACTGACTCACTGACTGACATACAACGCACAGACCAAACCGCTGGAACTAAAGGGCTGACATTTTGCATGGCGATTCTTCTTATAGTGTAGGGGTGCACTAAGAGAGATTTTTGAAAAATTCTTTTTAGATTTTTTTAAAATTAAATTTTTAAGCTGTTTCAGTAACTTTTTTTAAGTTTGCATTTAAAATAATAATTTGAGGGTTATAAAATTTATATCGAGAGAAAGATTATAAAAATTCCTTTAAAATGAGATCTTTTTCGAATCTTTACCTCCATTTTCTGATTTTTGGTGAATTTTTAAAGATTCATTTTTAGAATTTAATTTATTAAATGCCAATCACGTGATTTCTTTTTCTGGTACTTTCAATAAATTTATCATCAAGTACACAACAACTAAATAGACAAAAAAATATTTTTTCCATTGAGAATGCGGCAGACAATTGGACATTATTTTGTCTATAAAAATATCCCTTACAATTTTTTTACAAATATATATCTTTTTTTCTACATCAATTGTTTATATTGATCGTCATATTTATTATATATTTATTTTCTTTTTGCATTAATTGCATACATCGATCGTTGTATTTAATTTGAATGTACTCCGTAGCGAAGTGTGGGCTTTCAGCTAGTACATATATAAAACAGTTCCGTAACTGACTGACAGATAATGTACAGACCAAACTGCTGGACCCAAAGGGTTGAAATTTTGCATGGCGATTCTTCGTATAGTGTAAGGGTGCACTAAGATTTTTGAAAAATTCTTAAATTGTTTAAAATTAAATTTTTATGCTGTTTTTGTAACATTCTTTAAAGTTTGTAATTAAAATAATAATCTGAGGGTTATAAAATTTATATCACGAGAAAGATCATAAAAATTCCTTTAAAACGAAATCTTTTTCGAATCTTTACCACCATTTTCAAATTTTTGGCGAATTTTTAAAGATTAAATTTTAGAATTTAATTTATTATATGCTGATCACATAGTTTCTTTTCTTTTTGTAATACTTCAAATTAATATTGCATCACGTGCATAAGAACGAAATAAATTGACAAATTTTTTTTTTCTGTCTAATGGGGCAGACAAATGGACATTATCCAAAAAAAAATATTAAAAAACACTAAAAGAAATGTCCTTCAAACTGTATTATATTCTTTAGTATGTTCTATTAGATTTAATTTGAATATTTTCTTCTACATTTTGTCTATAAAAATATCCATTACAATTTTTTTATAAATATATTTTTGGCATTAATTGTATACATTGACCATTGTATTTATTATAAATATATTTTTTGTTAGCATTAATTGCATACATTGACCATTGTATTTAATTTGAATGTACTCTATAGCGAAGCATGGGTATTCAGCTAGTCTTTCCATAAAAAGTAATTATAAAGTATTTTTAATCTAATGATTTGAATGAATTAACTTTGAATCATAGTTTTATATAGGCAAAAAAGAAAATTTATATATTTTCAAGTTGCAACATTCCAATATATGCATATCTTTGGATATTGATAGGTACATACTTTGGTATTTGCAGCAATCCAATTTGAAGTCTCACTGTCATCATCACATTTTTTTTGCCATTTCTTCAGGTAACAACATTTCACAGGATCATGCCAATTTTTACAACACTGAAAACTATAAATTATCTAAAATTAAAAACAAATAAAAATCGAGAAATTTTAAAAGCATACTATTTTTGTTATTTCAAATTTGAAAACACTAAAAATAAAGAAACTCAAACTATAGAAAAAGACAGAAATATAAACCTTTAAATATTCAGAATCTGAGTAAATTAAAGATGAATTTACTCAGTAAATTAAAAATGAATGAATCAGTATTTTAAAACAGTTTCCATTAGGAGCTAAACAGGGATAACATACAATTGGTGCCAACCACCATCAAAGAAAAACTATTCTTTCAGCTCATTCATTCATTTTTCTTCTCATAAATACAGCATGATACTGATTAGATAATATGTTGCTTTTTATCTCTTTATGGAGAAAGCTGTTTTAAAATCTCCAAATTAGAGCTATGTAGTAACATATAAGATGGAATATGATTAAAAAGTAGTCTACACAAATACCTTGCTTTATGGCTTAGATATGTTCCGGAAAAAGTGGCCGTAAAGTGAAAAGCTGTGCAATGAATCAATTATTTTATAGAAACCCATATAAATTTCATTGGATCTGTTCCAATTTTTTATAAATAACATGGTTTTTAGTTCATAAAGCATTCTATTCTTTTCATTTCCTATAAAAATGCTTACATAAAAATAAAAGTACAAAACAATGTAATAATAAACAGAAACTAAAGAATAAACATAAACAAAAGAGAAATATGCACATATGTATACATATAATAAAAAGAAAATAAAATGTTTAAAAACTGTTTTAATGTGATGACGAACATTAACATGAAGAATCACTAAGCTGTAATATGCTGCCATCATCACTTTCTACTGTTGTGGCCATATAACGAAATATTGTAGGCTGTAAATTGAAAAAGTGCCATAATTAAAAAAGGCCGTTATAGTGAAATGCCGTGTAAAGAGCAGCCATATAGCGAGGTACAAGGTGTGACAATTAAATAACCGGACTGCACATGCCTTAGCCGTTTTGCCAAGTGTGGGGGTGGGAATGGAATGTTTATGACCTTGATGCTTCAGGTGCATGTAGCCCCTTATTTTGTCTCTATCTAGTTTACTTTTTTTTCATTCATTGCTTGAGTATGGCGTTGTTGTGTCAGAGTGCCATGATCATGATAAGCTTGAAAATTGAGCAGCGTATTAATCTCAAATCCCTCGTGAAGTTAAAAAAACCTGCAGCTGAATGTTTTCAATTGTTAAAGGAGGTGTTTGGCAATAATTGTATGTCACGACTACAGTTTTTAAATGGCACAAACGATTTTTGGAAGGTCAAGAAGTGGTTGAAGATGATGAGCATTGAGGTCAATCCATGACATCAAAAATTCATGAAAACATTCAGAAAATTAATGAAATCGACGGAAAGTCCGACATTTGAGTATTTGGATGATGGCAGACGTGACAAACATTGACCAGAAGTACTACATTGAGCCCCTGACCAAGATGAGAGAAAGAGTAAAAGAAAAAAAAAGACCAAATCTGTGAGACGACTCATGGATTCTGCACCAAGACAACACGACAGCATATAATGCACTCTCTGTGAAACAGTTCTTAACAGACAAACATTACTGTTCTCGAACACTCGCTGAATTCATCAGATCTCTCTCCATGTGATTTCTACCTGTTCCCAAAAGTGAAAAGTGCATTAAAGGGAACACATTTTCAGTTTGTAGAAGAGGTCAAGGCAAAAATGGTAGACTTGCTGAAGAGAGTGGCACTTTATGACTTGCAGCACTGCTTTGGGCAATGGAAAAAATGTATGCAGCAGTGTATAGATAGGGAAGGGGAATAATGTTGAAGGGGATTAAAAAACTATTTGTGACATAGTTTCAATAAAGCATATTTTTCAGACCAGTCCGGTTATTTAATTGTCACATCTCATATAGGTGTAAAATATATTTGAGTGGATTAAAAGCTATTTGTGATATAGTTTCAATAAAGCATTTTTCAGACCAGTCTGATTATTTAATTGTCACACCTCATATAGGTGTCTAATTCCAGTTACTAATAATAGAAATGATGACTAAGAAATAGTCAATATTAATTAGTCATAATAAAACCTATTGAAGAGAAAGAAAACACATACCATGACCAACAGAAAAATCAAGAATTATTTCCATAATCAAATGCATTATGAAACACTCAAATATGAGAAAATAGAAAACACAGGAAGATAAGACTTAAAGTAAATTTGTTCTTCACTGAGATATTCCAGATAGGGAGTATTTATCTTGAAGAATAAACCAAAAAAACATTTTTCTTTAGGTACAATTGATACTGCCTAACAAAACGGGGCTAACTCTTTGTCACCAGTTCACTTTCATTGATTTTATACACTATGGATTTATCTCCCTAAACTTTTAACATAATACATGGAAAATGATACATATTCACAACAGATAAATTAGTGTAATCTGAAACACCAAAATGTGCAACAGAAAATATTACCAAAATGTATGCCCACAATTGCAAGTAACAGCCCGGGGTTCAGAGTACTGTACTTTAATTACATAATCACAATCAGGCTGAGGACAATGCTGCAGAAAGCGGTTACACTAGAAAAAAAAAATCATTTATAAAATGTAAACTTTGAAGACATTTTTGCATTACTTTAATTACAGTAAACTGATAGCTGAGAAAAAAGAACCATGTTTGAATGCAATCACTCAAAATTGCAATTTTAATGAGAAAATTAAGTCCCAGATATGACTAATGTGAATTATTCCAACCCTTTACCATTTACTCCCCAGTAAATTATAAAAAATCAAGTAAGAGCTCCAGAAAAGAACTTGAAATAACAATAATAAACATTTCATAAGTTTGTGAAATATAGTCACATGAATTTTCTTTGTTTTTATCAACAAAAATAGAAATTAAATAGAGTAAACAGAAGCTAGTTAAATCATAGAGAAACAGATTTAAAAAACAAAGGCAGGAAGTTTTTACTAAAATATAAATTTGCAAAAATTCATGAATTATGTTTTATAACCTTATTAACACCATTTAAGATTTTTTTAAACTGTATTTTAAAAATCAAAGAGCCAAACTAACTCTTCTCCGAAAAGAAGAGTTAGAATTTGGCTTCTTCTAGGTGAT
Organism: Dolomedes plantarius; assembly: GCA_907164885.2. NCBI lineage: Eukaryota > Metazoa > Arthropoda > Arachnida > Araneae > Dolomedidae > Dolomedes > Dolomedes plantarius. Next base: position 114,655,762 of record OU015503.1, on the reverse strand, counting down.
GGCCGAATAGCTAGGATGCTGGCATTCAGTTCAGATCCTGTGGGTTCGAGTACCACTATTGGCATGGATGTTTGTAGGTGTTCAGAATCAGCTTTAAACTGTAGGTCCTAGTCTAATTAGCCCTCATGTAGAAAAAAGTTGATCGTAGTGCTCCAAACCAAAAGAAATCTAACATCATAGTTCACAATGATAAATGTGGAAACACCTGTTGGCTGATTTTCATCTTTACAAACAGTTAAAATATAACAATTATGCAAAATACATAGTGTTTTATGTTCAATTAAAAAATTCAGTCTTCTGGGGGGGGGGGGGGAGGAGGATAGAAGATTGACTCTTCAGCTCTGAAGTTCAGATGAGTACATAGGAGCAGTAGAACCCCTAAAGTAAACACTATTTTTTAAAATATTCTTTTAAAGCAAGACATACAGGAGACCAAATACACAGGATTTATTCTGAACACCTAAATGCAGTAAATGAAGATAAAAAATAGACAGTTACTTTTCTTTGTCATGCATAAAAAGTCCTATAATCTATAAATATAAAAAAAAAGCAGTTCTTTGACTGACTAACAGATAACACACAGACCAAACCACTGGACCTAAAGGGTTGAAATTTTGCATGGTGATTCTTCTTATAGTATAGGGGTGCACTAAGAAAGATTTTTGAACAATTCTTAGATTTTTTTTAAAATTGGATCTTTAAGCTGTTTTTGTAACTTTTTTAAACTTTGCATTTAAAATAATATAAAAATTCCTTTAAAATGAAATCTTTCAAATCTTTACCTCCATTTTCTGATTTTTGGTGAATTTTTAAAGATTCATTTTTAGAATTTAATTTCTAAAATGCTGATCACGTAGTTTTTTTTTCTTTTTGTGATACTTTAAATTAATTTTGCATCACGCGCATAATGAAATAAATTGACAAAAAAAAAATTATTAAAATACAGTAAAAGATTAAATTTAACCACTAGACTAGTTGAAATGGAAGTTTTTTTGATAATTTAATTCAAAATAGTATGTTTTATAGATATTAAACATACAAATTAATTGCATACATTGACCGTTGTATTTAATTTGAATATTTTCTACATTACTTTGTCTATAAAAATATCCATTACGATTTTTTTATAAATATATATTTTTTTGGCATTAATTGCATACATTGACCATTGTATTCAATTTGAACGTACTCCATAGTGAAGCACAGATATTCAGCTAATCAGGTCATATGGAAACACTAGATAAAATATATGTGTTATGTCTGGACCCTAATCAAAACACTCATTTAATTGAATCCCAAGTCAAAACTAAGCTTAACATCTTCAGTGCTTTCATTAAACAGATAGTAAGATGACATTTACTTACAGCAATGAAACTGTTGGTTATCAGATGCTGATACTTTAATCTTACTCTGGCATCAGAAATTAAGTTCCTTTTAAAAAATAAGAATAACATAACTATGATGGTACTGCAAATTTAACTTCAATGTCATTAATAAATGCATAGAGTATTATTACAATTACAGATTAATTATTCATATAAATTCATTAATAATTCAAATATATAATAATAAACTCATTAATACTCTTTTGTATAATGATTACTTGAACACAAAATGAAAATGGTAGAAACAGGAATAAAAACCAAACCCTTACAAAACCTCACCCTAAGGCCTCGTACACATGATACGGTTTCAGTTTTCTAATCGTTTCGGTGTCAATGGAAAGCTGTGTTCACATGATTCGGTTTTTCGTTTGCCACATACAGTTTTCCCGTCCACACAGAACACCTTTGCAATCATTACAGTGTAATTCACTTTGCAGGATGGACGTATATACCTTTCTTGTAATGTAACGGTATCGCTGTCGTTGAAGCAAAATTTAAAAAATTAATAGAACGTATTGGGTACATCCTATTGTGAGGGGCAGATATTGTCTGGGATCTTTTCAAACACTTACGATTCAATTAAGAAGAGATGAATCGAAATTTTTCAACTATTTCTGAATGACGATACATACATTTGATAATCCATTAAAAAGAGTGGAAGAAAATTTGAGAAAGCAGGATACAACTATGAGAAAAAGTTTAGTCCAGAAGAAAAACTAACAATATGTTTAAGGTTAATACTTTTTATTTACATTTAAGGGGGTCTGAGACACATTTAAAAATTTTTTTAATTTATTGAGTTAAAACTTTGTGATGGTTAACCATATAATTTGTAAACAAAAACACATCAAAAAACTTCTCATAAAGTTTTAAAAAGTTTGAAAATTTAAAATTTTTAAAAAAGTGGGGGTAGTTTAAAATCATTATAACTCAAAATATTATCTGTCAAATTTCAAATTTTTTCATTTAATTAAACAGAAATATGTTTTAATTTCGATTCACCGTTTTTTAAAATAGTAATTTTTAAAAAAATTAATTTAGAATTAAAGAAAAATTAACTTATTTTTAAAAAATCATATTTTCAAAAGTAACTATATTTTTCAAATTTGCTGAATCAAAATTAAAGTAAAATAATTGAAAAAGACGTTCCAAGTTTGAACCATTTATCTTCACTTCAGTAGCTATATCGGCACTGGTGTGCGTTTCCTTCAAAACAACCGAATCATGTGTACTCCCCCTCTCAATTTTATAAGCCAATAGCAACCGAAACTGCCCTGCAGTGGTTCCCTCTATCCCGATTAAGTAGACAAAATCGAACAACACCTGCTACAATTCAGTTTGACCATAACGTGTGAAAATACAAAATAAAATATATTGTTTACTGTAAATGAAATGATAAAACCGAATCCGTATCATGTGTACAAAGCCTAACAGGTACCTTCCTGCAGGAACATATCTGCCTACTAAACTGCAACAACATATAACAAAGACAAAACCTTAACATAACAAGAATATCAACTAGAATCTCTGTATGTAATGTTTTGGTGACACTTCTTTAAGTCACCAAATTGAGCAGCAGCCAAGGTCATCCAATTTAAAAACTAGTCTATTAATCAGAATATAGACACAGCTGATCAGGAACTGCTGTTTTATTTTAAAATTAACTGAATTCTTGATTAGAATGAGATTCACTATGGTCTAAAAAGAATTTATTTCATGGATAAAGATTAAAATTTTGAACAAAAATGAAATTTTATATATATATATATATATATATATATATATATATATATATATATATATATATATATATATATATATATATATATATATATATATATATATATATATTTGCTTACATAAAAATAAAAGTACACAACAATGTAATAAACAGAAATTAAAAAAATAAACAAAAACAAAAGAAATCATATGCACATATGTATACATATAATAAAAAACTTAAAATAAAATGTTTAAAAACTGTTTTAATGTGATGATGAACATTAACATGACGAATCACTAAGTTATAATATGCTGCCATTATCACTTTCTGCTGTTGTGGCCATATAACAAAACATTGTGGGCCATAAATCAAAAAAGTGCCATAATTAAAAAAGGCCGTTATAGCGAAATGCCATATAAAAAGCGGCCATATAGTAAGGTATAGGTGTACACATATACATACATATGTGTGTGTATATATATATATATATATATATATATATATATATATATATATATATATATATATATATATATATATATATGATAAATAGATATCATTAGCCAGTTATTTCACAGAAGTTACCTTTTTCACAACATTATAATGCACTTTATAATCATTTCTTTGAAAATTCAGATATTATTTAAAAGTTTTGATACAAAAGAACATATCATGTTAAATTAACCTCAGTGATATTTAATTCCGATTACAATAAAAGTTAACAAAATACATTATGTTGCGCTCAAAGATATAAAAGTAAATATTCACACATTTAAGGATTTCTTTAACCCACTAAACACAAATTTTGCTAGTTAGACTATTTTTCTCTAAACACGAAATAACTCAAAATCATTTTTAAAAAATGCAAGTTAAAAAAATGAAAGCATAGAAAGAAGTAAAAATTATACACAAAATATAGCTACTTACATAACAGTCTCATCATCTACTATAATATCACAACCAACAGCTGAACAACGTATAGTCTATAAATAATATCTGAAATTAGAAAGAGTTCAACAAGAAAAAAATACATTAAAACGTTAACTATCTACATGATTCCTGTCTTTTAATGCATGAGCTCATCAGCAACAGATTGATTACAGAACACTATTATTCCTTTCCATAATTTTCAAAATTCCAAGACTGGAACATAGAAAAAATGAGAACAGTAGTTGCAGTTAAAGCATACTTCGTTGCTATGTAGTTCCTAATCGCATCTGGTCTAGTCGCAACAAGACCAGGTCCATGAGTCCATGCACCCTCATACAATCCATGTCTAAAACATACTTAAACATAATATGCTACCTCATTAAAACACTCATACTTAGAAATAACAATTTTCTAGCTATACTTAATATTTTTGGCACCTATAAATCCTAAATTTTTGACAAATTATTAAAAAATCCTTTAAAGTCTTGAAATTTCGAGCCTCTAAATCTAGTTTTAAGAGCAAGCCCTACCTTTTTTTGGCACTAAACTCCAAAGAGGAACTAATACCAGGTAAGTTTTCAATTTCAATCAAACCCTTCAGTGGGCACACCAATATTTGGAACACCAGCAGGCACGTGTGGCATAAAGTACAACGTCTCTTTCAACCTCGATTATTCCTTTTGTAATAAACTTTTTTTTTTCAAATTGGAAATAACAATTCTGTGTTTTATGACAAGATATAAAATGTTGATAATATTAAGATATATTTAAAATTAAGGCCAAAGAATGCAGATACAATTACCCTAGTTCAAAACTGACCGGTTTATTGGATCTAAGGACAACTTGCGAATGGATTCATATTAAGTCCAAAAACTTTTTTAAAAAAACAATGAGATTGTCCATTATTGTGATATGCAGGATATTGTGTAATAGCTGCACATTTGATCGACTACAACAATTCCTGCTTTTGTCGTATTGCAATCCAGTATAATCGCTGGTTTACCATGGTTAAATCACGACTAACAATGAATGGAAAGGAATACAAGGGTCAGAAAATGAGACCTGCGTTAGAAAGGGTGTAGCTATAAATAGAAACTGCTTAGAACATTTAAACCTTACATGTAAAAACAAACCATTCAAAATTATGAAAGTGTTGCACTTTATACACAGGTGTGCCCACAGAAGGGTTAAATAACATCTGTAACAATGAATTAGGATTTTTGACATAGCCCAATCATAAAAATATAATTTTTGTTCTGAATTGGTAATAGCTACAGCTAATGATCAGTAATCAACCCTTAGGTTTCTGTTTATTTCCTCTACAAGGGAAGCAGAGGCAGAGTAGAGCAAGGAGAAATAAATGATTGATCTGTTTGTCATTAATAATTAAAGGTGTTAATTTTGCTCTAAAACTGGGCTTCCTGATTTAGCTGATCAGGAAAAATTTATAAATACATTTGAGAAGCACCAATAAAGTTATTTATCCTAGGTTTTATGAAAAATATCAATTTTAGAATTGTGTCATAGGGTTTCTTCAGTTATATAAATAATTTTAAAATGATTGACTACACAGCATCTCATATTTGAAGGCTTCTTTTGGCCTGAATACCTTTTTGTAAATTGCATTATATGGGTTTTGTTGACAAATAAAGCTAATTATAGATAAACATTTTAAAAATTGACCTTTTGATAGGTCTTTAAAAGTTATTTATCTCGGAGCTAGGAAAACAATGGGAACCATAAAAAAGCTTATAACTGATAATCTAGGATAATCAAGGACCAAAACTTTACAGTACACTACTAACAAACAAGCAAACTAAGAACTACATTTTCATTTAATTATATTACATTCACATTGATATGATTTTATCAACCATCAGTTTACCTAAAGCTATGAATATTTTTATAACATTTAAACTCAATGAAGGTTTAAAAGTATCTGTGCACAAAATTAAATTGATTTTTAATTATACAGTCGATTCCAGTTAATTGGACCACCGGTTAATCTGACCTGCCACTTATTTGGACCAAATCCTGTCCTATAACATAAGGCATGTTTGTTTAATTGGACCAACCAGTTATTAGGACCAAAATGATCGCGTCCCAATGTGGTCCGATTAACCGGAATCGACTGCATTTCATTTGGGGTTTTAAATATATATATACATAAGCTAAGATCTTAGAAAGCAAAATACATTCTTCAAATCCAAGTCTTACCACATAAAATGGCACAAGTATAATGCTATTGATAAATTGTTACCTCAACATCCCCATGCTCCATTATTTTAGTTGTAAGATAGACATTCCAACATTCTATACAAAAACGGTGACCACAAGCAAGACCAGTCATCATCTAAAGAAGAAAAAAAATGAAATACTCAGTATAGCATACTAAATGGCACAGGATAAATTTTATTTACACTAGTTACTTATACCAATCTCATAAAATGCACAACTGAGATTTAATAAAATTTTTAAACACATTTTATATAATTATCAACATATTTATACTCAGTGCTTTTTTTCTATAATTTAAAAAAAAAAAAAAAAAAGGTGGGTATAGTGTATTTTCTGAAATAAAGGTACGTATCTTTAGTACTATGTTTACAACTTCAATGCTTTAGCAAGATGTTAAAGGTCTTTTTTTCATTCTGAAACTCATTGAAGAAATTTGATCAAATAAATTTGTTAATTCTATTTATTGATTCAAAAACTAAACAAAATTTTAAAATAATGTGAATATTTAAAAAAATTATAAATTTTTTATAATAAACTCCAAATCTGACTCATGCCTTCAGGAGGTTCAATTCTCAATTTCTTTCTGTGCAATTTGCATCTACTGCTGAACGATGTCCAAAAAGTAACCAAGATTCTACACATTTTGTTGGATTGAACAGACCTAGAGAAAGCCAACAAATTTGATAAACATCCCTGCTGTATTCTTGGAAACTCTGTATCATCTCCCTTTCATTCAAACAAAGTCTTCCTTATTTCTGCCTACCCAAACATCAAATGATTTTAAACTTCTGGCCACTTTTTTTGTATCTAGCACTCTGGCCCATTTGGTAAATCAGCTTCTTCATCATCTAGTAATCTCTTTCCTATAGATATTTTCAGATTTTCATAAAATGAAATAGGACATATTGGTGGGTCCTCCTTTCTATCTTTCTTGTATATGGGAACCTCCTGGAAGATGAGACATTTGGTGGCAGTGGTGGCCTTATCATAATATAGTCCAGGATATATTTGTCTCTCTTCAAATATCCGAGCAAGACATTTAATCATTTTATTCACACAATACAAATTTCTGTTCTGTTCTTGTAATTTCAAACTTAGTTCAGAAAGATCTTGAAGAGCATCACACATAAACCCTACATCTAACTAAAAACTTGCAATTAAAAAGAGAAAAAATTGTTATATATATTGAGAATTGATACACAAGTTTCTTAAAATTTCAGTTTAGTTAAGCCAAAATACTTAAAAAAAAGGTAAGATAGAAGGTGGGAATATGCGATATCCCTACGTGTCCCCAGAAAAAAAAGCACTGTATATACTTAAGAATAGATATGCCATATAATTTTTTTTTAAATGTAATTAAGATCACATACAGCATTTACACATAAATTTGACATTTAATCTGGATACATTATTTTTTTTAACAATTCTTACGACAAACAACCATGATCAAAGCCTTTATTAACATCATTTTAGTTTCAGTTTCTTTAAATATAACCTTAAAAGTATATGTGCCCAAGATAATTAACATGTTCGCTGCCACTGACACCCTAGCGCATCAGCATGGAACTACCTAGTATGCCGGCGACGCTCTGGGACGACAGTTGACTAAGATAAGTTACATGCTTTATTTTTAGTGGGGCCTTGTAGGTTGAACGAAGAGGTTTTTGAGCTATGTTAGAGAAGCATTATTTTTATATTTTACATGCTTGGTCTTCAAATTTTGTGTTTCATTTTTTTATGTGCATTTTTTAAAATGGCGGATAATACAAGTATGGCAGGACCTTTCTTTTTCACAGCTCAAGAAAAGGAAAGTAAATAAAAAATTGACTGAAGGCAAAATATTAAAATTATTAGAAAAGAGTGATCTTTCTGATTATGACAGCACAGACGATGAAGATTACGGCTGGGATTCTACGAGCGAATCGGAAGGAGATAGTGATATTGCAGTGGACACCATAGAAACGTCGGCCTCTGAGGATGGATATATCAATTTTACTGGCAGCAAACATGTTAACAAATTCATATAACTAAATAAACACTGAAAACATGAGGGAAAAGAGGTAATTCAGTTAATACTTACATTCAAGGGTAATTCCTGAATACATATTTCACAAAGTTCACGTGATTTACTACTTGGTGAAGATTTCTATTAAAGAGAAAAATTACATAAAATGCAGCTGTTTATGCATAAAATTCACCTGACATAACACATACAAAAAGAAATTTTTTAATTCTATAAAATCAAAATGAAAAGAAAGCAATGCCTCAAATAACCAGTGACTGTGCGTCTATTCCATTAAATTAAAATGATCAAAAATTTTAAATAAAATAACCATAATGCATAGAATAATTTCTAAAAATTTGATATAATTTTAAGCAGCAGTAGAGATTTAATGCAAAAAAAAATCCCTCAATGTGAAAGTAGTTACCTCTACTTTTTTTAAATAACTCAAGATAAATGGCACTATACACTGAGGGACATAACAATGCCTGGATATCCAACTTGCTTTAACATAAAACAAAGGACTTTATAACTGATGGGTGAAAATAAATATTGCTTATTGTGTAGAGGCAATCATTTCTAACATAAATTTAGAAAACAAAAAATATTCAAGAGGAAAAAATATCCGATATCAAAGATTTAATAAATTTATATATTTATTCAAAAACAATTACCTTCTGAACTTTAGTGATGAAATTGTGTGGATTTATGACACGTGCTTCTTTAAACAGTCTTTCAGGATCTCCATCATAATATCTACAAAAAAGATGAAATTTAAAAAGATAAAGGCTATTTTCTACTTGAAAAATATAGAATATTAAATTTAATTACAAGAATATCTGTTTATTAATTTGTAAGAACAGTATACTCATTTAACTATAGAAGAAATTAATATATATCCTGTTAACTTATTCAAAAATATTCTATCATAGTTGCTGATATTTCATAACAGGAACATTAAAAGCACTTTAAAAAAATGTCTTCAGTAGTAATTATGATCAAAAATAAGTTTACAGATTAAAATCTCCATTTAAGCTACAATTTACAATACACTACAAAAAAAAAAAATATATGCTCCTCAAATCAGATAAAATTATGAAAACTTGTAAATATGTGCAATAATTCAATGATTGAAACCTGAGCATACATAATATATTTATCATATTATGAAAGTTATGTAATCATGGTTATTAGACATTTATTTAGATATGATTATTCAATATAATTATGTAAATTATAAACTAACAGGAACATGATCAATATAAGTCTTTACACTATTTTTTTTTATTAATTTCAATAGTTAAACATTTTATTTTAAACAGTCTTAATTTCTCATACAGAAATACATTAAAAGATCAGTTTATAACTAGTAATCTCATTAAAATTTTAAAAAATACCTTTCATAAAGTTTTTCTTTGTCCCATTTAAAATAATTCAAGAGGATTCTAGTTGTTGTAGGTGGAATCTGTTGAGAAAAAAAAATGATAAATTATGAGAATACAGAAAAGAGAAATTAAAATATATATATATATATACAGTCGAACCTCCATATATCGAAATTTTCTATATATCAAACTCTTAGCGAATCTCCATGTTCATTACATAGGAAAATTGTTTCTATATATCGAAATTTTTTTCAAGACAAATTGGGAGATTTTATTCCACTTTAGAATAAAATCTCCCAATTTTTGGCATTTGAAACAATACGTCATGGACTTCAATTTGCGGAAAATGTCCCTGATGAAGTTTTTAGTGGACTGAATAAAAACGAACATTTCTTTGAACTTTCCGCAAAACTGGCTGTTCAGCAAGACATTCATAGTTATTTTTTAAAAAAGAATGTAACTGTGATCATTGTAACCACTGCCTGCATTGTTTTTTTAAAGATATGTCGTACTCAATAAATCTTTCATATTAATTCGTTTTTTAGTTATTAACTTTCATTTAATGGGATTCGCATATGATTAGAAATGGAGTTTTGTATACGAAAATTAGCTTTAATATTTTTTTTAAGGAGAATTATAAAACTAAGCTCAATTCTATATATCGAATTTTTTTCCTTCAATTTGCTACTTCAATATATCGTGGTTCGACTATATATATATATATATATATATATATATATATATATATATATATATATATATATATATATATATATATATATATATATATATATATATATATATATATACACAGATCTTAAAACAGCATTTCTTTGGTATATTAAATTTCTAAACAGGTGACCAATACAGATCACAAACAATGTAGATGTCTTTTATGACCAATGAAATAGGTTTTAATCATAGACATTTCCCAGTTAGGTAATAAATATTTCAGTCTAGGAACCTTCTTTTCTGCTGGCTGTATTAAACTTCCAAAAACATTACAGAAACCCGCACCTACTGGTTTCAAGCACAAACTTACATATATTCCGCTGGCTGTATTAAACTTCCAAAAACATAACAAATCCCCAGCGGCTAATTTGTAGGCGTAAATGCTAATTCTCCATACAAAAACCTATTACACACCTGTTTCCCATAAAATACATCCTAAACAACAACCTTAATTCAATCATGTCACTAATTTTGCCATAAACTACACTCTACAAGACACAAAACATTTACCTTGGAAGGAAAGAAATTGATGAATCTAATTTCGTGAAAAGAAAATATGATTAATTTACTAAGACGTATTACAAATGTGCTCCAAAACACCGCATTTTAAATCAACCCCAACATCTTCAAAAACTCAAACACAGAAACTCATAACAACCAACATGCAAGTCCATCAAACCACATCTAAATTAACCGTTTAAATTAACAGTTAATTTCATATAAACCGCTAAAATACTCATTTAGCCAATAAATTTGCTAGATTACAAAATAGTAAAGACGCATGCGTGAGAAAAAAAGCACAGCAGAAATAGCCTGAAAAAATACAAAACATTGTTCAACCTTAACAGAAATTTTAAATTCCTCCCACTTTATATCCTGAACAACACCAACAGTATGCCTATGTATCGAAAATCTGCATTTAATATTATCCAAAATACGTCAATGTTTCACAACAACATGGCCACCATAATAAACCATGTAATAAACAAGCACACACGACTAAATAACCATTCAAACTGGGTTGCCACAAAAAACAAAATCTAGGCAAAATTGCATGGTTACCACACCATACACAAAATCGCCAAACTCGGCAGGGGGGTGCATCTGACATATCTGTACCAAACACACACATCTCATGTAATTGTTCCAGAATATTATTGCATTTTCGCTGATGTTCAGTTGCTTCTTGAACCACTTAACTGACATCTGTTCTCCTGCCTAACAGTAAACAAATTGAAGTGATGTTACAAATAGTATCCTGGAACCAATATACCAGTTGTTAGAGTGAATACTTTTTTTTCTTTCTCACAACTTTTATGTTTCACCCCCAAATGTTTTCGTTCATATACATTTTCATGATGTGTCCATTTTCACATGTTCTAATAGGAGGTAAAATCCCACTATCTTGAAAAAGTGATATAGAATCTTCTCCACTAGTTGGTAAATTAAAAATGGTCAACATTTTTTAGAACAGAAAATACAAGAGCAATACAACATGTTTAACGAAACCTGAATGATTAGGATTGCAAGCCATTAACAGAAAATAAGAAAGTAATACAATATCACACGATTAAAATTGTAATAATAAGGACAGTTTCCAACATTTGGTGATTTATCGTCAGGGGGGGGGGGGGCGTTAAGATGAGGAAGTACCAGTAAAATTTTTTAAAATATATATTTCTATTTCAAATACAAATATCTTTAAACCATGGGCATAAAGAAAAAGAAGGCTGAGGTTCAATGCAAAAGTAACCAAGACAGGTAGGGTAAAATTAATTAACCATGAAGCAAATAGAATACTGTTATCAAGTAATACCATGTTAATTATTCAATAATATTACTCAATAAGGGAGAGTAATGACTGATCCATTACCATGTATTCTAAAAGTACAAAGATTTTGTGTCTATTCAATAACAATACTACATTACGATCAAGGACAACATTGATTACTGCTAAGGCATTTTGAAAGTTAGTGTTTACTCAAATTTCAATTTTACAAAACTGAATACTCTCATAACAAAGTACATGCAGCATAGATATAATCTGGCTTTTAATATCACAATACACAGAAAAGGGCAGATAATCAAACAGTCAGTTCTTTTTTAAGTTTCCATTTAAGTAATGTACTATCTGAAGTAAAATTCCCTATCTCGACTGAGATGGATACTATCAGCAAAAAAATGAGGCTGGTGTAATGCACTCCTTAAGCGGAAATGCATATTGAATGCTAAGTTAGGTAACCTCCATCGAACACACACAAAAAAAAAATAAAAAAATAAAATAAAGGTCAAAGGAGAAATTGACTTACACAAGGCAGAATTTATAAACTTAAACATGTGCATATTGACCATGAAACTCTATATTTTGTTTAATTTTTTTATTACAGTTTTTCATTATTCAACACATCAAAAATTAAAGTCATGGAAAAATACTGGAAAAAAGGGGCTGGTTGTAGAGTTTAAAAAATTAATTAATAATAGAATTACAAAGCAGTCTCCTGAAATATTATCAAAAATCTGTAATAAAAATGTCACATAACATCCATTTACACATACAAAACAATATATATATAGTTTGTTATTTATATAAATGCATGTGTACATATATTTGCTTGCATGTATGTATAGTACTGATTAAAGTATTTTAAAAACCAAGTACAAAGAAACACTTTACACTAAATTCTTTTAAAAAAAAGATTACTCTCATTCAAAAAATTATGAGTCAAGATTAGCTAGTAGTCTTTCCAAAGCAGTGGTTCTCAACTTGGTGGACACACCCCCTTGGGAAGCTATGTGGATGGTTAGCATAAAATATGAGGGGAAAGTATTTTACTATCACTAATTACATTTTTTAGGCCTAGGGGCATAGGGTTTAAAGTCATACAAAGGGGGAGGCATAGACATAAAGGTTAAGAATCACTGCCTTAAAGTCACCCTTATTCCCGGGCTCTAAAGTGTTTTCCTACTAGTCAACATTGAGCAGACCTGACACCTTTAGGTTCACATTTGTAAGACCTGTTCTTGTTATCAAGAGACTAAGTGCATGAACTTAAGGACTTCAAATTTATTTGAATCAGATGGAATAAGTAATGACATGTATACCAAGAAACACTCAAAACATCTTTCATTTTAAAAATAAGAGTAAATACTTCTTTTAATCATGCAATTAGAAGGCTAAACTTCTAGTATCAATAAATAATTTTTTTTTAAAAATTCCAATTAGAACTAACAGAACCTCATCATATGGTTCAAAATGAGTCATTAGGGTTGACATGAAATAAGGGGCCACCTTGGTCAAACGCATTGACCTTTTTTTCGCACTCCGATACAAAATATATATGGTAGCCAAAAATGAAGCATCAAATATATTTTGGTATGGCACCAGTTTCCTTAAGTTCAAACATAAGAGAAACCAATCTTTTTTAACAGCTGAGATGCTTTCCAACAATATTCAGGACTGTTATTACCATCTAAAATTCTTCTGCAAGTATTACTTTATAGTTTTTTAATTGACTTTTATGATTGAATCGCAACAGAGAACACTTTCTTTCACTTGTTAGGGCTACCTCTAATGTTAAAGGTAGGTTTCTGTTACAGCGGGGGCTTTCTAAAAAGGCGTAATAAATTTATCAATAAAAGTAAAATTTTACCACTTCCTGTAGAGTCCATTTAATAAGTTTATACTCGAGTATACAAGCTAATACAGCTAATACACTTTTACAAGCAAATAATTTGAAAAGCTTTAATGTTATCTGTAACTGTACCTCAACTACAACATTGACTTCTTTAATACAATCAGCCATATGTTGTACAATATCAGCAGTAGACAAAACTTTATACTGGAAATCATCCTCCAACTCTATTCGGTCTTTGACAGTAGATTCTAAACACAAATACTCGTCATCAGCGCCACTTGATTCGTTTCCGGAGTCTGTTTCATCGAGAATTTCTTCCTCGGAATCCATAATGATTCTTTTATATGTACAAAAGTTTGCATAAAAAGTCTGAAGGCATCTGTCAGGTACTCAGATCAACAATTAAAGCAGGTAACAACAGATAATAAATTTATCGTTTTTCTTTCGCTACATCGTTGCCAAAATGAAAAGTAAATTTGGAAATAAATAGTGACAAAGCGGCTAGAATTAAACGAGAGAGTTATTCAATAAAATATAAGGAGAACTATTACTTCATCATATAATTTTTTCACGTTTTTTATACATTAGAGTACTGGGAGTAACTGATTTTTTTTCTTTTACGTTAGTTTTTTTTTTGGAGGATTTATAAGGATGATCGAAGAAGACTACGAACACCACAACACGCTTAATTTTTTGTTTTGGAAATAGTCCCCCATGGTATTTTGAGTTTTAATTATAAAGTTAGATTTAATTATAAAAACTGACGCCGAAATGGATCGGTTAGCAGAAATGTCAGAGCAAAGACGAATTATTGAAGAAAAGAAACAAGAAATTCTTAGAAAAGCTGCTGAGAAAAGACGTAAGAAAGAACTTGAAGGGTTATCTACGACAACTAATATTGTCACATCTTCTAATAAAAGGTAAGTTCTAAAAGTGTCTTGTGAAATTAATGAGTCTATAATATATTGATTTTATCTGTTAGTGTCAATTATATTTTATTTGAAAATGTTTACATATAAGTCTGTCATGAAATTTGTTTATTACAATCCTCTTATTATCCCGCCGAGTTGTGTCTGACAAAATGATTAACTCTGTGGCATGTTTTTCGAAATCATGCCAAGAGCATGCTTAATACATTGGCAGTTTCTTGGCTATGTTATTTGGCTTGCCGGGGAGTTTACATTTGAACTATCTTTCTCTTAAGTAGAAGAATAACCTGACAAATAAATAGAATTAAAACTTAATATTTAAAATTAGATATCTGTAAATAGGAAGAACATGATACGGTTTACCTCGCCAAGCCATTTTTTGCGCCAGAGGTTTGATACTTTGGGTTTTTATTTTCTATCAATTTTCATCATATTATGTTTCTCCAACTTGTGTTATGAAAAAAAAAACAAATTTTACAGACTTGTCTCATAAACTCAAATGCTACGTAGTAAAACAAACTATGACAGTGGGCTATGATCACTGTGCCCTAGCAAAACTGTAACACTGTATGCCAAGAATCTGCGGTACTTAAGTATTAACCCCAACGCAGCTACAGATTTGGCAGTTTTTAAGTGCCGCCAATCTACACTTAAAATTTTTGCAACAAATCATAAAATAAAACACTTTATTTAAAATCAAAACACATATATATATTATTTATTATATATATATTTATATTATTATATATATATATATATATATATATTATTATATATATATATATATATATATATTGGTGCATTAGCGCAACTTCAGCTGCGGTGGCATTAATACGTAAGTACCGAATCTGCTGCCAAAACAGAATTAGTAAAAAGGAATACATTATGCATTTGGTTTGGGGCTAGTAATGTTCATTTTCCGCACATAATAAAATTATATAGAGATAATGGTAATAAAAATATGAATTTAATATTAACCATCGTGATCAATATTTTATACTTATTTTAATTTGTTATTTCTATACTATTTGCACTGATAAATGTTAACAACTGTATTTAATGTTAATATCATAGCAATTAATATTTGTTCAACCACATTATTCTGCTACATCTCCCATATTTCACAGAAGTTCATATCAAACCAAGAATTGCCAATCAAGGTTCATACCAAACCAAGAGGTGCTGGGTCAGGTGGTCTGGTCCCGCCACTTGACTCGGTTCAAAATTCTCGGACCATGAAACGGGTGCAGTGTGAACCCTTCCCTGTGGTGCACCCGGGGCAATGCATACGATGAAGTGGTCTTGCACTTCCGGCTCCCCCTGGAGAAGAGCCTAGGCTCAGTTCTCCCAGCCATTAGAAACAAGAAAAAAACAAAAAAAACCTAGGGATTCATCTTAAAATAAGGATTAGAAATAACAATTTCTAAGTAGTCATGAAAATTACTTCTATTTTTTTTTTAATTATTATTATTATTATTTAAAAAATTTTTTTTTTTTTTCCATTCAAACTTCAACTGGTTACTACTAAATCTTTGGAGGATTATTGTTTAAAAAAAGGGGGGGGGGGAGAATAAATTTCATCTTCTTTTTTCATTATATATTTTTAAAAAATTAAATGTTCGACATGTCTATCAGGATTTCCAAATTTGTTTTTACACAGTAATTTTCAAACCTGCAAAAGTCAGGTAGTGTCAAATCTCAAATTTTTCTTTAATACTAACTTCAAAAATTGATTCACATTATTTCGAGAAAAGTAATTGATATGCTTTAGTAATATATCCATCATAATGCTTTACTAAATTATCAAACATATTCAGAAATTCATTGCAATCTATTTAATGAGACATCTTTTCTCAAACAAATTAAACATGGTACATGTAATTATAAATAACTATGTTCTGTATTTAAAATAAATTTTTTAAAGTATATAGTTGAAGTTAGCAGTAAAAAAGAACTTGATGCTAAAGTAATATTCACTCTAAAATCTTATTTATTATTATATGAATTATCTTAGGAAGTAACAAATTTATTATATTATGAATTATGTAAGAAGTAACAGATTATAATGTTCATTTTTAGTTTTCCTGTCAAAATACCACGTCTTTCTTCAACAAATCAGTTTAAAAATGATGGCAGCTTCCTCGATCAATTCAGAAAGTTGCAAGAGAGCACTGGTAATATATTTTTATGTCAATGCGAATTTTCTATGTTTTATATTATTATATATAGTTCCATGAACATCCCCTTAAGAATTATTGTAGTTTGTTATTTATTGTTATCCAATTCTAAATATTTATTTAATAGTATAAAAATTTTAGATGTGACTTTACATGGAAAAAAATTTGAATGTAATCTCTTTTATTTGTAGTTATTACTGTGTGTTGATTTATAACTAAATTGTATTGTACTGTAGTACTCCAGATTAAATTTGTATACTAATTTGTATGCATAGAGGAAAAAATAGTTTATAGCATGTTAGTGAATGTTTTATTATAACTGGGTATAAATCAGTAATCAATGCATTTATTTTCATTGATGTTGCATATAATTTTGAGAGTCATTAGAAGATGTGTATATCAGTATTAAAGGCAATAAAAGTACTGTTTACCATTTAAATCAAACACGGGAAAATACTATATATAAAATAGAAGAAAAGTTTATGAAATGTCATGTTTTAATTAAAATATTTTAAAATGCTATTGATGCTAAATAATTTAATTCAAGTGCAGAGTGAGAGTTCCATTAAATTTTATTTTTGCATGTAACAAAAAATATCAAAAAAATAGGTTTTTATGCTGTCAACTTTAAAAAATATGTTTTTCTTTCACTTCCTTTATTGTGTAGCTGGAACCTCTACCTTAGAAAATGCAAATTGTGAGGACAAGTCTTCAAGTGGTATTGTGATGAAAATTGCAGCACCTCCAGTGTAAGTGACTATTAAAAAAAATTTTTGTTTGTTACTTTTAGAGCACAAAAAAAAATTAATTTTCGGTTTGGGAAATTTATTTATGAAATAATCAAAATTGCCTATGGATTTAAAGGTATAGGTTCACTATTTCTAGCATGGTGTTTTTATTGAAGAAAATCTTATACATAATGATAGTATAATTTTTTATTTTTTTTCTCGGAAGATTACATAATTGTTTTCCGAATTATTAAGAAGGAAACGTGTTATTTATAATGTTATTAAGTAATTATGGTCTTGTTGTAGGTAGCTGACATATGATGATGAAACATTATTTTTATAGTCAAATAATTGTGTGTATATATATATATATATATATATATATATATATATATATATATATATATATATATATTTGTTAATTAAAACTTTTCTCTTTTGAACAACTTACTCTGGATGAAAATGTAATAGCTGAAGCTTTATTCTTTTTGAAAGTCTTCCTGGTCTTTTAGTTGTTTTTCCATTAATACTTTACTTTACTTGAAATGCCTATGTTTTAGTTTTGTGTTCAGAGTGATGTAGTTGTTTTGATTCTTTTAGTAAAACTCTCCAACCAACACCTGCTCAAGCAAAGTTATCAGTTGAAGATGAAGATAAATTCAATGGTGAGTTCTTTTTAATTAGTTTAGAGTTTTCATATTATTATCTGTGATATTTTTTCTAATTTTAAATGGGGTGTAAATGTTTTTTGTTTTTCTTTCTGTACTGCTGAGAGGCTCTAATATGATTTTTAGACGTTGAAGGAATTAAAAACTAGGCCATTTGTACCAAAAATTGTGTATTTCTCTTTTGAAATGATATTCTGAGATGTGATACTGCACAGTTTCTTATCAGAACTCTTTAGATTAAACAATTTTGATTAATGTGATGAAATTTCTTGTTTTTCATCTTATACATATTAACATGTTTTATTATTTCATTTTGTATTTTAATAGAAATCTTTAATAAGTTTTATTTACCCATGAAAAGAAACTTTTTAGAGCTGTGTATTTCGAAAATGTGTGCATGTCCTTGGGGAGGCTTAGGAGTTAGATTCACCAGATAAATGCAAACTAAGTTGAAGCTGTATTAATATTCATCTTTGCAAGTTAAATATTTTTAAGTTGATGACTTGGAATGTGTATGAATGCAAACTCCCCCAATTTCTCTCAGCAAACTTCCAAATTTCAAAGCAATATTAAGACCTCTAGTGAACTATTTGAATCCACTAAATTTCAAGCCACCCACATACTATAGTGGTTAGCCTTGTGAGCTTCCATGCAGGGGGTTAAGGTTCAAATCCTGTGTAAGGCTTGGACGTTACCATATTGTCCCCTCATAGGGAACAATGCTGGCCCACCTAAATGGTGCTCACACAATAAAGTAGCCAGCAAGACTTTGCAGTGAATAATAGGTGAATTTCTCACAAGTGCTTCCATATTAAAAAAACAATATATACCATATTTACTCGTGTATAGGCTGCGTGCATGTATAAGCCACACCTGAATTTTGAAACAACATTTGGGGAAATTTTTTTTCTGAATTCTGTTGTAAACTCAAAGTAGCATTGTTCTGCAAAAAGTAGCAACATTGTACATTCCTTAGACTTCAATGCTCGTCTAACAATATCAGGTACAGCCTTAGCTGATGGTAGTGAAACTGCAGTGTAAAAAAGATGATTATATACACTTAGGAATTATTTCACATGAAGACAAACTCTTGGGAACTCAAAAGAGTTTTTTTAAATAGTCCAAAGGTATAATATATATAAACAATAATATTTACAGTACATTGAATTGCCATGGGCATGATGGTGTAATAGGTTGTAAGGTATACATAGATACTAATGTTTTTTGGTAGTAAAGTGTTCTAAACTAAAGGGTGTTTATTGTATTTAATTTTAAAATTCCATGTATAAGCCCCATCCCATGTTTACCAACCTATCTTATGGAATAAAAGTGCAGTCTATACACGCATAAATATGGTGTATATATTTATATGTCTTGCCTAAGAATAAAGTCACAAAATTATTGTATTCATATAGAAATTTGTGTAGGGTTCTTTCTGAAAAAAAAACCCTCCAGGCAGTGCCTCTTGTGTCTCAGTTAACAATGTCAAATTTGTTGTGGAAGAACTTGTGTGAACATGAGTATACAAATAAAGGCTCAAATTAAGATTCTTAAAGGCTCTTAAGTATTTTGAATTGCTTCTTATTTAAAACAGTTGCTTAAAGGTATGAATGTCTTGTGCATTCATAGTTTTTAAAATTTGTGTTGGAATACTCCCCACTATCCATCTTTCCAATTTAGAAAATAAACTTTATGTTGTTTTTCCCATACAGCGTACAAGGTACCAGCTTCAGGGATTACATAATATAACCGTTTCATTACAATCGCAAATTGCGATGTTCAGTTGCTATAGCTAATTGCAATGTTTAAATTTAATATTTCTAATTTTCAATGTTTGTTATTTATTGTAAGTGTATTTTAGTGTAACAATTATATTGATGATTATTTGGCATAAACTTTTTCTGTATTCTGCATATGTAATTACGTTTATGCAAATCAGCCAGATGCACACGTGGTTTTGAATGTATATAACGTGCTGGCTTTACTTAGCTCTCGGGTCATTCGGAGTATTGTGTTAAGCAGAATTATTGCTTTTTTATCTTCAAATCATTGCATTTTAATGGACTTTAAAGAAATTCATTGTAGTACTAGTGAATCACAAAAGCCAATAGTGTGACCTTTTTATTGTGGAAATATATTATATTACTTATCTTACTCATCCTAAAACTTATTTTTGTAAGTTAAAGAATGATTTTGGGCTTGACACAGGTATCAGACTTAAAACATCAGAGTTTAATGCAATGTATGGGGGTAAAGATAAAATAACAAATAGTCACTGAAAAACAAAATCAAGTTATATTCTTTGTAATCTTTTATTGCTTTTGAAGTAGGAATAAGTCATGGGATATTGAATATGAGTATAAATATTTAGCAATTATTATACAGTTGATATTTAGGATAAATCTTCTGTATCTTTAGTTTATATCTAATAGAAATTATGATATACCATACTTTATAATACTTGGATAAAAAATTTTACCCAGTAGGAGATGTATATTACTTTGAAAGAACTGTAAATGCTGACAGTTCCATAGAATTTTAAACTAGTTTTTAGCTTTGTACAGATAAATTGTAGTAGTTATTGTTGTTCTTTGAGCATTTTTTTTTATAGCTGCTTCTTTTAATCACTTTTCAATGTTATAGTTTTTTATTTTTTAATATTCGATAGGTTATATCCAGTGGTGGGATTAAAATAAATTAACAACAGGTTATATGTCCTAATTAGTGATGAGCTTCAGCCAGTTCACACCAGCTCTATAGAACTGATACCTACATTAGGTATCGGTTCTTTAGAACCGGTGCAAACTGGCTGAATCCCACCACTGGTTATATATCTAGTGATGTGGTTTAAAAATAAATTTGAGCGTAACTTTTTACAGGTTTTTTTCATACTTTGTATTAAAAAGGTATAATAACACTAACCTCCAATGATCAGACGTACTAAATTTAGATCTAAAAGTCCTTTTATGCTGAATTTGTTTTGCTTTCTGAGCTTAAATAGGCTATCTAATCAAGAAAGGTCACATGAAGAGCATAGAATGTGAACCACATTCCTCTTGATGTTTGTTTAATTCCCAATGATCATAAAAAGGAATTTAAAGGGATTTATAGGTTTTGAGGCATAAATTTTTCTGTGAACTAAAGTCTAGAATAAAAAAATCTATGTATGGAATGAGGATCAATATATATGTATAAATGTCTATCTCCAAGCAGCTGTGAAATTTTATATAGATAATACAAACTGATAAAGAAAAAAAATATAAATAATTTAGTTCTCTTTTCCTTTTGTATGTTATTAAACAAAACAAATAAATAAAATGGCCCATCCCTGCATAAAATTTCACTCTGTTAGGGCTAGTTGTATTATAATTTACTATAGCATAATTTTTGGATTTATTAACTTCTTGTATAGACTTTCAATGTTATATAATGTGAAATTTTGCAGTGTTTGCCTTTTCGATTACTGAAGACTTGAAGAGTGCTAGCTTTTTAATTATGATTGAAATTATTGTGGATCTTTAATACTAATATATAGACATGTGTACATGCGTACACCTCTAAATTCTGGCTATGCTACTGATCAATGAAAGAAAAACTTCACTAAACATTATGCTTCTTCATCAATCTTCCTAAAATGATGCATGAAATTATTTCCTTGTACTTAAAAATATTTTGGTTCTTAAAAGAAGTTTTGGGAGGAACCAAGATATAGTAAAAATATGGGTGAATATTTTGGTTGTATGCCAGATTACATTAAATCCTCAACACGCACAATCTTGTTTGTTGAAGCATATTATGTGTAAATCAGCCAGGGTGACTTTATTCTAATTTTGTTGCTGTAAAATAAGTATTTTAATAATGTAGCTAGTTTTTAACTCTTGCAAATATTAAAATTGATAGTATGTTTTGCTATAACAATTCTATTGCTCATAATAGGACAAAATATTAAAAACTTTGATTTAGATCACATATTTTCTTTTTCATTCTCTCTCTCTGTCTGTCTTGTTTTTCTTTATTTCCCCTCTGTTCTTTTCATGATTCCTACCTACATCATAAAAATAAACTGTACAGTCATGCCCAAAAAATGTTTCACTGTAAAATACTGAATCTAATTTCTCCTTTTATTTTTCCTGAAACTTATTTTGTGTTTACATCTTCGGTAATAGTCCCAACATTGCCATGAATATAATGCTATCCTAATTGAGTTTGGTTTCTAAGGAAACACGTGAATAAATTATACTTCTTATTTGCCTGCTTATTTCTTTGTCTGCGCATACAGCAAGATGATCATTCTTGATGATAGAAAAGTGCACAGAATTCTGATAGAATGCTTCTAGTTTCTTCACCAGAGGAAAAAGCAGTGAAAATTGCTGTCGAGAAAGTTGCCATATCTGTGGCAGTGAATGGGAAGTTGGCTGAAGATGTGGCCAGGACGTCCAATGTCGATGACCCAGCTTACAAGTAAGAAATTTATTTGACTCAGCAGTTTTTTATTATTGTTTATCTATATATAAAAAACAGTTCCGTAACTGACTGACTGACAGATATGCACAGACCAAACCGCTGGATCTAAAGGGCTGAAATGTTGCAAGACGATTCTTCTTTGATTTTTTTAAAATTAAATTTTTAAGCTGTTTTTGTAACATTCTTTAAAGTTTACATTTAAAATAATTATCTGGGGGTTATAAAATTTATATCATGAGAAAGCTCATAAAAATTCCTTTAAAATGAAATCTTTTTCGAATCTTTACCTACATTTTCTGATTTTTGGTGAATTTTTAAAGATTAATTTTTAGAATTTAATTTATTGAATGCTGATCACGTGGTTTCTTTTCTTTTTGTGATACTTTAAACTAATTTTGTGTCACATGCATAACAACGAAATAGACAACAAAACAAAAAAAATTTCTTGCTAATGCGGCAGACAATTGGACATTATCCAAAAAAAATATTAAAATACAATAAAAGATGTGTTCTTCAAACTGTACTGTATTCTTTAGTATATTCTATTACATTTAATTTGAATATTTTCTTCTACATTATTTTGTCTATAAAAATATCCGTTATGATTGTTTTATAAATATTTTTTTAAAAATCAATTGCATACATTGATTGTTGTATTTATTTTATATATATATATATATATATATATGGCATTAATTGCATACATTGACCGTTGTATTTAATTTGAATGTACTCCATAGCGAAGTACGGGTAGTCTGTATATATACTGAGCTGTAAGAACTTGCTAACCATGGAGATTTATAGTTAGTAAAATTTTCCTTCAGTGTATTAAAATCTCAATATAATTAAACTTATGGGCAGTTCTTGAGCAATTTGGAAAAAGCGGGAATTTATAACTTAAGATAGTGATGAAAGTACAGTTTATTTTAGGTATACCGTAATTTCGCACGTATGCGCCGCACCCACCGTAAGCGCCGCAGAGACTGAAATTTCGTTTTAGAAAAACGAAATCGGGGTAAGCGCCGCACCGGCGTAAACGCCGCATATAATTTTTTCTTAGTTACCGTACCGCAACCAAATATTGAGACAGCAGCAGCAATTTTAGGTTATTTCCGTAACAAACTAATACATTTTAATGTAATAAATTCAATATAATTCTAATTTTGAATATTTCTCTTATTAAATTACACTTTAACACTAGAAGCGCCGAATGACACCCTGTTAGACCAAACACATATGCAAATCTTGTCACTTACGTGTTCGAGAGAAACCTCATCGCTCTGTCCGCGAGACGGTGTGCAGCACATGCGTAGTAGCCGTACGGGGGAGTCGCCCGTTTCCGATGACTTTCACGATAAATACGTGGCCAGGAGAAAAAATACTCGCCGGCGTGTTGCTCGTTCTCACTCGCTCGCTCGGTTTGTATGCGTTGATATTATTTTCTGTTACTGCCCTCGCATATATTTTATTTCTATTATTTTTCGTTGCTGTATACTAAAGCTAGTATCGATGACTTTTAATAAAAAAATGAATTCTCAAACCCTACATTTACTTCTTTTTCTAAAACCTCTGCCTAACACACTCCATACCTATAAGCGCGGTAGGAAGTCATTTTAACCGCTAAGATTTATTTTACTTAAAACTGTCTTTTTCTAAAAATGAAATGTTACGTACTACTACACGTCTACCGTAGTACAATGGGGAAAAAATGAAACCTGAAACTGTACAAACGTATTTTTATTTCACAGTAACACATGATAAATTATTAAGAAAGAAAAAAAGAAATGTAATCATGGAACATCAAACGGGTAAAACACATAAAGCATACAAATATGAATAAAAGTAATAAAGATATTAGGTAATACTAAAAACCGTCAAAATGAAAATCTAAGATATACGGGTAAGAATTACCGATCAATCAAAACCATCAAAGTCCTCTTCTTCAGTATCAGAATTGAAAAGTGAGAAAATTTCTGGATGAATATTTGTATCTGGATCATCTGGATCTTCCTCGTTGGAAGAACTGTTATCGTCAGAACTGTCATCGTCGCTGGCATTGGGAACAATTATTTCCGCCTTTCTAAAACAGGAAATTATTGTCTTAATGGAGACACCTTTCCATACTTCAGAGACCCACTTCGCGACTTTTACGAAAGTTGCCTTTCGCATAGTTCCGCTTTTTGTGTAGTAATGTAGACCTTCAGTTATCCACGATTCCCAGAGGCTTCGCATTCGGCATTTGAATGCTTTGTTTATAGCCAAATCAAGTGGTTGAGTTAATTTTGTCAAACCTCCGGGAATTATCGCTAAATTTGCAGACACAGTCTTCGCTGCAACTTTAACAGGCTCTGACAAGTGGGCTTTCATAGAGTCCATTATAAGTAGCCCTTTTGGATTGAAAAAAGCCCCTTTCCTTTTCCGCCAGACTTCGTTCAACCAATCTCGCATTACTATTTCGTTCATCCATCCTTTCTCGTTCGCGCGGATCACAACGTCATTAGGAAATTCTCCTTCGGAGAGAGTTTTTCTTTTAAAAATCAACAGAGGTTTCAGTTTTTCACCGCTTGCTGTGCAAGACAAGACACAAGTAAATGACGTTTTCTCGTGACCGGTAGTAACAATACTCACTGTACTTTCGCCAACCTTGTTGACAGTCCTGCTTGGTGGACAGTCGGAAGTCAAAGGTACCTCGTCCATGTTGATCACCTGATCGGTGGAAAACTTGTTGTCCTTTTGGTCCCCTACAAACTTCAGGAAAGAAGATTTCTTTACCTCCCAATCAACAGGCAATTTTTGCCCCACGGTTGAGTGGGCCCGAAGGGAGAGGTTTTTTCGTTTCATGAATCGGTAGCACCAGTTGGATCCAGCTTTGAAATCATCTAATTCCATCTTCGCCGCTATAACTCTGGCTTGTAAACGTATCTTTACTGTTGATATTGGAATGCTCTTACTTCTCTGGGATAAAATCCATTTCTCAAGACTAGTTTCCAGTTGAGGCCAAGCATCTTTCCCTCTTCTACGTGCTCTCTTACTTTTTGGCATCTTTAGTAGAACTTTCTTTTTGGAGCCCCATCGCCGAACACAACGTTTATCAACACTGAACTCTCTACCTGCTGCTCTATTTCCGATTTCTTTTGCTTTGGCAATAACATTCAACTTAAATTTTGCACAGTACCTTTTGTTTCTGCGTTTTGGAGCCATTTTGTTATATAGTTTCACAGTACGGGGGGGGGGGGGGGAACTATCTTCGCAGAGAGAGAACGAGAGCAATGCACGTGCGCTGTCGCCAAAGTGTGCATGACATCATCGTCATTCTTTTCTAAAATTAGTCAAGAACTTCGCGCATGCGCAGTGATAAACACCGGTTCAAGTAATGCGTTAGGGCCTGTTCACATAGGAGTCCGTTGCGGTGCGTTATTGAAATATATTTAACCAATGACAAACCTCCAAACAATTAGCAATGAAATTTTTAACGCCTATGATTGGTTTATTTTCGTCTCAACGTCATCTTTCCCTTAACGCTACGCAACGGACTCCAATGTGAACAGTACCTAAGGCTCAATTTTAGTAGAAAAGTGCAAGCTGAAAAGATTTTTAAATCCGAAATCGACGTAAAGGCCGCACCAGCGTAAGCGCCGCGCCCAACAATTTTTGAACTTTTTTTTACGTATGCGCCGCGGCGCTTACGTGCGAAATTACGGTAGTTTAATAGGTATGAGAGAGGAAAAATTAATAACTAGTATTTGAGAAAAATATGCTCTGAATACCTTTCTCTTTTCATTGGTTTTTGATCATAAAAGATAGTTTAAATGTAAAAAGAAAAATTAATGTTTCAATAAATAATAAATGATAAAAATAAATTCTCAGATGGCCAAAATGATGTATATCTGGCATGGAAATGAGACTTTTGTGATGTTGAAACAAACACATTAACTTTACTTGGTTGTTTACTGTTTAATCTTCAACAATCCTTTTTTTATTATTGTTATTCATTTACTTTTATGTGTAATTTACTAACCATGGAGATTAGCGTAAATGTGATTTCTTATATGCAACATTTTCAGAAAAATAGATTTCAGTTCATATTAAGAATATTATTTTAAATTATTTACATTTGTATATAAAATGAATTAAACAAATAAACAAGTAAATGTTTCATTTTTAGGATTGTTAAAACATTAGTTTTTAATCCCTTTTACTCCTTAACAAAAATTCAAAATATGTTTTTTAGGTTTCAAAAAAAAAATCTTATTTATTGTCTGTGTATGTGTCAGTGTGAATTACGTTATCATCAAGATTATTAACAGTCAGTAATTTTTCAGCATATTGTACAAAGTTTGGATCTTTAATTAGATGAAAAACTACATAAAAAACAACCTTTTTTGTTTGTTTCATTTCTTTCTTCCTAATGATTTGTATAGTACTTTAAAAACTTCTCATATTCCAATTTCTATTCTAAGAGCCTTAAAAACTGAAATTTTATCAGATGTACCACAAACAAAACCTGTATTTTTGAACTTTGGCCCTAATTTTGAAGTATCATGTAAATTTTCATCATAAATTTTACATCAGCTTTTAATGATAAAGATTTAATTAGATAAGAAATTTGTGATATTTTAGCTGTTTGAATGATCAAAATTTAGCTAAAAACTATATCTTGTGAGATATTGAGGTTTAACAATAGTTATAAAAGAATAATGAAGTTCTAATCAAACCTAGGAGAATATGTCATGGTATAACCGTAAAAAGTAGATACTTCTGTTCCATACCCTTTAAGAGTAAAAGGTATGTTGTTTCATGGGATTGTTATATACAGTACAACCTCCCAAATCCAGAATTGTTCAGGATACTGCAATTCAGGATTTGGGAATTTTCCAGATTTGAGAGGTTTTTGAATAACACTTAATTTTAGGAGAAAAAATAAACATGCTTTAAAAAAATGTAAAATTGTTTAATTATTAAATAGACCTCAAAACAGAACATATAATTACATTATAATTTAAACATTTCAGTCAATAATGTCTGTTGCTTTAGTTTCAGCTTATTAGAAATTATTTTTTCTTGAATCCTATATAGTGCCATAATTTCATGTTCTGAGATAAAATTCCAGTGTTCTAAGCCTAATATTGTTTAACTAATGATTTTATCAGGTCTTCCATTGACATTCTTTCATTTTCAGGGCGTTCCAAATCAGTTTCATGATCGCTGTCATCATAACCTTTGTTATTAACCACACTATCAATAATTTCGGAATCGCTCAAAGAACTGACGATCGGCACATTTTCGTCAATGTCTAAAACTTCCTGTATGTCCAAATTATCCAATTAAAGTTAATGTTGCTTTTATTTGCACATTCTACTAATTCTGTTATTTCAACTTCTTTTCCAGACACTTGAGAGCCTTCAAAATCATTGCTGTCACTTCCTTGAAAGGAAGGGCATTTTTTTGCCGATCATTTTGGTAGCAACATCTATCAGTAAAATGGAAAAGTAAAATTGGCCATTTATTAAAACATTCCAGATTTAGGGGGTTTCCAGATTTGGGAGGCTGTACTGTATTATTATACTTTCACATGTGGATAATTTGTTTCAAAGTAATCTGAGTATCATAATAGTATGTATAAAATTCATGGACAAAGAGGTTTACGTAATGCTACATCGAAGTTTTTAATATATCACTGTATGATTAAAAACTCCTGAATTTTAAGTTCTGAAATTTAATATGAACCCAATATTTGTGGTCAGATAAAATAAAGAGAACTTTTACTTTTTAAGAGGTGTTACATGGGTTTTCTTACTCTTTATTGCGTAAAGACTTAATGTTTATGCTCTTAGTAATTTTGTAATGAGAATGTAGATATAAAGTTAAGAAGTTACAAACTGGGGAAAGAAAGTTTTAGAGGAATGTCTTGGGAGTTTTGAAATGACTTAACTTTATAAATTAAAGCAACATGTAAGGAATAAATGGTATAAAGGGCAACAAATAAAGAAGACAAACCACACTCAACTACTCCTACACTTTTAGGTTTTTATTGACAAAGAATTGTACGTCTAGAAAACTTACTTCTTTTAACCTTGTCTAACATATAAGACAAGAGGTAAAAAGCTTTTATATTATTTGAAAACAAGTTTGTGTAATTTATTTACCTTATAGCTTGTATGTGTAACTATGTAATGCATCTAGTTTTTTTATTTTTATTTTTTCTAAAACGTGTTTTACTCAGAATGAACTACAAAAATGAGGTATGCAATTTTTTATTCTTTTAAGAATATTTGATATTTATATTTTAAATTTTTGACTGTATTGTTATCTGATTATTATTATTCTGTATTCTAACATTCATTTGCATAATGCATATGTATGTGTACATATTCAAGTCCAAACTGTGTGCTATACTATCTCTCACATTTTCATTGAAGTCTGTATTAAATGTGTTTTGTGCCAGAAGTAAAGCAGGCTTTGAATTTAATGATTCAGCTTTTGCTTAGTGATGGTTTTACTGTCTTCGAACATGTAACAAATAATCATTCTGGTTATCGTAAACATTCTAAGAGCCACTTAAATTAGAGATCCATTTAACATATAGCATAAAATAGAATTTAGGTGTCATGCCTATAGGATTAGTCAAACATCCCAATATTTACATCCCATGTACATAGTGCCCCTGTTATCCCTTTTTGCCTTCATCATCCTGTATGCATTACATCCAGATTCTTCTGTCTTTGTTAAGTGTCTATATATGTATGTACAGTGGAATCTTGATTGATCATTCTCCGAATCATCGTTTTTCCGTATGTGTCATTTATTTCACGCAGCCCCGACAATTATATTGCTTTGTTATGTTCCTGCATTTATCGTTCAATTCAGTCGGTCCCTTGAAAAATGATAGATTGAGATTCCACTGTATATGTATGCATGTATACACAATAGCTAAATGGAATATTTTCCAAATTTTAAATTCAAATGGCATGTATTCGAAACTTGCATGTCATTTGAATAGACAAAGACTGCCAAAGGTTAGACTGTATGGCCTACTTGTTCCTAAGGTTCATTTAATTTTTTTTCCTTTGTGTATTTTAACAGAATTACTGAGGTTGCACTACCTATCATGGAAGATAAAGAGTGTGATTTCAGATTGTCGTATGGCCCTCTAAGAGTTATGTTGTCAGGTGATCGAATCCTTTTTGAAGTGAATTGTTATGCAAAATGCTTGTGTAAATGACACATTATTATCTTTGTTTTCAATATACAGTCAATTCCAGTTAATCGGACCACATCAGGACACAATTATTTTGGTCCTAATAACTGGCTGATCCGATTAAACAAACATGCCCGTTGTTACAAGATGGAATTCGGTCCAGAGGATTTGGTCTGATTAACTGGAATTAACTGTATATATTCTTTGTGAACTGATAGCCATCGGGTTTAGAGATTTTCTTTTTCTTAGAATTGCATTTGATGGTCAAGTAGTATGCCATCCTAATATTTTAGACCTATTGTGTTACGATAATGTGAACAAATTGAGAGAAGTGGGGGGGGGGGATAACCAAAAATTGTCTAAAGAACTTATGTTCTTTTAGAATGGGTTTACTGTACAGTGAATCTCAAACTTTTTTTTTGCTGTGCAATTAAATAAAAAGATATTTAAAAAAATTTTGCACTCTTGTATAGTGAAAGAACAAAGTTCAGATGAGAAAAAATATATTAAATGACTAAGATTATATATTTCAATATTGTTTATCTCTTTTGCTTCAGCTTCCTAAATCAAACTGAGGGAGAAACATATAAATTATTTCAAAAACGAGTTTCTGACTTAGTGGAAGCCAAGAAGAGGGCAGAAGCTGATGGGCATTTAATGACATTTGACAGAAAAGGTAAGATTCCCAATTTTAATGTTTTAGACTCTATCATTGTATAAGTAAATTAAACTTTTGAGTTTATAACTGACTAGCGGCCCATCCCGCCTTTGTTCGGGTTGAACAATTATCTATCTTAAGTAGATATTAGGTAGGTATAATTTATTTTAAAACTTCATGGTATACCACATTTTTTGTTTCGTTCTATACTACTTTATATATTATTATAGAAGTATAGATACACATTGGTATCCCAAAATTAGAATAAGAGATGAAATAAAAATACAAAAATTTTAAAAAAGGATTTTAAGTAAAGAATGTTTTTTTTTTTTAATTATTTTAAGCACCTAAAATAATATTCAAATTAATATTATGTTAGTTATTAATTAAAGTTAATTTTTTAAAAGAAAGAGGTGTGCTTGAGACTGTAGTTTTATTCAAAAATAAAAAAAGGATTTTAAGTAAAGAATGGGTTTTTTTTTAATTATTTTAAGCACCTAAAATAATATTCAAATTAATATTACGTTAGTTATTAATTAAAGTTAATTTTTTAAAAGAAAGAGGTTAAGAGATGAAATAAAATACAAAAATAAAAAAAGGATTTTAAGTAAAGAATGTTTTTTTTTTAAATAATATTAAAATTTTTTAAAAATAATATTCCTAAAGTAATATTCAAATTAATATTATGTTAGTTAATAATTAAAGTTAATTTTTTAAAAGAAAAAGATGTACCGGAGAATGGCTAGGTTCGAACCGCTAATGTCAGAACAAAAGCCCACCGCGATAGCACCACGCTAAGGATCGTTGAAAACTTCGGCACAAAAAGCAGTAGAGGACAATAGCGGTAACAATGGAGATTGTTAAGATTAAGCCCCTAACTTTATTTCTACTTATCAGATATACATAATATATAGCTTATGTCCATCTGGAATAATGTACCTTTCAAACAGTGAAAGAATTTTTCTAATAGGTGCAGTGGTTCTGGAGATTACCCTCCATATACAAAATCCGCTCTCTCTTTATATATAAGTATAGATTGGGGAATTTTTTTTTCTATATTCCCTGGTTTTCCCGGCTTCTGTCCTTTTATCTCTGAACATGTTATTAGTTATCAGTGGTTCTCAAATTTCGACTTCAACAACATAAGGAAACCATTCTTAGAAAGATGAGCACTTTTATAAAAACCAAGACAATTTATTATTAAATAAATTGTTTTAGTTTTCAGACAAGAAATCTAACACAAAAGCCGAAACAGCTAACTCAAGTCCACCTTCAAATATGTTGAATTGCTGATCTGGTGTTCTTCATATATAGGCGTGGATATCCCTGGCAAAGAAGTGGCGCCTCCTAGATTTCACTAGGAGAAGAAATATTTTCAGCAGTCACGTTTTTCTCATGTCCAGTAGAAACTTATACAAATTACGAATATTGGTTATGTAACAACACATTACCAATTGGTTATGTTACAACACATTGTTATGCCTTGGATATGTAACAACACATTATCCTATAACAACACATTACCAATTGGTTATGTAACAACACATTGTTATGCCTTGCATATGTAACAACATATTATCCTGTACCTTTCTGCATTTAAAGCAGAGTCCTGTAGAGCTTAATATGATGATAAAACAAAACTAAAATCTTGTTTGATATAAAATAGATTATCTGCTGTAATTTAGACATTATACACAGCTAAACAGTACCAAAAAACAAAGAATTTAACATGACATCTAACATAGTAAGACCATACCTTATATGTAAGGTATGTATTATCTATTTAAAAAAAAAAAATGTGGAATGGCCACTTCCCCAACCAATCATGATGGTTACGCCATAGGGCAGTTTGCCATTAATACATAATAAATCAATGTATGATTTACTTCTGTATTAATCAGGAGTAAATAAGGATAAAGAAACCCAATTTCTGATTAATATTATGACCTGAAAGGAAGTTGCATTTTAATATTAGTGTACATGAGATATGTACGTTTCCATGACTACGAGGTGGGTGGTTCCCGTAATTTTGGAACACATAATATATTAAACGATATATCCAAGAGATTCTATGTTTATTATGTTATGTTAAGTTATAACCAAAAAAAGGGTTCTTTAAAATCAAATAAAGTTGACTGTAGCACTCCAAAACAAACCATCATACTTGTTGACAAAATGGTAATGCCCTTGTACTAGCACACAGCACATTTTGGGAGGGGGTTGCTAGAATCCCATTATCAAGGTGTGATGAAACAAAAAAGTGCTTTATAGTACTTTATTTTCATTTTAACTGAAGAGTAAGAACTTTATTGTCTATATGTGTAGGGTTTTCATGCTCTGTAAAATAAAAGCTTCTACGTGATACAATTATTTTAGTATTTACAAAAAGCTGAACTAAATCAAAATGTGTTTTTATAAAGTAATTCTTTGATGAATTTCTTTTTCATAGTGTCATGTATGCAATATTTATAAAAGTAGCATAGTTAGGCTAGAACAGTCATTCTAAGTGCTTTAAGAATGCTCTGTACAGTTGTACAAGTTATACTTTATTTTAATACAATCTTTTATTTTTATCTCTAAATAAATTGAATGAAACTATGAAAATAAATTCCTCATACTTTTAGGTTGTTTATTTTAAAGTGTTGTCTTATAAATCAAGGAAAATGTATGTTTTTATAATAACTTTTTTATGTTATAATTTTTATCCATTTAATGAAAGGCTGAATATCAACTCAGATTTTTTTTTTTTATTTACTTCATCACACATATTTCTTCTGAAAAGTTCTAAAAAAAATTTAACCCTTAATTTTTTACTAGTGATGCAGCAATTACTGAGAATTGTTAGTAATAATCCAGTGACTTAAATTTTTGATATTAAAGAACATATGCTTTGGTCTTGTTCAAATGACTTTTTACATCAGTGGTTCCCAATCGATGGTCCACGGACCACAGGTGGTCCGTGAGAGCCTCGGGAGTGGTCCGGCACCATATATTAAAAAAGTTGCCAAATTGTTATTTCAACATAAATTTTTAATTGAGTCTTTTATATTATTATGTAGTAGGCTAGGGCCTATATACAATAAACATTATAAAAAAAGTAATTTTTATGTATTAAAATTAAAGAATTTGTAGTTCAGTCATACTGTACACTGTACAATAGCAATAATAAATAATGTGTTCTAAAAAAACTGTTTTACTTAATCACCCATGAATCAATATGTTTCATTTTCAAGCTGAGATTTAGGCTATCTAATCCTAAAGATTGAAAACAAGGTTAAAACAAAATGTGAGTATGTTAATCCTGTATCCCTTTTGCCCAAGGGATATTCTATACCCCCCATACCCCCTGGAAGGTCCCCCCTCAAGTCGGTGGTTTGTGTGTGGGGGGGAGTCCACACATGGTTCAATTTCTAGTTTAGTGGTCCACAAATTTCTACAGGTTGGGAACCACTGTTTTACACCTTTTGGTCTTGTTAAAATGTTAATATATTTATCCTTTGTATACAGTATTTTTTTTCTCTTAAGGCGATGAAAAATCAGAAGCAAATAAAAAGAGGAAGAAAAGTAGATGGGAACCACAAAATTCTGAAAGTGATATCAATGTTATGCCTAGATATGTACAGCAAGGTTTGTTTCATTTACTATTTTCCAAGCTATTTTAAATTAGCTAAAATACATTTATACTGTCTGTAATTCTACATTTTACTCAACAGTCTTAGAGTTATTTTGGCTGTAAGCTTTTTTGAACATATGGGGTTACAGTTTAGTAGTATGTTACAGCCAGTATGTTCAGTAGTACGTATGTTGCAGTTTTATGTTATAGTTCTTTTCACTTAAAAATAATAATGGTAAATAGAGATGAAACCTGCATTGAATTAAATCTAAAATACTATATAATTGCATTGACTATTTTTTATTTTATTTTACTGCCAGTGAAAAGAAATTGTTAGATATATGCATGTGTCATAATTTCATTGAATTTTTGACGACTTCAAAAATTTACTTGGAGGAGATGACAGAATTTGAAAAGAAAGAATGGAAGATGAATAAGAAAAAAGTACTCCTGCTCTTTCAATTTTTATTCTGATTTCATGTGAATTATATTATTAATTTTGCCTATGCTTACATTGTAGGACAGAAAATGAAAGGTTTTCATGTTTAGTATTACATTTTAATTGTTACTCCTTATATCTCAATAAATTGGTTATTATTAGTGTTTACATAATGTTTCTAGATCAGGCGTCGGCAACCTATGGCACGCGTGCCAGGCTTGGCACGCGGTGAAGTTCTTAATGGCACTCTACACTACTTTACATTGGAAATAAATTCAGCATTTTCATTTACGTACACTAGCAGTAAAAGTGTAGTCACACGGACTCCCCTCGTAAATTGAGTGGGTCCGTTCCAAGTGCGTTTTGTTCGGTGCATCGGTATACGAATGTAATGACAGAATACTAATTTGAATTTGTGACAATTTGTAACATAGCTTATACTAATTCTCATATTGTTATATGATATGTAGCAAAGTTCAGTTGTTTTTTCTTTAAGTTTTTTGTGAAGACTTGCATTATATTGGTTTAATTTTTGTTATAATTCATCCATATTTCATCAAATGGAGAATAAGAAACAAAAACTTGATGTTAATTGTTTTAATTTTTTAAAGTAAATTGCAAGTGCTCTGCTTTCCACTTTTGGTTCTACATATCTCTGTGAAAAAAAATTTTCTCACATGAAATATATTTTGAGTCCACACAGAAGTTGTTAAATAACTGAACATTCAGAATCTTGTGTGAAATTAAAAGTGACAAATTATACCCCTGATATTGAAATATAAGGTAAACTGGTGCAGGGACAAGGTTCACATTAAAAAAATTATAATTTGTGTTGGAATTTTCTATTGTTTATTCTTTTAATAAATATGTTTAAAAGATAAATTTGTTATCACATTCTTCTCCTCTAGAACTCCATTATATAATTTGATGGGCATATATACACCTATACATATATACCTACTATTACTCTCTTGTAACAAGAATTAAGTCAGCACCCTGAATCATATAGTAGAGTGACTTGGCACACCACAGCTAATAGGTTGCCGACCCCTGGTCTAGATAATTCGTTGTCTCATTTAAAACTGTATATTTATATAGATACATATATTTTTTTTAATAGATCCTGGCCTTGTGTCCTATGCAATCCAGGTTTTTGGATCCACAGATTTAACTTCTGAACAATGGAAACAACTTGAAGATCAAAGAAAGGTTAGCCTTATTATCCAGTTATAAAATATTTTAATTGTTGTATAGAGTATTGGCTTGTATATCTATATGTATGCATTGCATAACTGTCAAGATGGGACAATCTGAATAGTTTAATACTGTTTTAAGTATGTCTAACAACATAATATTGTAAGTAACTGTGATAACCTTTGTAGAAATACCATAAATTTTCAAAACACCGTTTGATACTGTATTGATACTATATTGTTCTTTTAAATCAAAGTAGTATTCATACAAAAATACTTGTCTGTCATATTCATCTATTTATGGACTTGTTAAAATTATCTGCTTTACACTTAATAGTGCTATTAAAAACTATCATTATGTAAATTTTGTAAATCATTTCTGTGGTCTAAGGTAGTCATGAGTTGCACAAATTTCTGTTTACATATAGAAAGGATATGAAAATTTATTAACAATCACAGTATAAGTATTTTAAAAATATGCATTTCTAAATATCCTAAAATTTTAGATCATAATTCATATATAAAAAAAACTAGCTGAATACCCGTGCTTTGCTACAGAGTACATTCAAATTAAATACAACAGTCAATGTATACAATTAATGGCAAAAGAAAAACAAAAAAAGTATATTTACAATAAATACAACGGTAAATGTATGTAATTAATGCCAAAACAAAATATATACATATATTTATAAAAAAATCATAACAGATAATTTTTATAGACAAAATAATGTAGAAGAAAATATTCAAATTAAATACAATGGTCAATGTATGTAATTAATTTGCATGTTTCATATCCATAAAACATATTAATTTGAATTGAATTCTTTAAAAACTTCCATCTCAATTAGTCTAGTGATTAAATTTTATCTTTTACCATATTTTAATATTTTTCTTGTCAATTTATTTCGTTGTTATGCACGTGGAGCAAAATTAATTTCAAGTATCACAAAGAGAAAAGAAACCACATGATCAGCATTTAATAAATTAAATTCTAAAAATTAATCTTTAAAAATTCACCAAAAATCAGAAAATGGAGGTAAAGATTAAAAAAAGATGTCATTTTAAAGTAATTTTTATGATCTTTCTCGTGATATAAATTTTATAACCCTCAGATTATTATTTTAAATGTAAACTTTAAAAAATGTTACTAAAACAGCTTAAGAATTTATTTTAAAAAATCTAAGAAGAATTTTTCAAAAATCTTTCGTAGTGCACTCCTGCATTATAAGAAGAATCACCATGCAAAATTTCAGCCCTTTAGGTCCATCAGTTTGGTCTGTGTGCTATCTGTCAGTCAGTAAGTCAGTTCGGAACTGTTTTATGCATATACATTACAAAGAAAATTGCTAAAAAATACAAGATGGATTATTTTTTTTTTTTAATATTATGTGAGCAAATCTATAATATACTTCTATTTTTAAACTCATTTCATGTATTCTTTTGACAAGTTACATCTATAATACTTTTTAATTTTGGTATATCTGTGATGTAGGTTTTCATTATCTGAGTAATTTATTATGTTTCTGCAGATGCGTTTGTTGTTTGAAATAATGCAAGCAAAGCAGAAAGAAGCTGAGGTCAGGCGACTAACGGGCAAAGTTAAATATGAATATGATTCCGATGAAGAGACGGAAGGAGGAACATGGGAACATAAGAAGAGGGCAAATGAAATGGAGAAAACCAGATGTAATTATTATTTTTCATTTTATAATTATGAATTCTTTTTCGCTGATCAGTGCCATAGTAAAGCTCATTTCAAGATAAAAATTCATACTTGTTTACTTTTCTCACTAAAAAAGAGTCAAATGTTCATAGCAGAAAATGAACACTATTTCTTCATTGCGTATAAATAACACAAAAAGTGTTTCAAATGTAAAGTACTAGCCGGCTTTGCCCAGCTGTCAAATCACATTTCACTTGAATTTAAATTTTTTTCACTTTTAATTGCCAAAAAATCCCCCAAAAATCAGTACACCTTCAAATGATCTATTAAACATAAACTGTTTTGAAATTGTCTTGGACACTTAGCCAGGAAATATAGTCCCCCCAAAAAAAACTTATTATTGTAACAAATTTCATGTTAAGTAAATTAGATTAGTGCCTTTTTCAAGTGTATATTTTGTTTTCTGAAAACAGCTCCATGTGTAAGAAGACAACAGAATGTCTGTATCGCATCTTCCATGGTTTGCGTTAAAGCAGTGAATGCTGCTTATCATTGACCCACAAATATGCTCATCCTCTGAAAAGGGGAAAGCAGGTGGTGGAAACTTCAAATCTTGAAGGACATTTTGCAAGTTCATATCATGCAGTGTAAAGTTGTAATGAAATGTGAGCTAGCACTTCTAAGAAGGTTTAAAGTAAATTTAGGTCAGTGTAATAGGAAGCCTACTGTTTGTATGTATTAAGAGTGAGAATCTCAAACACAAATATTCATAATTATTATAAATGTAACAAATGTATAACCTAAAATTTGATTTTTTGTCACAAATTTCCTTTTAAGTAAGACAATGATTCTTTTCCCACTGCAGATTGGGCAGAAGAACTGACTGAAAAGGCCAAAGGTAAACATCATATTGGCGATTTTCTGCCTCCCGAAGAGTTAGAGAACTTTTTAGAAAAGTGGGAGGCTGTTAAACAAGGAAGAACGCCTGATCTATCTGATTACAAAGAGCATAAAATAACCGCAGACAATATAGGTTACCAGATGTTACAAAAATTAGGATGGACAGAAGGCCAGGGCCTTGGAGCAAATGGTTCAGGCATTGTAGAACCTGTTAATAAGTAAGTGTCTTTTATATTTTTTTATTTAAATGTAGAGAATTTTCTGATAAAACCCTCATACACATATCCTCACAAAATAGGTTGCTTAGGGTAGGGGGCAAAAGCTGGGAGCCTAGCATACATGGTTCATTCCAGTAGATGCTTGATTGAATGAAAATACTGACTTGAAGATATTTACATTCCTGTGGTGGGGGCGATGGCCCGGTTGGCAAGCCAGTGATCTGAGGGTTGTGGGTTCGATGCCGGTCACTGACAAAATCCACCGCCGTTTTCACTAAAGGTGGCTGGTTCACTTTAAATCTGTCGTGGCTGCAATGTCCTCCAAGTTATCAAATTTACTTATGGCGGTCCTGTTGATGTGGGATGCGGTAATAAAATACAAATATAATATTACACACATTTTATTGCCTCACATTAAGAACACAAACTACACCAGGCAACACGGACAGATACATTACACAGACTAACAGCCCATATCATTTTAGCCGTTAGGTGGCATAAACAGATTGGTCACGTGGGTATTAGCAACTTGGCAATCACAATTCTAGCGCCAACACTTCCCCTCAATACACACGTTATCTATCATTTGATACACAAGTATCGTCAATACCCAAAATATTTAAGCAGTTGAAATGCTTTTGTTTACATAGTCCTTTGTGAGTATATCTGCACCCATACTTTCCGTAGGTACATAACTTACACGTTCATCCTTTAAAGCTTGTTGGACAAAATGATGTCGTATGTCTATGTGCTTTGTCCGATTGTGATGTATAGGATTCTCTGCCAATTTAAGCGTGCCAGCATTATCAGTGAACATATTTACATTTGCTAAATCTTTTAAATCTAAATCTGTCAAGATATTACGAAGTTAAATTGCCTCTTTAACACCTTCAGTTAATGACATATAATCCGCCTCAGTTGAGGAAAGAGCTACCATTCTCTGCTTTTTTGATTCCCAAGTAATCACACTCCTACTTAAAATGAAGCAGTAGCCAGTGTAAGACCTTATGTCTTCTACACAATTTCCCCAATTGGCGTCAGTATAACCAATCAAACTATCCTCAGTATATCTAAAAATTAATCCATAATTCATCGTACCCTTCAAATAACGTAATACACGTTTTGCTGCAATCCAATGGGTTTTATCATAACATGACAAAAACTGACTTAGTTTACTAACTGTGTGTGCTATATCTGGCCTGGTACTTACTGCTAAATACATAAGTCCTCCGATTAATTCACGATAAGGGTAACTATTTTCTGTTGGGGTGGTGCTTTTCTCCAATTTAACATTTATGTCCATGGGAGTTGAAGCGGGATTGGCTTCGGCCATACAATATCGCTCTAATAAATCTCTGATGTAACCCTGTTGACTAATTGTAATAATTTCTTCCCCTTGTTCAAAATCCATCCCTAAACAATGTTTTACTAATCCTACATATTTAACATCTAATTCCTTTTCTAGGTGTTTCTCAATTTAGAAATCATTTCAGGATCTTCCGACATAATTAAAATATCGTCTACATAAATTGTTAGTAAAGTTAATTTGTTATTTTGTTTCAAAAAATATACACGAATCTGAACTGGTATTTTTAGCTCCAAAATCTTTTAGAATTTTAATAAACCATCTTCGACCTGATTGTTTTAGACCATACAATGATTTCTTTAGTTTACAAACTTTATTTCCACTTTGAAAATCATTTAACATCTTTTCTGCTGTTTTAAATATTTTACCGTTTTTATTTTCGTTTCTCATAGTACTTAGTAGTGCATCGCTAAAATGTTTGGGGCATTCCATAAAAATTTCCTCTTCGAGTGTTCCATTTAAATAAGCTGTAGTTATATCAAAATGATGAATGGGTACACCAAATTTTGTTGCAATGGCTGCTAGCAATCTTATAGAGCTGTGGCGAGCAACAGGGGCAAATGTTTCGCCAAAGTCTATACCTGGCTCTTGT
Organism: Dolomedes plantarius; assembly: GCA_907164885.2. Classification (NCBI taxonomy): domain Eukaryota; kingdom Metazoa; phylum Arthropoda; class Arachnida; order Araneae; family Dolomedidae; genus Dolomedes; species Dolomedes plantarius. Next base: position 114,614,923 of record OU015503.1, on the reverse strand, counting down.
GAGAAACCTTGAGCTACAAGGCGGGCCTTCCGACGTTCAATGCTTTCATCTGAATTATATTTATTTCTTAACACAAACCTACTACCTATCACATTTATATTTTTGGGCCTTTCTACAAGTTCAAAAGTGTCGTTTTTCAAAATACATTGCATTTCGTTGGCTAGGGCGAGTTTCAATTCATTTGATTCGGGTTTACTTAGCGCTACGTTAATCGGAATTTCTGCAATTTGTGCTTGATTTGTCGTGTCATCACTTTCGTCAGAATGAACATTATACTCTTTCCTGGGTCAACCTACATTTCCTGTGTGAATGATGCGTGGGCATCCGCGCGCTATCCTAGGTAGCTTTAAGTCGTTAGAACAAATCGTTTTATTTTCTGAATTGCAAATGTCAGGGTCAAAATCAGAAATATTCTGAATATCGCTATGAATGACTTCATCTGTCGAAGTATTAGGTTTTGGAATGTCAATCGGAATATTTATTTCCATAGGTTGGTAATTTTCATTTTCCATGTTTCATATTCTTTTTTCAAAATTTCGGGATCAGGTGCATCCTTTATTATATAAATCCATTCGTCATTTTTGATAAGCAGGGCTTTCATCTGAATTTTCCATGTTTCATAATTCTGCTTATTCAAAGCTTCAATTCTCGTGCACCCAGCGGACGACATTTTTCACCAGTTTCGATTCAAGCACAGTTCATTGTAATTTAAATAATGTCCAATAAAACATTTCGTATTCTGCTTATGGCACTTAGATGGGTGCCTGGGTCCATAACCTGTTGATGTGGGATGCGGTAATAAAATACAAATATAATATTACACACATTTTATTGCCTCACATTAAGAACACAAAACTACACCAGGCAACATTGACAGATACATTACACAGACTAACAGCGCATATCGTTTTAGCCATTAGGCGGCGTCAACAGATTGGTCACGTGGGTATTGGCAACTTGGCGATCACAATTCTAGTGCCAACAGGTCCGGGGTCAAGTGTTCTGGTCTCATCACTTGACTCGGTTCTAAATTACGGGACCAACTTGTAGGGGGTAATGCTAGCCACCTATACAGTGCCCCTTTAAATGAATGGCCAGCAGTCTCGCCCTTTACTGAGAACAAATGCTAATCTTCCGGGCATTTGTAATAAATAAATAAATAACATTCCTGTGGCAACTAAAGAGACCAAATAACCTAAAGTTCCTTTAATCTCTAATTTCTCTGACATCTGAATTTATTGTCCAGGTAGTCAAAATTTGATTGGTTGATACAAAAGTAGCATTATTTTTTCTGTGCTATTTTAACATCGCTTCAAAAAAATTGGTGTCACTTGTAAAATTTTAGAGCCATTTGACTTCTGGAATTTTATTTGCTATTGGTACGAATGGACCAAGTCTTCCTTTTCCCCCCACCTATAGGAACTGTCTTTTGGATCAGTTCAACTTACTAAAATAAATCTTTATGTTGACAAAATGATTGGCCCAAGAAGTTTTTAGTAGCATTCAACACATTTTTCATCAATAATTCGTTGAAGAAAAATGCTATGTCATGAAGATTAACATGACATAACTGGAAGTGATCATATGTTTATAACATGGTTATATGCTTTAAGATATTTACATACCTGTGACTTCCAAAAACAGCAGCTTACTTAAAATTAAACTAAAATGGTGTATGGCTTTTGAATTTATTGTAGATATTGTCAAAATTTGATTGCTTGATATTAATGCAATGTCATTTTATTTACTTTTTCAATACTACTTTGAAAAAAGGGAAGTTAATAAGTATTTTTGGTTGATGGTTTGCTATGTGTTTCCTTTATTTAAATTCAAATTTTTGTACGTAAAATAGTGGAAACAGTTTTTTAAATAATTGACAACATTCTGACAGTCATAAAATTAAAATTAAAATTATGTTGTGTATCATTTACATGTATTAAAAACTGTTTTTTAGTTTTTAGATTCACCCCAAAAAAATTATTGAAAAATTTTGAGGAAAAGCATTTTGTAAACTGTAAATATATAAACCTTTTTTTTTCCATGATTATGTACTAACAAAAAAGGAAATTATGCAGTGAGGTTAAAGTATTGAATAGAGTAACATTGAAACTTTTATAACCACCCTATTTTTTTTTTTTTTTTTAAATCTTTAAATACAAGAAGTAATTTTTCTTTTTATGTTTAAAACTCACAGTAGTATCTTGATGTGTGATTGAAGCTAGTTTTCAGTAGATTTAATTTTCTTTTCTTACACTGTTTCTTCCTTACGTAGATAAATGATTTTATTTACATATTTATTAATGAAATCTAAATTTAGAAATGCTGCTCCTATGGAAAATGCCGGTTTAGGACAACATAGGCCTGATGATATCAAAGTTGATGATGATGAGTATGAAGCATACAGAAAACGAATGATGCTGGCTTACAGATTTAGACCAAATCCTTTAGTAAGTGTATGAAACAAGTAAAAAATTATTTCTTTCCAAATTCTGAATTTTTAACATTTTGTACCATTAACAACTGTTGCTGTTACCAGTTTAGGCTTTGTTGGTTCCTAGATAGTTGTTTCAGCGATACCCAAAATAGGGATGCGACATCGACAGCAAAACATCGATATTCAATATTAAAACATTGATGCTAAAAAACATCGCCCCAAAACCATCAATGTTTTTAAACATCGATGTTTATGAACTTTCATTTTTTAAAACTGGTTTAGTAACCTCTAAGATTAATGTTACTTCGGTTAGTCATGGAGGGGGGGGGGGGGGGGGGATTTTACTCTCAGGTTGGGCTGACACAAATGACAAAAACTTGGTTGCTAGAGTCAGCGCATATCGCAGAATTTCCATTATACATTTTATTAATTTTACCAGAAAATTGAGGCAGAAATTATTGCAATTTATTAAGAAATCATTTTTTTTCAAATTAAATAATACAAAAGAAAATTACATATATTTGTACCAATTTGAAGTACTGATGCAAAACCAACATATGGGGGAAAACTGAACAAGCTTATTTTTTCTTTACTGTAAATAACAATTATTGGGGCATATAATTATTATTCATTCGTTGTTCATTGCCATTTGTCTCTAATCGTTCCCCCTTTTGTATTCGTCCTTTTCAGAATTCAGACCTACATTTACTGAGTGAGAAAATTATGCTACGTGGTTAATTTTTTTTTATTATGGTACATTTTCATTTTTAAAATAACATCGAGACAATGTAAAACATCAAGCACAAAACATCGATATTAAAAAAAATCGGCTTCAATGAATCGATGTTTAAAACATCGATGTTTTTATCAAAACATCAATGTTTTGAAAACATCAACATCGATGTTGGAAAAGTAGGGTATACCTTGTTTGAAATGCAGATCATTTCCTTGAGTGGATGAAATGTCTAAAATAAATAAGATAGCGAGGTAAAAAATTTCCTTCTGTGTCACAGAGTACAGTTAAAAGAAAAAAACTTTCAATCCAAATCTACAGTCATTGAAAATATTTTCTGCATAGGTAAGGTCTGGGCTGGGTGTATCCAATACGAATATTATCATTCAGTCTTAAGCACTTAATGCACAGTACTGTGACATACTTGGGTGCCGTTTACTTGCAGAATGGTGCAGCTCCGTGAACATCACAGGCAGGGCCCGATTTAGAAAATTCTTGACTATAGGCACAACTTGGGATGGGGGCCCCCTAACACTGATGTGCACGTAAGATTTCCAAAATTGGCACACAAAAAAATATTATGAATCATCGTGAAAGTACCATTTTACCAAGAATTGGCTATTGGAAGCATAGAAGCCTAGAACATTATCAAATAACAAAAAGCAATACAACATATTAACTTCATCATTAAAACACCAATACAATGCAACCAGAAAAACTTATTAATCTCTTATATACACTATAACATACATAGGATGAACTATACATATGATGAACCTATCAATCAAATTTGAAAGCATATATAAAAAATTGCTATTAAAAAAGGTAAAATAAAAAAATTTGAATTGGGAATTTTTCCTTTTTAAAATAAAAATTTTTGGGGGGGCCCCTAGGCTACTGCGCCTAATGGAAAATTAGGGCCTGATCACAGGCACTGTGCTTTTATGTTCATTCAAATAGAACTGATTCATTTGTGTCACGTTTAATATTAAATTGTTTGTATCCAAATATCTTATATCATGTTCGATGTCAAATTGCTTTTATTCTAGAAATTTTGATCTGTATACATCATGGAAATCTTTAATATTTTGTTTCCCTATAACTCGACAATGAAAGATTATGATGGTGCACTGCCCAAACATGGCAGCAATGTTCAGATTGTTGATTGTTGATAATTTAAATCTAACTTTTGAGAATGTATTGTTTTTTAATATAAGTCTAAATAACCAAGTTTTAATGATTGCTGGGCATGGTGGCCCAGTTAGTAAAAGCAGTGGGCCAGTGATCTGATCGTCCCTGGTTCGATGCTCGTCGCTGCAAATCCACCGCCGTGTTCGCTAATGGTGGCTGGGGCACATAAAATAGGTCGTGGTTGCAATGTCCTCCAAGTTCTTAAATTTACCTCTGGAGATGTGGGGTCAAGTATTCCGGTCTCATCACTTGACTCGGTTCAAAATTACAGTACCGGTCATTTAGCCAAGTCTCACTCTGACCCTTGTGCCGCTAATTCTAAACAGGAGCTGCCCCTTTCAGCACAATAGCCTATTAGTACAGGTAGCCCTCCTACAGCACGGCATCTTACAACACGGTTTCGCTCTAACACGATAAGATAAATTGCAGGAACCCTCGTATAACACTGCAACCTGTAACACAGTTTCGCTCTAACACAATAAAAAAAATTGCGAAAACATTCGTACAACACTGTACTTCTAGAGTACTAGATAAGATGATTTTTGTTTAACACATTTAAAAACTAAATTACCTTAAAACAATGAACTATAGTGGCTTTACATGAAAATGTATAAACAAATTATAATTTATTCATTTTTAACTCTATAAAATTACAAGAAGGCTTAAGCTTAGCTGAAAATCTTGAATCCTTTTTCCTGAATGCAGACCCTTTCGCCGAAAGAAGCCGAAAATTCAAAAGGGAGCTGCAAAATTGTCTGTCTCCATACCGTGAATCTACGATTACCTCGTAAGAACCAGCAAATGAACCAAAATTACAGAGTTTTAAAGAGGATAGATGGTGCACAAAATCTAAATGAAGAAAAGGGTTCTGAAAGTGAAGGTGGTATCGTTCAATCGAAAAAACGTTCTCGTTTGATTGTACTGAACAGTGATGAGGAAGAAATTTATTAAATTAAGGTCGCATTAAATGAAAATATATTTTTTTGTTTCTTTTCGTTTTGTGTTATACATATATTTATATTTTTAATAAAAATTAAGTTGCTTATATGGAATTTATAAAAAAAAATGTCTGTTTTTAATAAGATTTCGGAACGTAACCCCCCTTTTTGTACCTGGTGAATGGAACCTCCAACCATTAGCAACAACAACATAATTGTCTGCTTTTTTTAGGGGGGGGGGGCAAATGAATAGAAAAATTGTGCATGAAGGGGTTAAGAAACTGGAATGATCCTGTTTTCTAAGAGGAACACTCAGCTTCTTTAAATCCACTGTTAAAAAAAGCACTGAGGCAGTTGTGAATGAATGTTCCCCAGCCTGATGAAGAACTACATTCATAAGTTTCTGACCAGTTGCCATTCTTATTTTTCATTGTTGATCATAGAAAGCTGTGTGTTCCGAGTATGGATATTCCTCAAGTTAAGTGATACTTCTCTTGTTTACTTTCTTTTAGAACAATCCCAGGCGTCCCTACTATTAAAACTTTGATATCACTGAAGAAGATCACAAGAAGAAAAACCGGCTTTCCAAAAGTCTGCAATTTATTTAGATTTTAGAATTGTGATATTATTGTTTTCTCCTTCTCCAAGGAGGTTAAAAAAAAGTTCATCAAATTCACTGCTTAATCACCAAAAATTTACCTTTGTTAGCTTTTATATTGTACATATGGTCGTGATTTGCATAGCAGTTTCAGTTGTACATGCGCCAGAATATTTCGAGGACATTTTTGAGAGTTCTGCGAACTGTGAGATGAATAAAAAGTATATTTATGAAATATGTTTGTGTTTATTTCGAATGTTGGCATGTGTTCATGTAAAAGTTTCACTGAATGGTACTGTCAGCCACAAATAAAACTTGAAGGATATTTATTATTGAAATATGTAAACAAAAGTATATTACTTGCTGCATATTACTTGTTTTAAATACTGTTCTTATGGTGGTAAGAGAATTCCTCAGTACAGTGATAACTTAAGAGTAAACAGGTTCAAAGCATACTGTAAGGACTTTGCCTTTAATAAAAGACTGCCAGCATTTTTGTATTTAATGCTTTCATTGCATTTCTCGACTAAATACAGGATATTTACAATATATACATATAAAAAGATTAAATTCCTGTGTTGACGGCATCGACGAGGAAGGTCAGACTTGAGTTGTCGCTGCGCTCATTCAAGTCTATATAGGCCCGACAGTATCTCCAAGTCTCCGGCTCTAGCATCACTCTGAATAGCTTAGTCTCTGAATCACTAACATGAAATTAACTCGCGTCCGGCGACTTTATATACCTTCGCCGAACGTTCCCGAAATGTTGTTAGGGAAAATCCCGATTAGCTTTCCTCTTCTTCCCCTAACCTTCCAGCCACGTAGCAGGAGCGATGTATTTACATCATTTCCCACCTCCACAGCAATGTGTAAGCATCGTCAGACGCCAGTTGCGTCATGACCAGCGATATGCCAGCCGAACGACGTCATTCATCCAACGATGACGCCATACCATCAGTTAAGAATGACGTCAACGCACATCACGTAAAATTAGCATAATTAACTTTGCTATTCTCCTGCCACGAGGGAGCGCGGCGGTCGACGCCGGTATAAATACCCAGCCCGTTCACTTAGACGGTGTATTCGATGTAGTATTCGCTGTGGTATTAGACGGTGTGGTTGAGTGATAGTTGCTGAGAAGCGATTTTACCGAGCCAGGCTCTACCGAGGACCCGTATTAGGAAGCGGCGACCAACTTGCCAGCAGTGCACTGATGCTCTAGTCGTCTCGACCTTGCATGCCCGCAGGTAGCCACGGGATAGTTTTTGTGCCAGGAAGGCGCTATCTACCTTAAGTGTTTTCTTACCACGATAGCAAAGCTTTGCCTCGACCACCTGTGAGTTATTTTTCTTTTATTTTTCTACACCTCGGTAAGAACACGACAAAGCCAACTTTTTAGGATAACACTACGAGCTGTGTAGTGCGTCTGTAAACAAGACACTTTAATGTCGTTTTTCCTAAATAAATGTATTTTTTATCTTACCTAAACCTTCGTACGTCTTTTTAACATCTTGCATATCACACAACAAGCTAGCTAGCGTTGCTCTGTCTATATCTAAAGATTAAGAGTCCAACCTTCCCTGCTAGCCAGTACGACTCTGCACTATTAGCTATCAGTAAAGTTTGGGGCATTCCTGCCCCCAAATCTTAACTAACTTTGGTTGGAAGAGCCGCCAGGTTCTAGCGGCTCAATTCCGTAACATTTTGGTTATGGGCCGCAGGCCCTAAAGTTAAGTTCGTAAACAACTATTTTTCTTTAACTTGAGGGTGACTTTGATCTAAAATAGCAGAGCACAACGCGAAAGCTTTGTGATATGTGAGAAGCTAAGCGTCGAAGGTATAAACAAAAGGTAAAGGCCCTGAATTTATGAAATTCTATATTTGGGGGGGGGGCCTATTTGTATATATATATAATATTTAGTGTTTTAAATACTGTCTTGCATTTTTTTATATGCTTATATATATATATAGATTTACATACTGTACTTGTAACTTAAAACATGGCCTCTTTACAACCCCATATGGCTATAGATAAATTGACCGAGGAAAATTTCCATACCTGGGTAGCAGATATTAAATTTGTACTAATATCCCTTAATGCGTGGGACATTGTGAATAACCGCGAAACTAAACCGATAGCAAGTGCGGAAAATTTAGCTGAGGTAAGGGACTTTGAAAGAAGAACCCGACTCGCTTTATCTACAATCTTTTTAAACCTATCCCCTGCGTTTAAGTCGGTCGTGGAACATTGTACCACCCCCCAGGACACATGGTCAACCCTAAATAGGCATTTTCAGCCTGACAGTCGTAGCCGGCACATGCAATTATTTACCGAACTGGTTAATTGTAAGCCCTACGCTAGCGAGAAAATTAACATGTTTGCGGCACGAATCCGCAAGTTAAACGAAAGCCTAAAGGGAATAAATCAAGAAATAAATGAGACTTACCTCTGTTTCCAGCTAATCCGGTACTTACCATCGGAGTTTGATCACTTAGTGCAAACTATACTTCGTTGGAAAGATGCGGAATTTAAATTTGAAGCCATTCTAACTGAACTAGTCGCCGAAGAAACCCGAATTAGCGTGCAGAGACAGGATAAGCGTGAAAACGCTACTTGCGAAACGCAGAACACCTTTTCGGGTCGGCATAATTCTCGAAGTTGGAATAAAGACAATTTCCGACCGAAAACTCCATCAAGAAGCCCTTCTCCCAACAAACAAGTCCATTTTGGGAAATACCCAAGTGGGAAATCACCGGGGCGTAGAAAATCTAAACGCTCGTTCCGGCGAAACTCACCAAATAATGAAAAACCCCAGAGCCATTATACTGTAGAAGCCCTATTTACATCTCACAGTAATCCAGGTGACTGGGTCGTCGACTCAGCGGCAACCCATCATTTTTGTAAGGATAAATTCCTATTTGATGGACCCCTTGAGGATGTAAATGACAGGAGCCTAGCAGTTGCTACTAGGGGAAAGCCTATCCCTATCAAGCAAAGAGGGCCAGTCGACCTACTCTGTAAGGGCGAGAAACGCGCCATTACGCTTATGCGTGCATTGTATGTACCATCTCTAAGGCGCAACATAGTTTCATTACCTTTACTTGACGAAGATGGATTTACTTTTGAAGGGGGAAATGGACAACTCCACGTTTACGATAAAGATGGAAAAGGTTATTTCACAGCTCGCAAACAGGGGGGAATTTTTTATGCAAAACAGCAGCTAACCCCAGAACAAGCTGCGAGAAAGAAAGCTTACCAACACGAGAAAGAAACTCGATCGAAGAAAGGTAAGGCTTATGAAACTACAGCTAGAAAGAAACGAAATACCCTAAGCAAAAGTAATCAAAAACCTGCCAGTGCATTGAGCAGATGGCACCGCAGAATGGGCCATATGAACCCTGAACTAATCAGCCAGTCTTTTACAAATAAAAGTGTCAGGGGTGCTCAGGAGGTAAAATCATCCAAACTTTTTTGCGAGGATTGCAGGTTAAATAAAGCTAAACGGGTGACATTTAAACCAATCGGCCAAACTAGGTCAACAAAACCACTAGAACTTTTACATCTAGATTTGTGGGGACCTGCTTCAACGACGGGATATGCAGGAGAGAGGTATTTTTTGAGTATCACCGATGATCACTCAAGGAAAATCGCCCTGTATCCGATTAAAGATAAGACAGCTACTTTTCCCACCTTTTTAAATCATGTGAAACGCGCCGAAAGATTCCTTTCAACTAAGCTCAAAGCTATCAGAACTGACAATGGTAAGGAGTTTGACAACTCACAATTCCAAGAGTATTGCCGTACGAATGGTGTGGCCCACGAATTTACCGATATTTATTCGCCTGAAATGAATGGAGTAGCAGAGAGGTTGAACCAGACAATAGGGAATACCCTCCGCACGATCCTAAATTCAAGTAAGGTTCCAGTAAAATTTTGGCCAGAAGCCGTCCGCTATGCGGCCTACAATTGGAATAGAGTGTGCCGTAGAAACCAGACGAAAACACCGTTTGAGAAATACGGAAAGTTCAAACCCTCCATTAGTCACCTTAAACCATTCGGGTCAGTTTGTTTTGTGGGTGTGCCGAAGCAACACCGAACCAAATTTGATCCCAGAGCTAATAAGGGAGTTCTTGTAGGCTACGCATGTAGGATTAAAGGGTACAGAGTGTTGTTCCCAGAAACTGGGCGAATAGTCGAAACCCGGAATGTTAGCTTTGCTGAAGATGAACTAAATTTTTATCAATTGAAAGCTAAGCAGACTAACAATGGAGCAGTGCTGGGCGACCATTCAGAAACTACCATATACTCACTTCACAACCCGGAGCTTGAGACGGTGGTAATCCCACATATGGATTCGCGCCGAGTACATACCCGGAGTTACCAGCAGGATCCCAGACCAGGCCCTAGTTATGCAGTTCAAACTGATGAAGCAAGTGAAGACGAATCAGACAGAGAACTATACGTCCAAACACCTAGACTCCGAGTCGCTAAGTGGACAAGGGAAGCCGTTCCGAGACCAGATGGAAAGCGGACCGATATATATTATCGAGAAGTTAAAAGGCAAGGGGGCAAGAGCCACATATTGCGAAGCCTCAAAGAACTCAAGCAATACTGTAAAAAGCATAAAATTGAGTACCAGCCTGAATACTTCAACTTTAGCGGTAAGAATGGTAGGACGGGCCCTGTTCCAACCCCTCAGCGACAGGTGATTGACGATGATAGCGATCTGGAATCTGAAAGTCAGACGGAAAATGAAGAAATCAACTACTTTTCCGCCTATGACACTTCCGAAAGTGAGATTGACACAGCATGACTAGAAACTGTAGTCATCCCGAAAACCTTTAAACAAGCATTCAAAAGTAAAGAATCTAAGCTATGGAAGAAAGCGATGGAAGAAGAATTAAAAGTGTTAAGTGAAAGGGGTGCATGGAGCCTAGTACCGCCACACTCAAAGTACAAGCCTCTCGGTTGTCGGTGGGTTTTTACAACCAAAACCGATGAGCATGGAAATGTGGTAAGATACAAAGCGAGGCTCGTAGCACAAGGCTACAAACAGGTAAAGGGAGAATCCTATGATGAAACCTTTTCACCTGTAGTCAATTTCACCCTTATACGCCTATTTTTCTCCATGCTAGTTTCCAACCTAAAGTGGTATCACATCCAGTTAGACATCAAATGCGCGTATTTATACGCACCCTTATCTGAAACCATTACGATTACCCAACCACCCGGTTTCGTAGAAAAAGGAAAAGAAAGCTACCTCTGTCTACTAAAGAAAGCCCTTTATGGCTTACACCAGAGCGGAAGGGTATGGTTTTATGAAATTGAGAATATATTACTTGAAAATAATTTTAAGAAAATTAACTGGGCTAACTGTGTTTACCATTTATCTAATAATCTAATTTTACTTTTATACGTAGACGATATAGTTCTTTTTGGAAAAACTAAAACCCATATTGAAGCAGCAGTTAAAATTCTGCAGAAGTGTTTCGACATTAAAATACTTGGCCAAACTTCTAAGTTATTGGGGGTTGAATTTGAATTCAATCGAAAACAAGTTTTCATTCATCAAACCCAATACATAGATCAAGTTGCTAAACGCTTCAAAACCTTCAATATCCCAATTGTATCCTTACCCATAGCTAAAGGAACAATATATACCAAATTACAAAGCCCTACATCTGAACCTGAATTAACGGAAATATCATAACTACCGTATCGAAATATCCTAGGGTGTTTAGCATTTATCGCAAGTCGAACTAGACCCGACATTGCGTATGCGGTAAATATCTTCAGTCAGTTTCAGTCTAACCCAGGATTTGCTCACTGGTACGGTCTATTGAAGCTATTAGGGTATGTAATAGGTACAAAAAATTTAAAGCTAAATATTTCCTCTACCTCTAATGAATTAACAGCTTACAGTGATAGCGATTTTGCCGCCAATCGAGACGACCGAGTTTCAATTTCCGGTCAACTCATTTTACTAGATAAATCGCCTATATTCTGGCGAACTGGCAAGCAAAAGGCCATAGCGCTGTCAACTATGGAAGCTGAATTCATAGCTATAACAGAAACCTGCAAGGAAATACTGTGGATCAACCGTATAATGCAAGAATGCGAAAAATTGAAGATAATCAAGCTAGCTAGATCCAAACCCCTTATCAGAACGGATAACTTATCTGCAATAGACTTCTTAAGATCGCCGATTGAAAATAGTCGCACTAAGCATATTCATATAAAGCTTCTATTTGTGCGTGATCTCCTTCTAAAAGAAGTTTTCGAGATAAAATTCGTGCCTAGCAAAAAGAATCTAGCAGATCCGTTCACAAAACCAAAAACAAAAACAGACTTTTCAGCCTTTAAACAAATAATTTTTAAATCAGAAACTTGAAAGCTATAAACTTAAAGTAAATTCCTAACTCTAATAAACCGAATTTCCTTAAAATAAACCTTATCCTTGAGACTAGGACGGTTATTAATTTATGAGTTATATTACTTTCCATTATTTTCTGTTTACGGAACTAACGGCCATTGTTTCGGGTTAGTTCTATGAGAACCTTCTTTCTCCCACATAATTTGGGAGGGGTTCGCTTAAGTGTTTTACAGTTGCAATGTGTTTATACATTCTGCATTTTTGTCGCATGTGTATTTAATACTAACGTTACCATTGCATATATTCTGTACTGTGTTTATATATGCACGTTTATGTCTCTATCTAGCATTGTGTTTATATCTACATACTAGCAATAACTGTTTCTATTTTTCCGTACTGTGTCTATACTTTAATATATTTACTAGTACGTTGTTTGTGACAAGCAAATTGTAATCAATTTTAATATATTCTTAAAGTTTTATGCTATTTAAACATCGGAGGGTATGTTATACGCAAATGTTTTTTTTTCGCATGATTGTGTGTATGAAAGTGGGCCCACGAATGTTTTGAATTTTTGTCTGGAAAAAAAAAATACTTCATGTGTATACTTTGCCCTACCTGTTGATGAATTGAATTGCATATTATTTGCCTATTGAATATTGCATTTTGAATTGTATTGCATAATTGTTCAGGATTATAAGCTATTTTTATAGAAACATGTCAACAGAATATTTATTGTATGTTTATACAAGCGACTTACCCTTATTGCTTTGCAAAACATGTAACTTAACCACGTGCATGTGTTGGTGCTCATTTCTGTAAAGGGGGGGCAGTTGTTAGGGAAAATCCCGATTAGCTTTCCTCTTCTTCCCCTAACCTTCCAGCCACGTAGCAGGAGCGATGTATTTACATCATTTCCCACCTCCACAGCAATGTGTAAGCATCGTCAGACGCCAGTTGCGTCATGACCAGCGATATGCCAGCCGAACGACGTCATTCATCCAACGATGACGCCATACCATCAGTTAAGAATGACGTCAACGCACATCACGTAAAATTAGCATAATTAACTTTGCTATTCTCCTGCCACGAGGGAGCGCGGCGGTCGACGCCGGTATAAATACCCAGCCCGTTCACTTAGACGGTGTATTCGATGTAGTATTCGCTGTGGTATTAGACGGTGTGGTTGAGTGATAGTTGCTGAGAAGCGATTTTACCGAGCCAGGCTCTACCGAGGACCCGTATTAGGAAGCGGCGACCAACTTGCCAGCAGTGCACTGATGCTCTAGTCGTCTCGACCTTGCATGCCCGCAGGTAGCCACGGGATAGTTTTTGTGCCAGGAAGGCGCTATCTACCTTAAGTGTTTTCTTACCACGATAGCAAAGCTTTGCCTCGACCACCTGTGAGTTATTTTTCTTTTATTTTTCTACACCTCGGTAAGAACACGACAAAGCCAACTTTTTAGGATAACACTACGAGCTGTGTAGTGCGTCTGTAAACAAGACACTTTAATGTCGTTTTTCCTAAATAAATGTATTTTTTATCTTACCTAAACCTTCGTACGTCTTTTTAACATCTTGCATATCACACAACAAGCTAGCTAGCGTTGCTCTGTCTATATCTAAAGATTAAGAGTCCAACCTTCCCTGCTAGCCAGTACGACTCTGCACTATTAGCTATCAGTAAAGTTTGGGGCATTCCTGCCCCCAAATCTTAACTAACTTTGGTTGGAAGAGCCGCCAGGTTCTAGCGGCTCAATTCCGTAACAAATGTCTGGAAAACGCCGCCTTTCTTTCTTCAATTGCGTTCCTAGACGACCAGGCACCTCCAGTCGGCAACTTCCTTTTGTTGCTGACGAACTGTTCCGCGAACTGTCTGTCTGTCTGCAGCCGTCCAAATCAATTACGTGCACAAACCGCGCGTTGGTTGGTCTTCCCGGAATTTCTACGCGCAAAATATTCGCTATTGTATGGGAGTCTTTCCCTAAAGAATGCTCGACTATCATTTTACCATTTGAGATGATCATTTTACCATTGGAGATGAACGTATAAGAATATAATGCAAAATCAATATTCATAATGCAATTTCTATTTCTTTTGGGGGTAGAGCCCCTTGCCCCCCCCCCCCTGGGTGCGCTACTGCTTTTGCTACTTCTAGTTTTGTTTTTGTAAGTGAAGTCTCTTGCTCTTCTTTAAATTGTTCCTGTTAATCTTATCGTCGTGATCCGATGTATAAGCCACTTGTAATATTAATGTAGGCACTAATACATGTCTATTTACATCTTGTTTATTATAAAATCAATATCTAGACTAATATTTATATATACACGTTTGTTCCGAAGAACCATTGTACAGTGGACGCTCGTGAATTCGAACTCGGTTAATTCGAACTAATCCAAAGGCCCCAAAAAACTTGTATTGGAGTTAATGTTAAAAAAATCTCATTAATTCGAACTATATTTTTATCACTTCGGTTAATTCGAACTAAAAACTGGACAAAAAAAATTCTTTTTCCTCGTTTAATGGAAAAAATGCACACTGTATTTATTATTTTGTGTGTCAAAGTTTTTTTTCTGTGTAAAGAGGCACATGCCTGCATTCCTAGACTATTGCATGTCCGCTAAACGTTAGTAGGTATTGTCCGTATTAGTGATAAACGGAAAAAGAAATTTTCCTTTATTTGGATCGATTTTCTTAGAATTTCAGAAAAACTATTCTTAACTACAGATTCTAGGAAGCTGCGTCAGTTATAACTGCAGTGCAGACAAGTTAATGTGGTCTAGTTTTTCTTCCTCATTGTGTGGTGTGAACGTAAAAGTTGAGGATGTCTACACGTGGAAAGTGCAAAACCCTAACTTTGGAGACAAAGGTAGAAATTTTAAAGAAAGTAGAGAATGGCGAATGTAAAACGAAGTTAGCAGCTGACTATGGAATTAAAAAAATTCCTTGTCAACTAATTTGAAAAACAAGGAGTCAATTTTAGATTCATCGGAAAAATCAAAATTTGCTAGAGGAAGGAAACGCATGGGAAATGCGTCCCAAGAAGTTCTAGAAAAAGCTCTATTGCTATGGTTCCAGGATGTTAGATCTCGAAATTTTCCGATAAATGGACCCCTAGTGCTGACGAAGGCTGATGAATTGGCAAGTCGAATGGGTATTGAAAATTTTAAATGCAGTGATGGATGGCTTTCTCGATTTAAGTCAAGGCACAATATTTCTTATCAAACTGTATGTGGCCAAAGCTCTGATGTAAACGAAGACGTATGCACTAATTTCGGTAGGAAACTGCCAGGACTTTTGTCTACTTACCTGCCGAAAGATATTTTTAATGCGGCTAAAATGGACAAAGCCATTATGGACTCTATTAAAACTCTGAAAGCATTTATTCAGATGGAACCTTCCTCTGAAAATGAATTGAAATGTTTACTTCAAATCGAGAAGCTGGCTGAACAATGTAGACATCATAAACAAAACCAAACATCCATTTTACAGTTTTTCCCCAAAGTGTAATTCATATTTTTAATAAAAGTTTACTTTATACTGCAAATCTTCTGCTTCATTTTATGATTAAAGTAAGTCTGTATTGCTTTTTAATATGTTTAACTTTAGATAACATAGTATAATATATTTTCTGGGGTTATACATACTAGGAGATTTTCTTCTTCAGTGATACACATTTAAAGTTATATATTTTCTCTTAACATCGGATAATTCGAACTTTTTTCTGAGAACCTTTGAGTTCGAATTAACGAGCGTCCACTGTATATCGATTCAAGAGCGCGGAGTTCATAAAATCAGTTCGATTTAGAGACCTTGTCTCTTCATTCTGCCCCTTGCTCGTCGTTTCGGCAAAGTCTAGTCTCTTCTTTTTCTCGCTGTCACCTCTATTTGTACCTTTTTCTGTCTGTCTTTCTGGAACAATCTAGACCTTTCCACACCTCAGACCCCCGTTTTCCGGTTCCTTTCTACGTGGACCACCTATGGCGATTTTCACCGCCGTCGGCTTTCGCTTTGCTGAATGCCGCTAACGGCCTTCACTAATCATTCTAAAACTATTAAAATACAGTAAAAGATAATTTCCAATCGTCTGCCGCATTAGCAAGAAAAAATATTTTTTTTGTCTATTTCGTTGCTGTGCATTCCTTCCCTAATCATTCTAATCTTCTTCGGACGCGAGTCTGACAGTTCCCTTTCAATTTTAACTAACTCCGCGTCTCTTTTCTCTTTTTCTGTGCGTTTTCGTTCCCTTTCAATTTTAACTAATTCTTCGTCTCTTTTCTCTTTCTCTATGCGTTCATTAACTGTCGATATCAGAAATTCTTTTGCAAATTCGAAATCTTCGTATGACTTACTAGCTTCTATAAGAGTTTTTAATTCTGTGGTGTTCCTCCACATTCTGGACTAGTTCTTTTGCCACGACAACTTTCTTTCTTTAAACCCTTTTGTTGGGAATTTCACCTAAAAGTTACTTACCTGTAGTTTTCCCACAGTGTAGTATTGCACTCACGCTATTATTTTGATTTTGACAGTTGCCAAATGCGTCTTCTTAATACCCTAGTGAGCGGGTAATCAACAGTGTTGACCAAGTAAGATCGTTTGTAAATGACGTCATCACACCAAATCCTGTTGGGATGACGTCATATACTTTCATCAACTACTAATGGGTTTTATTTGCTTTTCCCCATGATTTATTGATCACGAGTTGGGATCAACTCGCTGCGTGCTATCTTGTGTTTTATGCAAATATTCTGTGTATATATAGCTACAGTGTAGCGAGTCTTGTTGCCTTTTGCTTTCTGTTTTGCCGGCTGAGATATTGCCTAGTACAAGTGAGATGTCTCATGGACTGCGTGCCTGAGACAGTTTTATTTTATTATGTTTATATACGAGTTAACGTTTTATTTATGACTTTGAATAAAAGAAGATTTTATTTTATCTCTGCCTCTGTCATCAGTACTGCCAACCACACTCTGCTTATTGTCCTTATGTTTGACAATACGGTTATGGGCCTCGGTGCCTAGGCAGTACGACAGCAGAGTTACTACCTGGAGAAAGTTTTTTTCCCTCCGGTACTGTGGAACCATTCGAAGGCGGGCCATGGTGTTAGTCTAGCTAGGAAAGGAAGAACTGTAATACTTTTTTCTCCGTTTTGTTGTTCATCAATGTGGAACCAGCAACCATTGATCCGCTGTGTGCGGATAATTACGCCACTTGGGAAAGCGACGTGAAGGTGCTTTTGATGGCCAAGAACTGTTGGAGTATTGTGAATGGAACAGCTAAAGACTCTGAGGGCCAATCCGATTTCGAAGCACGAAAGGCAAAGGCCTTTAGTATAATATACTTAAATATTAGTAAGCCGTACCGAGCTCTTCTTGTGGGTATAGAAGACGCTAAACAAGCCTTTGACATTTTAAAATTACATTTTCAACCTAACTCACGTGCACGTATAGTGGGCCTAACAGATTCTTTTTTTAAGTGTAGGCCAAATGAATCGGAAAGTGTCGGTCTGTTTGCTGCCCGTTTAAAGGTTTTTGTTAACCAATTGAGAGAGGCAGGTAAACCTATTGACGACTGGTTTGTCACTTTTCAGTTAATTAGGCACTTACCTAACGAGTTTGCAGGTATCGTTCAAACCATTTACCGGTACCCTGACAAAGATTTTAAATCTGAGTTGGTGTTGAATGAGTTATTAGCTGAAGAATCAAGACTAATTCAGGCACAGGGTGACCAGGATGCTGTAGCGTTGCAAACTACCCAAAGCTTTAAAAATAAGAAAACTGCTAAAATTGAGAATCGGCGCTGTTTTAGATGTGGCATGCTAGGCCACCTCATGAAAGATTGTAAGGTAAAGGGTTTAAATGAAAAACCTAAACAGCCTGAGAATGTCCCTAAAAAACGAATATATAAAAAAAAGCAATTCCCGAAAAACAGAACTGAGAATAATTATGTTGTCGAGACTTCCCTTAGTAATAGTGATAGTCGGAAAACTGAGTGGATTTTTGATACGGCCGCCAGTTCTCATTTTTGCTGTAATAAATCCTTCTTTAGTGATTACAGGCAAAAATCTGGAACCACAATGGCAGTAGCTATAGATGGAGTAGATTGTCCTATTGAAGGGGAAGGGAAGGTCTGTATGATTTTTAAACATAAAAATCGTGAAGAACTAGTTAATCTCAATAATGTTTTGTATTCGCCAAGACTACGGCGCAACCTAATATCGGGTACCCTTGTGGAACGGAATGGAGGAAATTTTGAGGGCAAGAATGGTCAGATTCGCGTTTTTGGAAAAGACGGCCGCGTAGTTTTTCGTGCCCAAAGGGAGAGGGGTCTATATTATGTGTACCCCAGTTACCCAAAGAAAGCAATAACTCCCACTGAAGTCTTAAGTGTCACCGATAATTCTCTCAGTCAGTGGCATAAGAAATTTTGCCATATAAATTGTCGCTACATTGTAAGAACAGGGAGCGAGGGCTGTGTAGGGGGATTACCTAGTTTTAAGACAAAGGAGGAGGTACAGTGTGAGACATGTCGATTAGCTAAATCTAAACGTGTTTCGTTCAAGCCTATAGCCAAAATCAGGTCATCAAAACCTCTAGAACTGGTGCATATGGACCTCTGTGGTCCAATGCCGGTGACATCTAAATCTGGTTATCGTTATTTTTTTAGTATTACAGATGACCTTTCGAGGAAAATTACAATTTTTCCTCTAAAAGAGAAAACGGAGGTTTTTGATACATTTAAAAAATGGCAGAAAAGAGCAGAAAGGTTTACAGGTCATAAGGTAATCAATGTACGTACAGACCAGGGCCTAGAGTTCTGCCATAAGCAGTTTGAAGAATATCTTGAAGACCTAGGTATCCGTGCAGAACGAACGAACACATACTCCCCTGAGCAAAATGGGGTAAGTAAAAGAATTAATTATACTGCTGTAGACGCTGTTAAAGCGATGCTGCAGGATAGTCAGTTAAAGAAATCATTTTGGGATGAAGCAGTCCTATGTTTTGCCTATACGTGGAATAGACTTTGTCACCGTAACCAAACCAAGACCCCTTTCGAAATATTCTCGGGTAATACACCTTCGGTAAAACACCTGAAGAGTTTTGGGACTACCGCTTACGTCGGAACTCCTAAACAACTTCGAGGAAAGCTTGATTCCCGTGCGAAAAGGGGCATAATGGTTGGGTACGCTATGCGTACAAAAGAGTATAGGATTTGGATTCCTGAAGATCGTAAGGTCGTCGAAACTATTAATGTAAGATTCTCTGAGCCCAGTGGTCACGTACTGGATCCCAAAGTACAGAAACCTATTTCCCGTGAAGTTGTAACCGACACAGAGTCAGAAGACGAAGAAACTTATTTTAAAAGAACAGCAAGTGATCAAGGTGCTACTAGTCATACTGATGAGCCAGCTGGAGCTGAACCTGAGGTAAGTTCGTCTAAAGTGTTGGATTCAGAACCTCCTTTAAGAGAAGTTGCCTGGACCAGGAAAGCGGTACCCCGTGCTATAGGGAATCGACATGATATTTATTACTATCCTGGTACTAGTAAAGCTCGTTTGAGATCACACCGGGAGGTAGAGTCTTTTTGTAATGCTCACGGAATTAAATATAATAGCTCTGATTTTAATTTCAGTACGAAAAATACTTATTCCGGGCCTGCAGAAAATATTGATACAGTTGAAGAATCGCATAGTGAGGACTCATTGTTTTCTGCATGACTAGACCATAATGCAGTTGCAGTACCATCTAATTTTGCAGCAGCTTTAGGAACCCCCGAAGCAGATGAGTGGTTTAATGCTATGAATGAGGAAATAAACGTGATGCGAGATAGAGATGTCTGGGAACTTGTTGAAAAACCTGATAAGGCTAAAGTCATTGGAAACCGGTGGGTTTTTAGTCTCAATAAAAATTCGGAAGGGAAAATTGTGATGTTTAAAGCTCGTCTTGTTGCCCAGGGCTTTCTTCAGAGAAAGGGGGAATCATACGAGGAAACTTTTAGTCCTGTTGTGAACTTTTCCCTAATTAGAATATTTTTCGCTGTATTAGTTGCATATAAGAAATGGTCCCACAGACAGCTCGATATTAAAAATGCCTATTTATATGCCCCACTTCTTCATGAAACAATCTTCATGAAACAGCCTCAAGGTTTTGTTGATGAAGAAAGACCGAATTTAGTTTGCCAATTAAAAAAAGCTATCTACGGCCTGCATCAAAGCGGCCGGGAATGGTTTTTCTAAATCAGCAACAAACTCCTTGATATGGGTTTCGAAGAGATTTCATGGGCAAACTGTGTATTCACATACCAGAAACATGTAGTTTTACTGTTATATGTGGATGATATCGTGATTTTTGGGGAGCATGATAGGCACATTGATCACGTAATTAAACTTTTATGCAGCAAATTTGATTTGAAAGACTTAGGAAAAACCAGGAAACTGCTAGGCGTAGAATTAGAAGAAATAGATGGGCAAATTTTTATTCATCAGAAAAGTTACATTTAACATATACAAAAACTTTTTAGCAAAGTTAAACTTCCAGTAACATCTTTACCAATACCTAAAGGTTTGGTACTATCTAAAAGCCAGTGCCCCAATACTGACGACGAACGTAAACAAATGGAGTACATCCCATATAGGAGTGCCATAGGATGTTTGGCATTTTTAGCTAATCGGACGAGACCCGATATTTGTTTTGCCGTCAACGTTTTGTCGCAATTTCAGGCTGACCCTGGTATGATACACTGGAATGCCCTAATTAAGCTCTTGGGTTATGTGTGTCAAACTAGAAATTATAAGCTTAAACTATCGTGTGTTGAAAAATTAGATCTGATATGTTATAGCGATGCCGCCTATGCATCTATGGGCCTGTTCACATAGGAGTTCGTTGCGTAGCGTTAAGGAAAAGATGACGTTGAGACGAAAATAAACCAATCATAGGCGTTAAAAATTTCCTTGCTAATCGTTTGGAGGCCTATGATTGGTTTATTTTCGTCTCAACGTCATCTTTTCCTTAACGCAACGCAACGCAACGAACTCCTATGTGAACAGGCCCTAATAGAGATGATAGAATATCGATGGGAGGTATGCTGCTATTAGTTGATAAGGCCCCAGTTGTTTGGAGGACTTTCAAACAAAAGTGTGTAAGCCTATCGTCAATGGAAAGCGAATACGTTTCCCTTACCGAAGCATCTAAAGAACTAATATGGATCACACGGGTTTTAGATGAAGTTTTTGAACACAGTATTTTAGCATCTAAGCCATCTACAGTAACGTTATTTTGCGATAACCAAGCAGCCATCAGCTTCTGTAAATCCCCCTTGGAAAATCATAAGCATATATCAATTAAGCTGCACTTTATTAGAAAACTAATTAGTGACAAATTATTTACTTTAAAATACGTACATACAAAGAAGAATTTAGCTGATAGTTTCACTAAAGCTGTTACCAAACTCGAATTAAAGAAATTTACTGATTATGTTTTCCAAATGATGAAAGCTTGAATGTCCAGATGTGTTCTGGCACCTTTTTATTATTTCTGAGTACTGATATTATATTTATATCTTTGATATTTTGAATTAAGTACATGTATTCATATTGTTTGGGGGAGTGTGGCCACACTCGTTTATAACATGTGTATATTTAATCATTGCTAAAGTTATGATGATTTTCCTTGAATATTCAAAGTAATTAGTTCTTTGCAAATGTACTTTCTAAATTGTTGTAAATTCTAGTGTGTGTTTTGAAATTTCTTATAATTCATAGTACGTTCATGACGTACGGGGAAAAGTGCATTTACTGAAGTGTTTTGAATAGTAATTATACAATTTTGCTCGCACTGTATACACTTAAATTTTTTTTAGAATGCTTATCACTTAAATGTTTCATTATGAATACTAGGTCACATTAGTGAAACATTAAGGCTTATAATGAATACTTATTGTTAGAATTTAAGCCAGGTTTTTAACAGTAATATACTAAGTTTAAAGTAATTAGGATACGAACGAATGTCTTATTGTATTTACATTGTTGTTCTGTGTGAACGTAATTCTTAAATAGTAGCTATACAAAGTTCTGAATGGTAATTATACAAAGTGAACATTTATCTATAATTTGACTACTTTTCTTAAGTTATAATTTCTATCTTTAACTCAAAATGCTGCAAGTGCAATAGGCGGGCCACTTGTTGGGAATTTCACCTAAAAGTTACTTACCTGTAGTTTTCCCACAGGGGACAGGTTTATTGCACTCACGCTATTATTTTGATTTTGACAGTTGCCAAATGCGTCTTCTTAATACCCTAGTGAGCGGGTAATCAACAGTGTTGACCAAGTAAGATCGTTTGTAAATGACGTCATCACACCAAATCCTGTTGGGATGACGTCATATACTTTCATCAACTACTAATGGGTTTTATTTGCTTTTCCCCGTGATTTATTGATCACGAGTTGGGATCAACTCGCTGCGTGCTATCTTGTGTTTTATGAAAATATTCTGTGTATATATAGCTACAGTGTAGAGAGTCTTGTTGCCTTTTGCTTTCTGTTTTGCCGGCTGAGATATTGCCTAGTACAAGTGAGATGTCTCATGGACTGCGTGCCTGAGACAGTTTTATTTTATTATGTTTATATACGAGTTAACGTTTTATTTATGACTTTGAATAAAAGATTTTATTTTATCTCTGCCTCTGTCATCAGTACTGCCAACCACACTCTGCTTATTGTCCTTATGTTTGACAATACCTTTATGTTAAACATATTTTATTTATTTTAAAATCCTCACTCGCTACAATTTATATACTAGCCATGTTCTAATAACACTCTTTACTAAAATATTGTTACGTAGACAGATCGAGTGATTAACAAAGAAAGCACAATTTAGATAAACGAAACTCTTATTCACAGCAAGCGGGTTAACATGCACCCAGTTGGAAGCTAACTGACTTCCCATCAACTTGAGGGAAGCCTTTTTAGTGTATACTAAAGAACTTTCTAGAATTATTTAAATTAAGAGAATTAACATATTCGGTACTTTCCTGAAGCTTCGAGAAAGCGAGCATAAAT
Organism: Dolomedes plantarius; assembly: GCA_907164885.2. Classification (NCBI taxonomy): domain Eukaryota; kingdom Metazoa; phylum Arthropoda; class Arachnida; order Araneae; family Dolomedidae; genus Dolomedes; species Dolomedes plantarius. Next base: position 114,591,597 of record OU015503.1, on the reverse strand, counting down.
TAACTAAAAAGAACGTGAACTACTTTCGACAGTCCGTCTCGGGACTCGAACCGACGACGCTCTGAATTGGAGCCAAGTGCTTTAGCCATTTGGCCACGCCGTCGCTCGAGAATTGTTGTAAATATGACAACATTTTCAAGTTATTAATTACTAAATATTTTCTTCCTATTCTTACATCAACATATATCGGTTATTATATCAGTAATATTTTCCATCTTTTTAATTACTAATTTAACCATTCACAAGTTTCACTAATGGACGAAAGGCTTCCGAGCTTTTTAATGCTCTGATTCTCGAAATGGAGCGTGCCATGCATCTAAACGCGTTGGCAAAATAGCGCCAAAGGGGCACCCTAATCTGATGTATTACCATCCTTCAATGTTAGCTACGTTTCTCCCGCCTCGTTTGCGTTTTGAAAAATGACTCTTGGCCAGCTAGATTCGCAAAATACCCCCTATGTTCGTTAAATACCGGAATATACCCTCGTTCGTTTGCGTTCGGAAAATACACCCATTCGTTTGCGTGGTACTCGTCGATAAGCGAAAATATCGGGTTCAATGACCAAATTTTTTTTCAACGGTAACACTGACAATTGTTCATGTAGGACCATCTGTCTCACAGGAAGATACTGAATAGATAGTACGTTAGCAGGAACATCTGCCTTGCAGGCAGACATTGAATAGATAGTACATTAGAAGGAATATCTCCCGCACAGACAGGCACTGAATAGATAGTACGTTGGAAGGAACATCTGCCGCACAGACAGGCACTGAATAGATAGTACGTTAGAAGGAACATCTGCCTCACAGGCAGACACTGAATAGATAGTACGTTGGAAGGAACATCTGCCTCGCAGGCAGACACTGAATAGATAGTACGTTAGAAGGAACATCTGCCTCGCAGGCAGACACTGAATAGATAGTACGTTAGAAGGAACATCTGCCTCGCAGGCAGACTTGAATAGATAATACGTTAGAAGGAACATCTGCCTCGCAGGCAGACATTGAATAGATAGTACGTTAGTAGGAACATCTCCCTCAAAGGCAGACACTGAATAGATAGTACGTTAGCAAGAACATCTGCCTCGCAGGCAGACACTGAATAGATAGTACGTTGGCAAGAATATCTGCCTCGCAGGCAGACGAATAGATAGTACGTTAGAAGGAACATCTGCCTCGCAGGCAGACATTGAATAGATAGTACGTTAGTAGGAACATCTGCCTCGCAGGCACACTGAATAGATAGTTCGTTAACAGGAACATCTGCCTCGCAGGCAGACGAATAGATAGTACGTTAGAAGGAACATCTGCCTCGCAGGCAGATATTGAATAGATAGTATGTTAGTAGGAACATCTGCCTCACAGGCAGACACTAGTGCCGTTTACATGTGCCAAAAACCCGGGTCAAAGCAGGGTCGTTTCTTGCTTTTTCCCTACGATAGGGGAAAAATGCAGGGTGGAATTTCGACCCTGCTTCGAACTAGGATAAAACCCGCTAATTTCCCATGATGCATTTCGAAGCAGGAAGCTAGTAGTAAACAAACATGGCGGATTTGAACATGTCCGAATCCATGAAAATGCAGCCAAATGATCGATGGAGGTGATCTGGAACCCCTTAACGATCGCGTAATTTTCAAGAAAGCAGTGGAAAAGTGCCTATTTTTTTTCGAAGGATTTCATTTATTTCTTGATTCTGCCACATCTAGTTTAAAAAAAAACCCATCCCCAGTTACATTATTAATAGACTGGTACTGCCATCTGGTATGTAAAATAAGAATTAAAATTTGTTCTGGGTAAATGAAATGGATTGTTTTTAATCTTTTTGGTGTGTCACTTTTGAAAACTCCAGCCCGGAAATATCGCGCAAGAGAGATTCTTTTGCATTAATTATGTTAATTTTTTCATAGCTTTTTAGCACTGAAATGAAAATGCAACATTTTCATTTAAAGTGTTATGGCAAAATTAATAAACTTAATAAGTATAATCAATAATTAAACGTAACATTAAAATTTATTTAAAAATTAATTTATATCTATTTAGGTTTTTTAAAAAACATTTATTTTTAATTTATTTTTAAAAACAACAGAAAAAATCGCAAACGTTCCATGATTATCAACAGCGACTGACATGTGCTGCATTTAAATAATAAATAGACGCAGACGTAATTGTGTTTTAGAAGAGGAGTATCTTGGTCGAGTCGACTTTATCTTCTGCAAGCAAGATATATGTAATCAAGGTGGGAGTGCTCAGTAGTTAAAATTTTAAGTAATGAATTAAAATATTAAGGTAAGAATAACGTGGGTAAAAGAAAAACAAATTTAACAGTAAAGTTAAATTAAAACAAAAAAGTTAATATTATGAGGAAAAATATAGAGTTACAAGTTAAGGAAATTTAGAAGAAAAAATAGATAAGACTAATGATCCACGGAAAACAAAAAAGTAATAATGTTAAGAAGCCCAGAAAAGCAGATATCATAAGAATACAAAAAATATTTTTGTAAGTTTTAAACTTTTTTTGGATTTTTAAAGTTTTATGATACTTTGCTGTTGTTATTTTTAAAATTTAAGAATACGAGGTCAAAAGAACAGCAATTGAAAAAAAAGGCCTTCCCCAGGACCATACACTTCGTAACGAGATAAATGCGGAGTTCGAAGGGGGAAAGCTAAAAATAGCAATAAAGTGAATTTGGAAAAGTACGACACCGGCTGGGATCGAAGCCACAACGTGATTTACAAGGAATGATGGTGTATGATGATCACTTCCGCCGAATCATGTGATGGACTTTACTTCCAGTAAGACGGGTAAAAGTAGGACGAAAATGTTGCCCCGTGTAAACGGACTTCAAAGGATTTCCCTGTTAGCGGGTAAATCCCGGGTATTATTGTTGTCCATGTAAACGCAGTTAATGAATAGATAGTACATTAGACGGAACATCTGCCTCACAGGCAGACACTGAATAGATAGTACGTTTGAAGGAACATCTGCCTCGCAGGCAGAAACTGAATAGGTAGTACGTTAGAAGGAACATCTGCCTCGCAGGCAGACACTGAATAGATAGTACGTTAGAAGGAACATCTGCCTCACAGGCAGACACTGAATAGATAGTACGTTAGAAGGAACATCTGCCATTACACATTTTGTGATAGAACCCATTCCTCCAAATAATTATACCGAATCAGAAAGCGCCATTAAAGTGACAAATGTCACCAATATTCCTGAATTTTTACTGAATTTTTCATCCTTTATGAAACTATCCAGAGTTATGGCATGGTGTAAGCGATTCATAAACAATCCAAACCCTTCTAATGAGAAAATCTCAGGATGTCTAACTTCAAAGGAGATTTCACAATCTATTAATAATATTGTAAAAATCATCCAACATCATGGATATTTGAAAGAAGTAAATCTTCTCAAACAGAACAAACCAATGCCCACAAATCATAAATGTCTATCCCTAAACGTTTTTCTTGATGCTGATGGTATAATTCGTGTTGGTGGGCGCCTCTCACGGCATCAATCCTTGACATTTGATCATAAGCACCCCATTCTATTGCCAAAACACCATGCTTTCACGAGAATGCTCATTAGGCATTTTCACGAGAAAAATTTGCATGCGGGTGCGCAATTAGTGCTCTCATTACTCCGAGAAAAATATTGGTTTGTGAGTGGAAGGTCTACTGTTCGCCTCAAAATCAACAAATGCCTTACATGCAAAAAACTTAAGGCAAGGTCATGCCAACAACTAATGGGAAACTTGCCTGTTGACAGAATTACCCAAGTACGACCTTTCTCAAAGGTGGGCATCGATTTTGCTGGACCCTTCTTAACCAGGCCAAACGCCGCTAGGAGTAAACTGAGAATCAAATCCTACATTAGTGTTTTCATTTGCATGTGTGCGAAGGCAGTACACTTTGAAGTGGTGACTGATCTATTTTCCCAGGCTCTTCTTGCTGCTCTACGACGATTCATTGGAATTTCGTGGCCTTCCTACTGATATCTACTCAGATAGCGGAAGGAATTTTGTGGGTGACTCCAAATATTTGAAGGAGCTCTTTGCAATTCTTCGACAGAGAGAAATCGAGGATTTCATTTCTAGTAATTCTATTTCTTGGCATTTTATCCCTCCCTATTCACCTCATTTTGGTGGCATATGGGAAGCGGCAGTAAAACTGACTAAAAATCATCTACTGAAAGTGACTAAATCCAGTATTCTCACCTTTGAGGAATTGTATACACTCATGTGCCAGATAGAGGCTTGTATAAATTCAAGGCCTCTAACACCACTCTCTGCTGATCCATCAGAGATCCGGGCTTTAACTCCTGGACATTTCATTGTCGGTGCCCCCCTATTAGAGATTCCAGATTCATCGGAGTCTACAAATCTTCCCTTGAGTGCCAGGTGGAGTTTAATTCAAAAACAGAGGCAGCAGTTCTGGGAAAGATGGTCCCGAGACTATCTGCATTATCTACAACAACTACCAAAGTGGACAGTACTCCAACCAAATCTACAAGTGGGAGACTTAGTCATAGTACATGATAGTGCCTGTCCTCCAATGCTATGGAGACTAGGCCGAATTACCAAGATTCATCCCGGTCCAGACAATCTCATTACTGTGGTTTCCATCCGAACTCAAAACGGGGAAATTGAACGTCCCATTTCCAAGGTGACACTACTAAATTCTGACAATTAAACTTTCCTGGGGGGCGGAGAATGTTCAGCATTGCTTCACCTTTCTGCCAAAAGATGGCAGCACATGTAAAATTGTTTTGCTTGTTTGTTTAAAAATTATACTTATTATTTTTTAGAATTAATAGCTTAAAGATTAATATTTAAATTGGTAAATCACTTTCTAGATTTTTAAGAATTTTTGTAATAATTTGTTTATACATTTATAGCTTTAAGAAACTAATAGTAACTTTTTTAATTATTTATTCTCTTCGTTGTAAAAAATGAGCGATGCATGCTGGATAATTTTGAATGCGGTTTGTTTTTTAGTTGTTCTATGCTTATACTGGAATTTTCTCTTAAAACACGCAGTTGCTATTTATTCTATGTTATCTATTCCTTCATTTTTTTGAGAAATTCCAAGTATTTATTTAAAAATCGGAACATCCAGGTTAACTGCTAAAATCACATTATTGCATTTTATTCTAAAACGTATTTATAGCAAATAACAAATGGATTTACTAATATTCAACCACACCATTTTTGGTAAGTAAATTCTGCTTATTATAGAAAAATAAATTCCCATGGCATCGCAGTTATATTATTATAAATTTCATGAACAAAATAAATCTGTTTTAACTAATAGAAAAGTTTTGTGTATTGTTCTTTTCTCTATTCTTTATGTCAGTTATCTATACTCATGGACAAAAAAATTAGCGCACCAAGAAATAATTGCGGGATCGTAACGAAACTTGCAATGAAGGTACATGTCGGGGAGATATGCAAATGATTAGAAATGCAGCGTGATTGCGCATTACGTATAGCCGGTAGAGGGTGTTGAACATCGTACTCTGTGGAGTATAAAACAGGTAACCAAAGCTTGCTTGAGTGTGCTGAATCATTTACAAATTAAGAGCTGAGATAGACATCCCATTACGCCGTGTTCGAAGACAATATAAGCAGTTGTCGCAGTTTGAGAGGGGGAGAATCGTCGGGATGATGGAAGCTGGGTGGTCAGCTAGGCGTGTAGCTCGTCAATTAGGCCGCTCTGATTGTGTTGTGAGGAGGTGTTGGGACCAGTGGACCCGAGAGATGTCATGTACACGAAGACCAGGCTCAGGACGCCCTCGACAGACCAGTCGTCGAGAAGACCACCACATCGTAAGAAATGCACGCGTACAGCCAACTGCTTCATCGGCCGCCATCCAGGCACAGGTAGCACCTTCACTAGGGGCCTCTGTGTCTTCTCGAACCACACGAAGGCGCCTGGCTGAAGGACAGTTGGTATCGCGGCGCCCATTACGTGTGCTGCCCTTGACGCCCACCCATCGACGCCTCATTTGGAGTTTTGCCACGCACGAGGAAATTGGACTGCAGCGGAATGGAACCAGGTCGTCTTTAGCGACGAATCCAGATTCAATCTCGGCAGTGATGACAATCGTGTTCGTGTGTGGAGAGCCCGTGGTGAACGCTTCAATCTTGCCTTTGCTGTACAGCGACACATCGCTCCCACAGCTGATGTGATGGTATGGGGTGCCATTGCCTACAATACACGGTCACCCCTAGTATTGTTCCGTGACACCATGACATTCCATCGGTATGTTCATGAAATCCTGCAACCACATGTGTTGCCACTCATGCAACGGCTCCCAGGAGCCATTTTTCAACAAGACAATGCTCGGCCTCATACGGCAAGGGTGTCACAAGACTGTCTTCGCACTGTTACTACCCTTCCTTGGCCTACCCGATCCCCAGATTTGTCTCCAATCGAGCATATCTGGGATCATTTGGGACGACGAGTTCGGCATCCCACGAGTTTGAACGAACTAGAGGCAAGGTTACAGCAAATATGGAACGAAATGTCTCAAGACATCATACAGAACTTGTATGACTCAATGCCCGATCGTATCGCATCGTGCATTCGCGCTAGAGGGGGTCCAATACTCCACAGAGTACGATGTTCAACGCCCTCTACCGGCTATACGTAATGCGCAATCACGCTGCATTTCTAATCATTTGCATATCTCCCCGACATGTACCTTCATTGCAAGTTTCGTTAGGATCCCGCAATTATTTCTTGTTGCGCTAATTTTTTTGTCCATGAGTGTATTTTTCTCTATTCTTAAATGTTGTTCTTTTTATCTTATTTTTCTCTATTAAATATTCTTAATGATCGTTCAACTCGGATGAAAAGTGTTCCATATACGCATATTCGTTCACACAGATTGCTAAATAGAAGTTCTTAACGCGAAAAGCTGTATGAATGTGGATGACGCGTCAACATATCTTGATAAACTATGAATGGCAGCTTTCGAAGAGAGATATTTTTTGAAGAATCGACATGTGATTGGAGCAGAATTTACTCTTCGCCACTAACTTGAAAAGATTTTTTTTAAGTGATTATAATTCAGTAGATATATATTTAATCGCTGTAAGTAAAATCTATTGAGTGCCTCCCAAAAGTGTTCGGACACGTACCATTTTCAATGAAATAGGGGTCTATCCATTAATTAAAATGAATGTTTCAGAATAGGTATTTAATAATAAGATCTATAATCTATTCTTAACAAAACTACGTGAAATATTTTGAAAACATAGTAAAACTTTATTTTTAAGAAACCAGTAATCAAAAAGTAACAAAAACTTTATCTCACAAAAGTCATCGTACACTGAAATATTTTCAGATACATTCATAATTAAAACTATCGTCTGGCGCTTTATTTTTATTTTTGAACTGCGGTGGCATTTAAAATATCGTTTGGCTTTAAATTTTGCTTGCCTACTCCGTAATATTCTATTTATTATTTAAAAAGGGCTCGTAGTCGTAAAGAAACAACAAACAGCATTCGAAAATTGATTGTTTTGCATCTTAGTAGTGGTAAATCAGTTCGGAATATTCGCTAAATTACTTAATTTATCCCATTCTACTGTGCAGTATGTCATAAAATGGTTTAAAGAAGAAAATCGGATCGAAAACAAGGTAAGAAAAGGTCGTCCGGCAAAGTTAAGAAAACGAGATTTATAATTAGAAAATTTGTGAAAAATCCACGCTTGAGTGCTGTAAAAGTTTCTGCAGAATTAAAAAAAAACATTTTCTACTTCAATTTCACCTGAAACTGTTCGACGAGTTCTCAGAGCAGCTGGATTACATGGGCGTTCTGCCCGTAGAAAATTTTTTGTCAGTGAGAAAAACAGAAAGCTTAGGCTTTCCTTCGCACTATCAATGATAAATAAACCCCAAACCTATTGTAATAATGTCTTATTTGCCGATGGACATTTTTGGTGCTGATGGGCGTATAATTGTATGGAGAAGAAAAAAATGAGGAACTTAATCCCAAGAACTTTTAAGGAACAGTTAAGCATGCTGGTGGAGGTATCCTTGTGTGGGGGTGCATGTAAGCATCAGGACTAGGAAATTTGGTATTTATTGATGGCAAAATGAATCATGCTGTTTTTATAAATATTTTAAGAGACAATTTAAAATTATCAGCTCAAAATTTTGGTATTGGAAACAACTTTTTTTTTATCAAGATAACGATCCTAAGCACTCGGCTCTCAACGTTCGCCTCTGGTGTCTCTATAATTGTCCACAAGTTTTGAAAACATCCCCTCAATCGCCAGATTTAAACACAATAGAACATATTTGGAGAGAACTGGAGGTTCGAGTGCGAAAACACGACATTCACACGAAAAGCGAACTAAAAACAATTATGATGGAAGAATGGATGATCATTGATGCAGAAATTACAAAAGAACTAGTGCAATCTATTTCCAGACGTTTAAAACATGATGTGGATGCTAAAGGATATCATACTAAATATTAATTTAACGAAAAATTAGAATATTTACTAATATGTAGAGATTTTTTACAAGTATACGTTGACATTTGTGAGATAAAGTTTTTGTTACTTTTGGATTATTGGTTTCTTAAAAATAAAGTTTTACTATGTTTTTAAAATATTTCATGTAGTTTTGTTAAGAATAGATTATAGATCTTATTGTTAAATTCCCATTCTGAAATATTCATTTTAATTAATGGATAGACCCCATTTCATTGAAAATCGTAAGTGTACGAACACTTTTGGGAGCCACTGTATATATAAAACAGTTGCGTAACTGACTGACAGACTGACTGACAGACAACGCACAGACCAAACCGCTGGACCTAAAGGGCTGAAATTTTGCATGGCGATTCTTATTATTGTGTAGGGGTGCACTAAGAAAGATTTTTGAAAAATTCTTCTTAGATTTAAAATTTTTTTTTTAAGTTTGCATTTAAAATAATAATTTGAGGGTTATAAAATTTATATATCACGAGAAAGATCCTAAAAATTCCTTTAAAATAAAATCTTTTTCGAATATTTACCTCCATTTTCTAATTTTTGGTGAATTTTTAAAGATTAATTTTTAGAATTTAATTTATTAAATGCCTATCACGTGATTTCTTTTTCTGGTACTTTCAATAAATTTATCGTCACGTGCACAGCAACGAAATAGACAAAAAAAATTTTTTTTTCTTGCTAATGCGGCAGAGGATTGGAAATTATCTTTTACTGTATTTTAATATTTTTTCGATATGTTCCTCAAACTGTACTATATTAACTGTAGTATATTCCTTAGTATGTTCTATTAGATTTAATTTGAATATTTTCTTCTACATTATTTTGTCTATAAAAATATCCGTTACGATTTTTTTTATAAATTTTTTTTATAATTTTTTTTTTTTAACATCAATTGCATACATTGACCGTTGTATTTAATTTGAATGTACTCCGTAGCAAAGTACGGGTTTTCAGCTATTCATTCATAAAGATATGAAGTTAAAAAAAGATGTTTAAACCTAAGGTTCATCTGCTTTTGTCAAAGCATATTGCTGGAAGAAAAACAAGTTGTAGAAAATTATATGAAAAACACCTAGCTGCTGAAAAATGGAAATTTCACTCGATGAGGCATAGGTGTATTTAGGTGACTGTAATAAAAAAAGATCAATTTTCTGTTGCTCAGCTGACGGGGATGATCGTACGAAATGGCTTCGTCGGTGTACAGAAAAGTTTCCAAAGGGATTCATGATAATTGCAGGATTTTGTTACAACGGCAAATTAAAAATCAAAAAAGTCTCAAGTAAAGCAAAAATTAATTCACTGTACTATCAGCAGGATATTTTAGAAGCAATTTTTGAAGAAGAAATTCCAGCCTTATATGGAAAGGACATTGATAAAGTTGAGCTTCATATGGACAAAGCCTCTAGTCACACGTCTAAATCAACTGCCCCTCATTTAGCAAAGAAAGGATCAGAAACAGAAATAAAGTGTATCCCATTTAACGAAATGCCTGTAAAATCACCTGACCCTTCTCCGATGGACTTTTGCGCTTTCGGTTTATTAAAACGAGCCTCAGGAAAACGGCATCCAAGAACACTAATCGGACTTTGGAAAACGGTCCAAGAGGAATGGGGTAAAATTCACATGACAGTACTAAGAAAAAATGTTTATTTTCGTGGAAAATTCGAGCTAGAGCTATTGTCAAGAACCATGGCTATCAGATAGAAGCAAATCGCCGCAAAAATACGGCATTTATACATAAAACTTAACTATCAAAATCGTTTCCATAAAGTGTGAACGACCTTCTGTATATAATTTTATATATATGTGTGTGTGTGTGTGTGTGTGTGTGTGTGTGTAAGTAAGTGTAAGTGTAAGTAACAAAAAAAAGAAAAAAAAGTATCCTTCTAAATTGCTTTTAAAGCGTACTTCAAATTTTCTTTATAATATAAAGCACAATACCTTTTCCAAAATGCGAACTAAAAATAAATTGGTTGATCATCTATACTGCCCCTTATGGCACGGGCCTATGATCACGCAGACACTTGAAAATAAATGAGACTTGTTTTGAAATACATCACTTACTAACAAAACGTAGTGATCCGGGGAAAACCACTACTTTTGAAAACCACTCGACTATTTTATCATTCATCACATGACAAATACACGGGTGTAAGCCATATGACTAACTAGCTGAAAACCCGCACTTCGCTACGGAGTACATTCAAATTAAATACAGCGGTCAATGTATGCAATTAAGGTCAATATATATATATATATATTGTGGCATCACGGTAGGTTGTTAAGGCAATTCTGTGAGGTTTTTTTTAAAATTACTACTATTGAATTCATGACCAAGAAAGACAGAGTCCTAATTATAATGATAAAGCCAATTTTAAAACAAAAACTTAACAAGGAAATTTATTTACAAAAAAAATTTAACATTAAACAATTACAACATATTCAATTTATTTAAGTGCAGGTTTACAGCGTACGCTCCCAGACCCATGGTCTCAAAAGGAGCTTTCAAAAAACACGTCTGCCTAACTAGATCTTATAGCGGTTCCACATGCAGGCAGACATATCTGCAGTAAGCGCCCCCCCGACCCCGATTGAACATTTTGGGGTCGATTAGTCACGCTCCAGGAGCGTAACACACCCGCCCTCAAGGCCCCTCGTGTCTCTTTGATGATCTGCGGTAAAACCGCCCAAAAGAGGGATCGCTGCAGAGCGCTCCCCATAAATCACTCGTTTTCCCCCAGAATACTGTGCAGTGCAGATGTGTGTGGCCGCAGTATTACATGGGGAACCCTCTCGAAAATACAGAGTCTCTGTGTATCCCTCTGCTTGAAAAAACTTCGGTGGCGCCCGTCTTCTTAGATATTGTTTTCCAAAACCGGGGGCTGGCAGATTAGTGGTTGACAGCTCTTCTATCGTAGAATATTTCCGCTCTTTTTTATGGCGTTCCAGTGTCAAACTCGCAAGGAGCTATTGCCAAGAACGACAGTTTTACGATCCGATGGGAGACGCTTGCTCGAGAACCCGATATGCAAGGGCTTAACTTTCGGGCTACAAATTCTGGCGGCATTTTCCGGTATTGTTTTTTAATATCCCACGTGTTCAATGTATTTCGGTGGGAACTTGAATTGGAATCCTCGAAAAATATACAGCTGGTCCGTGGGGCGTGAGAACGCACCCCCGTAAAGGAGTGACGTCACAATATACATATATTTATAATAAATTTGACGATCAATGTATACAATTAATGTAAAAAATATATTTATAAAAAAATCGTAAGGGATATTTTTATAGACAAAATAATGTAGAAAAAAATATTCAAATTAAATCTAATAGGACAGACTAAAGAATATAGTGCAGTTAATATAGTACAAGGAGAGATACCAATTGAAATAAATCAGAATTAATTAGCAAAGTATTATATTTGAGTACTGATATAATAAAAAGGGTTAACACAATCATTTGAAATAGTGATTAGTATTTCAAGACCTTTCGAAATAAATTCTTCTTCTTGTTTGAGGAACATATCCTTTACTGTATTTTAATATTTGTTTGGAGTTTAATGTCCAATCGTCTGCCACATTAGCATAAAAAAATTATTTTTTGTCTATTTCGTTGTTATGCATATGACGATAAATTTATTTAAAATACCAGAAAAAGAAATCACGTGATCAGCATTTAATAAATTAAATTCTAAAAATGAATCTTTAAAAATTCACCAAAAATCAGAAATCGAGGTAAAGATTCGAAAAAGATTTCTTTTTAAAGGAATTTTTAGGACCTTTCTCGTGATATAAATTGTATAACCCTCAAGTCATTATTTTAAATGAAAACTTAAAAAAAGTTACTAAAACAGCTTTAAAATTTAATTTTAAAAAATCTCAGAAGAATTTTTCAAAAATCTTTCTTAGTGCACCTCTACACTATAAGAAGAATCGCCATGCAAAATTTCAGCCTTTTAGGTCCAGCGGTTTGGTCTGTGCGTTGTACGTCAGTCAGTGAGTCAGTCAGTTACGGAACTGATTTATAAATATAGATTATAACCAATTAAATAACCTCGAGCCCTAGTGTTAAAATTGGGGAATGCTCACCAGATATGCTGAACAGAAGACCTTCCTGTGCATTTTCATAGTTTGGCCGTTAAGTAAAGCTACGGTCCTAGATTGCAGTGTAACGAGCCTATTTCCTGTCTACTCTCCCGTACAATACAATATGTACGTATGTTTCGGATTGCTAATCCCGATTGGAATGCCAATGATCTACAACAGCAAATATCAAGAAGTGAAAATGCAACGAACATACCTGAAATCATATTATACGTATGTTATACTGAAATCAAACAATTTGAAGGACACGTCACTTATTTTTATCTTAGAAAGTTATTTATGCTAATATGCAGTTATTGTAAAGTTTGTTAACTAACTTATTAAGATACACATGCAAGTGGATTCAAATATCTATTATTAGTCTTACGGCATCATAACAATCCACAGAAAAATGTCAATGCAGATCAAAGTTTGTGTTTTACCAGCTACTCTTTGAAGCTGCAAAATGCTTCCTAGGAAAAACAAATGAATAACGAAATGTTCTTGAGATTCTAAAAAAGATATGCAATACAGCTGTACGTTGCACATCGTTAGGAGACTCCCTTTTCTATCTGCACTCAATTTAGGTTGTTCAGTGTTTCGGTTATGGGTGTTTGAGGTTTGCATGCATTTGTAATGCAAATATTACGAGTTCGTTTCATCACACTATTTTCCGGTATTTGCGAGCGTTCTGCCTATCATGTTTCAAAACTGCGCACCTTTTATTTTGGTCTACCGCCTTTCGCAGTCCTACACTCGTAATGCGGGACTTCAGCGTACAGAAATGTCACGTGTACTGCTGTCAAGAAGAGTGGATTGCTTTGCCAAGTACAAATGTTTATAACGTTTGTTGTTGCGCTTTTACTTTTTCTTAATGCAGGGTTTTATAGTTCTGTATTCGCATTAGCTGCAGTTAGAGGATTTGTGCCTCATGTGCACTGCAGTTACGTGCCTTTCAAGATTACTGGATCGAGCAGCTCTGTACTCGCATTGCGGGCATTTATAGGGTTTCTGCTCCATGTGTGCTGCAGTTTCGTGTCTTTTAAGATTGCCGGGTTGAGTAGCTCTGTATTCGCAGTGCGGGCATTTATAGGGTTTCTGACCCATGAGTTCTGAAGATACGTGCCTTTTAAGATCGCCAGAATAAGAAGCTCTGTACTCGCATTGCGGGCATTTATAGGGTTTCTGCTCCATGTGTGCTGCAGTTTCGTGTCTTTTAAGATTGCCGGGTTGAGTAACTCTGTATTCGCAGTGCGGGCATTTATAGGGTTTCTGACCCATGTGTACTGAAGATACGTGCCTTTTAAGATCGCCAGAATAAGAAGCTCTGTACTCGCAATGCGGGGATTTTTAGGGTTTCTGACCCATGTGTACTGAAGATACGTGCCTTTTAAGATCGCCAGAATAAGAAGCTCTGTACTCGCAATGCGGGCATTTATAGGGTTTCTGCCTCACGTGTACTGCAGTTACGTGCCTTTTAAGGTTACTGGATCGAGCAGATCTGTACTCGCATTGCGGGCATTTATAGGGTTTCTGCTCCATGTGTACTGCAGTTCCGTGTCTTTTAAGATTGCCGGGTTGAGTAGCTCTGTATTCGCAGTGCGGGCATTTATAGGGTTTCTGACCCATGTGTTCTGAAGATACGTTCCTTTTAAGATCGCCAGAATAAGAAGCTCTGTACTCGCAATGCGGGCATTTATAGGGTTACTGCCTCACGTGTACTGCAGTTACGTGCCTTTTAAGGTTACTGGATCGAGCAGATCTGTACTCGCATTGCGGGCATTTATAGGGTTTCTGCTCCATGTGTACTGCAGTTGCGTGTCTTTTAAGATTGCCGGGTTGAGTAGCTCTGTATTCGCAGTGCGGGCATTTATAGGGTTTCTGACCCATGAGTTCTGAAGATACGTGCCTTTTAAGATCGCCAGAATAAGAAGCTCTGTACTCGCAATGCGGGCATTTATAGGGTTTCTGACCCATGTGTACTGAAGATACGTGCCTTTTAAGATCGCTGGAATTAGAAGCTCTGTACTCGCAGTGCGGACATTTATAGGATTTCTGGCCCATGTGTACTGCAATTACGTGTCTTTCAAGATTACTGGATCGAGTAGCTCTGTACTCGCAATACGGACATTTTTCGTCTCGCTGGCCATTAAGGATGGTCTCGGAGTTTGGGGTTTGGATTGTTACGGGACTATTGAGAATGTGGGTCTGCCGATGTAATTTGAAGCTCCATCTGTCATTAAACGTCTCGCCGCAATGAATAGCAGGAAAGATTTAAATGTGATTTGTCTTCGGGAATTATAAAAGTTGTATTGAGTAAAAGTTTTGATCACTCTGAAGAAAAAGAAATTGACATCTTAGATACATAAACTGTCAGTGGTGGCAAATCGCATATAGGCTTCTAAAACAAATGTTCGGCAGACTACGAAAGGCCATATAGCCCGAAAATGTTCAATCTGGCAAAGGCATTTTCGGGGACGCATGGGCAACCCCGAAAAGTGCTCTGATCTTTACTTGACGCTTCTAAGATTGCCGCGTTGAATAGCTCTGTATTCGCAGTGCGGGCATTTATAGGGTTTCTGACCCATGTGTACTGAAGATACGTGCCTTTTAAGATCGCTGGAATTAGAAGCTCTGTACTCGCAATGCGGGCATTTATAGGGTTTCTGAACCATGTGTGCTGCAGATACGTGCCTTTTAAGATCGCTGGAATTAGAAGCTCTGTACTCGCAGTGCGGACATTTATAGGATTTCTGGCCCATGTGTACTGCAGTTACGTGCCTTTCAAGATTACTGGATCGAGTAGCTCTGTACTCGCAATACGGACATTTTTGGTCTCGCTGGCCATTAAGGATTGTCTCGGAGTTTGGGGTTTGAATTGTTACGGGACTATTGAGAACGTGGGTCTGCTGATGTAATTTGAAGCTCCATCTGTCATTAAACGTCTCGCCGCAATGAAAGCAGGAAAGATTTAAATGTGATTTGTCTTCGGGAATTATAAAAGTTGTATTGAGTAAAAGTTTTGATCACTCTGAAGAAAAAGAAAGAGACATCTTAGATACATAAACTGTCAGTGGTGGCAAATCACATATAGGCTTCTAAAACAAATGTTCGGCAGACTACCGAAGGCCATATAGCCCGAAAATGTTCAATCTGGCAAAGGCATTTTCGGGGACGCATGGGCAACCCCGAAAAGTGCTCTGATCTTTACTTGACGCTTCTCTAATGGACTTTTGCGCTTTTGGTTTATCAAAACGATCCTTAGGAAAACGGCATCGGAGAACACCGAACGGACTTTGGAAAACGGTCCAAGAGAAATGGGGTAAAATTGATATGACAATACTAAGAAAAAGTTTACTTTCATGGAAAATTCGAGCTAGAGGTATTGTCAAGAACCAGGGCTGTCAGACAGAAGCAAATCGCGGCAAAAAATACGGCATTGATACATAAAACTTCACTATCAAAATATTTTCCATAAAGTGCGAACGACCTTCTGTATATATATGAGTGTGTGTGTAACCAAAAAAAAAGCATCCTTCTAAATTACTTTTAAAGCTTACTTCAAATCTTCTTTTTAATATAAAGCACAATATCTTTTCCAAAATGCGAACTAAAAATAAATTGGTTGATCATCTATACTGCCCCTTATGGCACGGGCCTATGATCACGCAGGCACTTGAAAATAAATGAGACTTGTTTTGAAATGCATCACTTACTAACAGAACGTAGTGATCCGGCGAAAACCACTACGTTTGAAAACCACTCGACTATTTTATCATTCATCACATGAAAAATACACGGGTGTAAGCCATGTGACTGATTATAACCAATTAAATTACCTCGAGCCCTACTATTAAAATTGGGGAATGTTCACCAGATATGCTCAACAGAAGACGTTCCTGTGCATTCTCATAGTTTGGCCGTTAAGTAAAGCCACGGCCCTAGATTGCAGTGTAACGAGCTTCTTTCCTATCTACTCTCCCGGAAAAGGCCGATAGGCCCCTTTTGCCAACATAAATATATATATATATATATATATACATACACACACACACACACACACACATATATATATATATATATATATATATATATACACACACACACACACACATATATATATATATATATATATATATATATATATATATATATATATATATATATATATATACACGTACAATATATGTATGTATGTTTCGGATTGCTAATCCCGATTGCGCAACAAACATACCGTCGCGTTCTACTGCAATCAAACAATTTGAAGGATACATCACTTTTTTTATCTTACAAAGTTATTTATGCTAATATTAAGTTATTGTAAAGTTTATTAACTAACTTATTAAGATACATATGCAAATGGATTCAAATCTTTATTATTACTCTTACGGCATCATAACAATCCACAGAAAAATGTAAATGCAGATCAAAGTGTGTCGTTTACCAGCTACTCTTTAAAGCTGCAAAATGCTTCCTAGAAAAAACGAAAAATAACGAAATGTCCTTGAGCTTCTAAAAAAGATAAGCAATACAGCTGTACGTTGCACGTCGTTAGGAGACTCCCTTTTCTATGTGCACTCAATTTAGACTGTTCGGTGTTTCGTTTATGGGTGTTTTACATTTGCATGCATTTGTAATGCAAATATTACGACTTCGTTTCATCACACTATTTTCCGGTATTTGCGAGCATTCTGCCTATCACGTTTCAAAACTGCGCACCTTTTATTTTGGTCTACCGCCTTTCGCAGTCCTACACTCGTAATGCGGGATTTCAGCGTACAGAAATGTCACGTGTACTGCTGTCGTGCATACCTCTCAAGAAGAGTGGATTGCTTTGCCAAGCACAAATGTTTATAACGTTTGTTGTTGCGCTTTTACTTTTTCTTAATACAGGGTTTTATAGTTCTGTATTCGCATTAGCTGCAGTTAGAGGATTTGTGCCTCATGTGCACTGCAGTTACGTGCCTTTCAAGATTACTGGATCGAACAGCTCTGTACTCGCATTGCGGGCATTTGTAGGGTTTCTGCTCCATGTGTGCTGCAGTTACGTGTCTTTTAAGATTTCCGGGTTGAGTAGCTCTGTATTCGCAGTGCGGGCATTTATAGGGTTTCTGACCCATGTGTACTGAAGATACGTGCCTTTTAAGATCGCCAGAATAAGAAGCTCTGTACTCGCAATGCGGGGATTTATAAGGTTTCTGCCTCACGTGTACTGCAGTTACGTGCCTTTTAAGATTACTGGATCGGGCAGATCTGTACTCGCAATGCGGGCATTTATAGGGTTTCTGACCCATGTGTACTGCAGTTACGTGTCTTTTAAGATTGCCGCGTTGAGTAGCTCTGTATTCGCAGTGCGGGCATTTATAGGGTTTCTGACCCATGTGTACTGAAGATACGTGCCTTTTAAGATCGCTGGAATTAGAAGCTCTGTACTCGCAATGCGGGCATTTATAGGGTTTCTGAACCATGTGTGCTGCAGATACGTGCCTTTTAAGATCGCTGGAATTAGAAGCTCTGTACTCGCAGTGCGGACATTTATAGGATTTCTGGCCCATGCGTACTGCAGTTACGTGTCTTTCAAGATTACTGGATCGAGTAGCTCTGTACTCGCAATACGGACATTTTTCGTCTCGCTGGCCATTAAGGATGGTCTCGGAGTTTGGGGTTTGGATTGTTACGGGACTATTGAGAACGTGGGTCTGCCGATGTAATTTGAAGCTCCATCTGTCATTAAACGTCTCGCCGCAATGAATACACGGCAGCATCTTTTGACACACTCCATCTAATTTGTTGTCGGAAGCGGTCGCCTCGCGTGGAACTTCATCGTGCCAACCGTTGCGAGCAACGGAATTCTTGAGTGGAACGAAAGTGTCGGAGGTAAGGGTGGAACACTTGCTTCCCGATGTTTCATCAGCGTCAGAAATGATCTTCCTTAAGCATCTTGACGTCGAACTTAAATGGCCTCCATCCATGTCACTTCCGTCTCCTGCGTAAGAGAAAATAGAAGCACATCTTTCATATGGAAAATCTTTATATTAAGTGTGATGGGCCACGAAGTAGTAGCGTGGTAGCGCGATGTCAGTGGGTGGGGGAAGTGCGAGCCCTCCAGATGTCATCCCTGTGGTGTTCGATCAAAATGGAGGTAGCACCAAGGGAGCAATGTAGACTCACCTGTACCGTACTCACAAATAAAAAGTCGATAATTTCCGTGTTTCTATGCGAATGTCTCGCGTAAAGTACCTCCGCATTAGCAAAAATTTTGAAAATCCGAAAACTGAGCTATAAAGAATTTCATCTTGAAAAAACGATTTTTTTTTATTTGGATATTCTTGTTACCTAATTAAACTGAAATCATTCATTTTGACACGAAACTGAAAAGCATAGGAATCTCCCGCATATCTGTTTAATGCTGCGAAGATTGGTTCTTGAACAGTTTTTTTTAATTTATTTATTCGCCTTTGACAAAGAATTTTTTCCCACTAAAATCTGTATCTGTATGAATTTCATTATGGATAGAATGCATTTTTGACCAGTTCCACCGAAAATTTGCAAGTTGAAAATTGTAAATTCAAAATTTAAAGCTTTTGAAATATCGGCCAAACCAACCCTTTTTTCCCCTTTCGTAAGCAGGAAAGATTTAAATGTGATTTGTCTTCGGGAATTATAAAAGTTGTATTGAGTAAAAGTTTTGATCACTCTGAAGAAAAAGAAAGAGACATCTTAGATACATAAACTGTCAGTGGTGGCAAATCACATATAGGCTTCTAAAACAAATGTTCGGCAGACTACCGAAGGCCATATAGCCCGAAAATGTTCAATCTGGCAAAGGCATTTTCGGGGACGCATGGGCAACCCCGAAAAGTGCTCTGATCTTTTCAAACCCACCTTCCGGTTCCTGATGTTCGGAGAGTTTTTCGAGACTAGTTGGTATCCGTCAAAACATGACGGCTAGATAGTAAATAAATGAACTAATACACAAATGATACTCAAAACATCATTGCCAAATGTTGAAAATCATAATAATGCGCAGAAACAAATTAATGCGTTTAAGCGGCCTCGTGCTTAGTGAGTATCTAAAGCCAGATTTAAAAGTGCCACTGAGCATGCGCAGAAAGCAGTTTTTTAATTGTAAATTATAGCTAGTTAAACAGTACGAAATAAACAATTTCCATCAAGTTTAGTCTTATATTTCATAAACATAATTATCATAAAAATTAAAATGGCAGAGAGAGAGAGATCTTTAGAGACTCCTCTGAATAAACGTGCTTATTATTAAAACATATCACTGAGCATACGGAGAAACATAGTTTCTAAAGCCAGATTTAAACATGCCAATGAGCATGCGCAGAAATAAAAATTTAATTGTAAATAATCGCTCATTAATAGAAATTGCGGTTACAAAAACTAAATTTGACAATTCTACAGATTACAATCTTTCGTTTAAGACCAAAATGATGTAAATTAATGCAGTAGTTTAATCTCATATTGTATTGCCTAGATTCAAAACACGGAAACCGTTCAATACAAAAGCTTGCATCTTTACCTTCTTTGGTGGGTTTATTCGAACATGACTTCGTTTCGGTTTTTCTCCTTTTCAGCATAAACTGCGGCACCTTCGGATCAAAACCTGCCATGAAAGGGACACACAAGGTAAATGAGCGAAAGAAATTCAGTAATTAATTATTATTAATCGAAATCAGGTTGGCAACGTTTGACAGAAGTGGCCAGACACGAGCTGTCAGTGTAGAAAAATGAATTCAACTGAAATCTCAAGAAATGCTTTACTTAGAAGCATGCCTTTAATTTTTTTTTCGGTGCTCAGTAATTTTTTCAAAAAGGAAGAAAATTTTAACCCTAAAATCAATATGTTGGGTTGAGAGGAGGAAACTAATAACTAAATAGTCTTTGCTCAGCTGTAAAATTGTGAAAACAATTTCTCTTAGAATTGATACTAATTGCAAGTTTATTATTGTATATTAGATAGAAAATAAGAATGGCAACTTTAAAAAATGTCGGCTTGAACTTATCAGTGTTCCTTAGAATTTTTGTCATTTTAAATCCTTCGTTGTCATGGCCCATTCAATAAGAGAACCGTCGCTAGAAATTCGCCAGTCTTTCTTTAGCATAAAAATAAAAATGAAAAATAAGCACGAAAACATTCATAACTGAAACTACTCAGCAGTTTTCGTTTAGCTCTGGAATTATGACAGAAAAATATATCTTAATATTATATAAACAGTATATTTACACGAAGCAAGGGAGTAATTAAAAAATATTTCCATTGTAGAACACACTGTTAGTTTTAAACAGTTCGAATTCCTCTTTCAATTTACATAACTACAGTAATAACTTTGAAAAAATCCTGATTTATTTTACAGTTTATACTTAATATAATATACTGTACCCAACACTTTTCTGTAAGATATCAATTATCAGATTTTTCAAACACAGTACAATATGTTCTTTTTAATTACATGACAGACACATTCTAAAATCTTACACTCTCAAAAATTAAAACGTTCTTACCGGTTGACTTCATCATATCATAATTTCGCTTGATGTTGGCAAATCTTTTCTTTTCAAGCATAGTAAGTTTGCCCCATTCTTCATGGTCGAAATATATTCGGACAGAATTTCCCTCGTCCATGGAAGCATCCATTACACAACTCAAAAAAAAAAATTGGAATAAGATATTCATATATCGTTTGCCGATA
Organism: Dolomedes plantarius; assembly: GCA_907164885.2. NCBI lineage: Eukaryota > Metazoa > Arthropoda > Arachnida > Araneae > Dolomedidae > Dolomedes > Dolomedes plantarius. The sequence goes on along the minus strand of OU015503.1, from coordinate 114,570,293 downwards.
TCGGAAGTTTCCACTGTCGGTTAATAAATAGTTAGGCAAAATTAAATTCTTCCAAAACATCAAAATATAAGAGCGGTTTTTGTTGTTTTTTATAATCTGATTTACTTATAATTCCAAAGTTAAAATACCTCAAAGTATTTTTATTATATTCTTTTAGAAAAAAAATGTGTAGCGAAAATTAATCCATTTTGGAAATTCCTTTTAGTATCTGAAAAATTATATTAATGGGGAAATGTAATAATCAAGCGTGCAAACGATTTTTTTCCTCTGTTGAAACAATGAAGATAAAATAAGTGGAATCTTCATTGTCACATACATCAAACTAAATTAAAGCATTGACACTTTTAATAGATATTTTTAAATAATCGGAAGGTAAATTCGACATCTTTTATTAAAAATTATTCAAAGTTGGATTTCTTCTTTTTTAATATACTTTTTCAAGCTTTTTTTTATTTGCGACTGTAGATTGGCAATATGTTTTGTGATATTTAAATAACATCTCTCTAAATCATTTCGCTTGTAAAGGATTACAGACCGAAAGCGGGAGTTAATTAAATTTTGTTCTTTATATTTTTATACACAGTATTTGACATGTAATTATGCAGCTTCAATGTTAGAGTACGCGAAAATTATGCGACAGGAAGATTATTGTTATAAATGTTATAATGAAGAATATTATTGTAAATTCTTATAAAGGGCCATGTTTTGATTATTTAGGGTCAGGTTGGATAATGAAACACTGAAGGGAAATTTTTGTTTTCAGGCAGGGAATATTGGTTACAGCATCGTCATTACATCAACTCTTCCTTATATAAAAACTGCTAAGAGAACTGCTAAATGTCGTTCGAATTCTAGTGGTAGGTTATTTGTTGATATTTGTGAATGATGTTTTTCTGTCAAAAAAGTTTTATGAACGATTTAGCAAGGGTCGGACGAATTCTTTCTTTCAACAATAAATACAACTAATAATGAACGAAAACAGTATCAAGGTAAATGTAACATTCTCTATTAAATAGTTATAATGTTATGTAAAGGTATTCAGAAGATAGGCTGGGAAAAATTCAGATTACAACTACTCCACAAATTTTCTGAAGGGGGTAAATGCAAACATGATTTTCGGGTAGTTGTGAAGGCTATTGTTTAATAATTAATTTTCTAAATAACACTTCAGCCCTAGACGATTAGTTCAATATTATTTAAAATAGGGCAGTACCTAGTACGGTAGGTGATTTTTGATTATCTGGACCACCTTACTCCGAAGAAGATGTAATAGGAACAGTCAGGTATGTAGAAAATCAGCGTTTTAGACTAATAAGACATACGTTTACACACCTGGTATTCACAGAATTTTCCGATACTTTCATTTTAAATACTTTTAAACCCACGACTTCATTAAATCCGATCTTTCAAAATATTTTGTTCTTTGAAACATTTTAATGCAAGGGGAAAATTAACAAAAATTATGGGTCCAAATTCTTTTAATCCCGTTTTTGAAGGAAATGTATTCGAAAAACGACGTTAAAACGATGAAAATATATCGATACAAAAAAGGCCGATATTTCAGTAGTAAAAAACGTATATCAAAATTTTTTCAATACGTATTTCGATAAAAAATTGAAATTAAATAATTTAAAAAGTCCAAAAGTGATACAAACATCAAAAATATTAGGACTTACCCGCCTCGAGTCTTCTCTCAAGTCCGGTCATTCGTCTCTGAGTTTAGCGCAGGAATATTTCTTCTCGTAAGCCTTATGACGGGCTCTTCCGTCAGCCTAAAGTGGAATGTAAAATAGCCTAAATGCTAAACATTTTCAAAGGGACAAAATCGTCCCATTCTTAACGGTTTCTTGGAATCTCCGAGACACACTTTAATCGCGAGGTTCTTACAATATTCTCTACATTGCTAGCACTTTTGAAACGAAGCCCTTAAGGTTCGACAAGTTTCAACTCCACAGGTCTTATTTTGCATCAAGGCTAAGCTGTTGAAAAAATTGTTATTTTACTTTGGGTTTAGACAAGGTTTCTATTTATAGTTCGTTCAGTGTTTTGGAAATGTTTTTTGACTTCATTTTAACCTTCGTATTAAAAGATTTTTCTTGAAATTTATCTAGTTATATATATATAAAACAGTTCCGTAACTGACTGACTGACATATTACGTACAGACCAAACCGCTGGACCTAAAGTGCTGACATTTTGGCGATTCTTCTTATAGTGTAGGGGTGCACTAAGAGAGATTTTTGAAAAATTCTTCGTAGATTTTTTTAAATTAAATTTTGAAGTTGTTTTTGAAACATTCTTTAAATTTTGTATTTAAAATATTAATCCGGGGGTTATAAAACTTATATCACGAGAAAGATCCTAAAAATTCCTTTAAAATGAAATTTTTTTTTCGAATCTTTACCTCCCTTTTCTGATTTTTGGTGAATTTTTAAAGATTAATTTTTAGAATTTAATTTATTGAATGCTGATCACGTGGTTTCTTTTTATTTTGCGATACTTGAAACTAATTTTGCGTCACGTGTATAGCAATGAAATAGACAAAAAAAAAAATTTTTTTTTTCCTAATGTGGCAGACAATTGGACATTATCCAAAATAATATGAAAATACAGTAAAAGAAATGTTCTTCAAACTGTACTATATTCTGTAGTATGTTCTATTAGATTTAATTTCAATATTTTCTTCTACATTATTTTGTCCATAAAAATGTCTCTTACGATTTCTTTATAAATTTTTTTTTTTCGTTTTTATGAGTCACGTGCTTTTAAGACGTTGGAGCGTTCCCAAATGAATCGGTGTGGAACACAAATGTCCTTTTGCTTACCCGATTTACAATCCATTGAGGACACAATACTTTGATTTGAGAGAAATGCTTAGAAATTGACTAAATTTTCATAATTTTTTTAACAAATTAACCAATAAATCAAATTTAAGGAAAATTTCTGGACTGTGAGATGTAACGTAATTTGTTGCAACAAAAATATCAGGTGGTCGTAAATAATTTAAATTATTTAGGAAAAAAAATAAGTAAATTTTTTTTTTCTAATTTTCATAAATACTATGAGTCAATGAGCGCATAACTGATATTAATTATAATTTATTGACATTAAACACAGTTAAATTTTAAGATTACATTTGGCATAACATAATGAGCTAAAATCTTCAAATTACTTTAAATTTTTTTTATATTTGTAATTAATAATTAAGTTAAAATATTTTCCCTATAAAAATTCTCACATAAAATCCTTTGTAAGATTCTTTTCTAAGCTTTTACTTCATTTTATGCAAAAGTTTAACATTAAGGTACACTCTTAGACGGAAAAAAAAGAATGAAGCACCAAGAAGGAGTTATCCGTATGGAACAAAAATCGGTAGATGTTATGTACATGTGTACAGAAATACAAATGATTACAATTTGAGAAAAATTGGAGGATTTATTCAAGAGAAAGAGCTTCACAAAGATAAATAGTCAATAACGCGTTAGACCACCTCTGGCCCGTATGCAAGCAATTATTCGGCATGGCATTGATTTATAGAGGTGGCGGATATCCTCCTGCGGGATATCGTGCCAAATTCTGTCCGATTGGCGCGTTTGATCGTCAGAATCCCGAGCCGGTTGGAGGGCCCTGCCCATAATGCTCCAAACGTGCTCAATGGGGGAGAGATCCGGCGACCTTGTTGGGCAAGTACGAAGACAGGCAGTACAAACTCTCGCCGTGTATGGGCGGGCATTATCTTCCTGAAATGTAAACCCAGGATGGTGTCACCGTATTTTAAAAACGGAAGTTAGTACTTTGAATAATTATAAGTGATTACTCATATGTATACATACAAATCAATTTATTAAACATTCACAATACACATACAATTCATATCATTCATTACTTAATTCCGATTACTCCTATATCATGTTACAACAATATTTATTCTCATTAATACATTATTTATTCTCATCAATACCCTCCTTCGACTATTCATTGCCATCGTTTAATTATAAAGCAATCTTCTTAATTAATAATCTCATCTATACATCACTAAGATTCTTAACTGATACACATAAACACATTGCTAAATCAATATAACACACTAATCCAATTATTACGGAATTCCACAACCAAATATTTTAGGATAGATACCTATGTACATAGCAAATCACATTAAGCAACATTTCACATTAAGCTAACCCCATCTAATTACCTTTGATTACTAGTACGTACTGGGCATTGGCAGAATTAGCAAAACTTTAAACTCTCCTACCTTATTTGAAGACACTCCGTCACGCCAAAGACCTTTCCTTACAAATAGTTTCTCCGTCAAGGTGAGGGGGGGGGGAAATCATCGGACGTCTCTGGTCCAGAGAAGCGGCAGGATCACCATACGCTGGCGGCATCAGTCAGGGAACCTGTTCCGTCAATGCACACTCATTTCGGCTGGGCTGGGGTCAATCATCGGTCAGCTTCTTTCTTGGTTGTCGGCAGGGTAAGCGGTCGGTCACTCCGGTATATGGGGCTTACATCTACTTCTCCAGGCTAACTTCCAGATCACTTCATCTCGCCATCTGTCGAACCTCTACTCTCATACTCGTAGATATCTGGCGTAGACGACGGCCTCGGTTCGCTAAGGTCCGTCCGTAAGCAGCTTGTCCTCTCAATTTCCGTCTAACTCTGGGGCTTTATCTCCGCCGGGCGCTTTCACTGCGGCCCTCTGTGCTCGTCTAAAAGCTGCCTGCGTTTCTTTTGAGTTCTCAAACTAATCTCTTGCTTCTCTACCACATTTCATATCGAGCTAAACTTTTCTAATTACCTATTCAGGCCTCCATTGGTGGCTATCTCCTGCCCAATAAGTCGATCCGGGGCCACTTCATTGGCCGACCATCTATTTTTATATTAATATCCTCTCCAATCAAAATTGAAGGGGCCCTATGCCCGTGCACCCTTCTGGGGCTTCTCACACTCCCAACTTCTCACGCTATTCTCCGACTCCTGCTGTGCTTTTTAACAAAGTCCCACATCGTAAAAACTGCCTAACCCCGTTTCTTATCTCAACTAAGCCTCCACTTTGCATCCAATTTCACCTTCTCCCAGCTCGTTAAACGCATCTGGTGACCCCCTTTTCTTTTTTTCAACTCCCCCAACTTGTCACATCTCATCTTTCATTTCGCCTACGCAGCTCATTACACCCAGCTGGTCAAGGCACTTCTTTGTCTCATTTCCTTCCGTTATATATCCTCTACCCCTCTAAATATCGCTTTCCGCACCTGCGGTGTCCCCCTCTCTATTTTCTGATAACGTGTCGTGTCTCCACGACAGATGGCGTGATATGAAGGACAACACAACGGGTCGACGTACCGTTGTGTTGTAAGGGTGCCAACGGGGTCCTGCTATGCAATGAAATGGCACTCCAGACCATCACTCCTGGCGTATGGGGGAAGAGAATCAGGTTGGTATCCCACCGCTGTCCCTGGCGTCTCCAGACACGCATTCGTTGGTCATCGGGGCTCATCACTGAAAACTCTTCTACTCCAGTCAGTGGGCCCGACACCACTGCAAACGGGCTTGTCGGTGTACAGAGGTCAATGGTTGTCGGCGCAAGGGACGCCGTGAGCTCAGTCCCCTTTCTCTGAGCCGCCTATGAGAGGTCCTTGTGGTCACTGAAGTAGCAGTTGCAGGCACGACCGCTGATAATGATGAATCTGGGGCTGTGAGTGCCGTTCTGACGATTGCTCGGGCCTCACTTTCTGTCGTTTCTCTAGGCCGAACGCTTTCTTCTCGACGCTGTGTTCTGCCGTGGTCCACCTATTCCTGCCGACATCGTCTAATAGTGGCATCGCTCCTATCCAAATGTCGAGCGATTCGCCGATTAGACCGACCGGCTTCTTTGAGCCCAACTACACGTTCTCTCTCAGATGCTGACATCTGCGCATATTGTCCGCGCACCTGTATGCGAGGCATAGTTACTGTCTACCCGAGTACACGGAATGAAATTCGCAAAGAATTTTTGACCTGGAATCGAAATTTCTCCTCTTTAATAGCCTGCAAGTTGCGTAGTTAAGATGCGCTGCAGCGTCACGTGTTCTTTCATTGGCCGCCAAACTTTGAAATTTTGCATTTTCCGTCGAAACCTGTATGCATGTCAATTTGTGTCCAATTTGCATTACCCCTTGGTGCGTCGTGTGTGTGTGTGTGTGTGTGTGTGTTTGTTTTTTGTCTAAAAGTGTAGGTTTACGGAATTGCACTGCTTCCACCTCCGAACGTATAATTAATTAATAAACATGCAGTAATTTTCCGAAGTAAACAAGTTACCAAACTTGAATTCAGAAAAATCACACGGCTGCCGCCTGGATCGGTCCTAGCTTTGGCCTGCGAGGAAAATTCCGATTCCCCGTAGATCAGCGGTAAACCGATAACTAGGCGCTAAAGTACAGATAGCTGGAGGATGACTTTCTCTAAAATGAAACGAAATGACCGCTTCCAATCATGAGATTGAGTATCGAACCACTGGCGCCGGTTATAGACCAGACAGGGAACCAAAAACGGTTTCCAAAAAAGGGAGGTTTTTAAAGCAATTATCTTAAGACAAAAGAGGGAATTGAAGGATTTAAACTTGAAAGACGTGGACTCTAGCCTCGTAAAGGAGAAGGGTTGACCAACGCATGCCCGATTTCACTCCTGTCTTTGCTACTCTATAGTTCTAATTTTAAATGTCTCTATAAGAGATACGCAAGGTATACAAAGTGGCATCGAATTTTTCCAGTTATCGCTTTTAAATGTCTCTGTGCTCTTTTCTGTTGTACATAAAGTGCAGAACCTAAAGCTGCATTTGTTCATCTTAAAATAACCGATTACAGCTTGACTGAAATAAGGAAAGATTATTCACTTTTATAGAGCTCAATATTGCTGAACAGCTTAAGAATCGTCTTAGGACTCATCAATGAAATGTGCGGAATCTTTCGATACAGTTCTCTCTCTCTAGTGGATGGCCGCTACTTCGTACGGCCTATCGCAACCGATCGTTTTAATCTTGAGAGACGAAATCCGTATCATCATTCGAATTACTCTCCGAGTCAGCATATCGCAACGAAATATTTTAATAAGTCTGTTACAGTGAAACTTCTGTATGTTTTTGTTTCTAACGCCCCCTGGCGGGAAGTTTCAGACCAGGTCCATATAGCCTTCGGGCTGAATTGTGCGGCTCCGGTTTATACATAATACTGGGAATATACATTCGCGAAACAGAGAGCGAAGTGTAGGGGAAAGCAGTGATTTATTGGTCTCCTCGTCTAGAGGAGGTTTTATGGCGTCCCTCGTCCCTTTGATGATTCGTCCTCAAACCGCTCCGGAGAGCGGTTTTAAGACGAATGATCAAAGCGACGAAATACTTCCCCCACGTTGGGGGGGGACTAATCGACACCAAAATGTGTCAAGAGGTGACGGGGGAGCTTATTCGCAGCTTATTCGCGTATGTGTAGTTGTAGCTTAACACCACAAGGGTCAGAGAAGCCACCCTGCTGGTTGCCATCTCCATTTTGACCGAGCACCCCCAGGGGGGACATGTGGGAAGATCTTAGTTCACAAAATAGATGTGGATGAAAAAGTAGATGGGTCACAGAGAATGGCTGATAAACAGTTTGATTTAAATAAAATTTCCTTTTGTTATTATTGTACCAATTTTCCAGTATTTTCAAAGCTTGGTATATGGTACATTCGGGGAGTTATTCGGCATTATGCTTTGGGGACTCGGTTCAAGATCGAGCCATCGGTATACAAGGGACCAATGATGGATCTCAGAAATAGGACAAGGTCATGTATATTTACATGTTAAAGAGAGTGCTCCAGGTATCAGTTCCTTCAATATTTTGTGCTTCGAAAAACAGCTGACAGAGGAATACGCGGAACCATCTCAGCTTGCTGCAAAATTTTAAGTAGGTTCTCTTTCCAGAAACCTACGTAGATAGACATCGAGTCTGTAAAAACAGTAGTCCTGGTACATCGAAACGGCAGCTATCCGAGATTTCAATATCAGCCCTTTAATAAAGCCTAATGTATTATGAATTTCACTTCTCAAGCTTAAATATTTAATGTCTCCGGCAGCAGTGACGCGTTTTTATTACTAACTAAGCACCTCCTATCCACAAAAAGGTTGAGGAGATCACTTAGTTGTCATGTTTCCTAATTACTTATTCCTCCCCTTTATGATAACCAGACTTGTTTTGGTATCATGTGTTGTCTGTCGAAGGGAAAATGTTCAACAATATGAGGTTTTCGACAGAGGTACCTTAAATTCATCTTGTGTTAGAGTAAACCCAACAATGAAACAAATGCTGCTTCTTGCCAACAATGCTCAAAAGAAACAATGTAAACGCGTGAAACAAATTGGAACTCGCATTTCATAAAAAGCTATCAAAGCGATTTGTGACTCTGCTACTAAAAGCGGTATTTATTTACGAGTGCGACTAACTTACTGTGATATACTTGATTGTTTTGTATAATACATAATATTCATCAAAACACACTTTTTCTGTGAAATTTTCGATCCTTTATCTGGACTCAGTAGCTTATAACTTTAAAGAACTTAAACGTACTTCCTCCAAAAGCAATTACAAGCTCATAACTTTATACAATCTCTTTCGGCCAGTTCAACTAATTTTTGTAAAAAAAAAAAAAAAAAATAGTAAACAAAAGAAATGTTCGGTCAACGAGTAGACCATGGTACAGCCGTCAAGTTCTTGGAAAGCCATAACTACAAGGATGTCAAACCACTGAGCAAAGGCTCGTTTGGGGAAGTCCTCTCTGCTACCTCGCCTCAAAAAATACAAGTTGCCGTCAAGGTCATCACGAAGGAAAGCTACAGGGAGATCGAAGACGTGATCTGGCCCTGCCTCAACCATCCAAACGTGCTTCCTGTCTTGGACGTCATGTCAGTGCCCGACATGGAACTCAAGCTGTTCGTTTCGCCCCGCCATCCCGCAGCACTTTGCGACGTGGTGCACGGGATGGAATTTCTCGCCGACGTCCGAGGTCTGGACCGCGTCCGCAGGTGGCTCCTAGATACGCTCAATGGTCTCGACTACCTGCACGCCGCGGGATTCGCTCACATGGATATGAAGTCGGACAACGTCTTAATAACGGCGAATGACTCGGCCGTCATTTGCGATTTTTCGGGGCTCAGTATCACGGAGAGGAAGATAATCAGGTTCGGATCAATTAATCGTACTTATCTTTGCCAACCTTTGTCGTGTTAGATGGGGGGGGCTTCTCTCCACATTCTTCAATGAAAGTTTTACAATCAATTTTTTTTTTCACAAATCGTCTAGTGACGTCTACAGCCTTGCTTTATACCATTCTGGTTTATGAGAGATTAATGCGTTATCTTCATTCATTTTCTTTTTTACCGGAGAAATCACGAACTGCAGAAATCATGAATTGACGGGAATTGAAAAAAATTTAACGTCTCCCATAAGGGTCTATTGCACAATGTCTGCTGCGTTGATGGTGCATTGGATGAAAGGGTTCGCGCACTTGCGTTAACCACCGACATACGTGAGGGAGACAAACCATCATACATTGCACAAAACATTCAATGGTAAGCTTTCCTCTCCTGGAATCATGTGTGAAGCGCTGTTTAGTCACTCAATATAATACAGTCTAGATTAAAATTGAAGACGAGTATATTGAGATAATTGCTACCTGCTAGACCTGACTATAGTAAAAGAAAGACCTCTGACCTCAGATTCGCTTTGATCGAAAACCTTTGATTAATACTGGCCAATAACATGTAATGAAAAAACCCACGACATTTAAAATCAGACCTACATTTTGAAGAATAAACATGTAGAGTGTGAATGCAAAAGTTTTGAAAACCTCATGCTCGAGTTTAAGTCAGCAAATGTTACAAGAGGAAGGTCACTACTGTCACAGTTTGTGAAAGTATTACTCTAATAAATTACGCTTGAGTAATCAACAAAATTCCGAATATAAAGCTATAATATTTTTGATAAAATTATTTAACAACCTCTCTTTCCTTTTCAGCCTATGTGCTCCTCTCCAGTTTCGTCCTCCAGAATGCTGGCACCCAATTGGTTCTGGTGGTGTCGAAGGCGTGCCATTTGATATGTGGACATATGGCCTCATGGCCTTGAACGTCTTAACGGGGCATTGGCCCCAAATGCATATGGAAAACAGTCCTGGATGGACATGGGATGGTCAAACGAGACCGGTGCTAATGAAAGCTTTGGAGGTGAGTTCTTCAAGAAGGTTATGCCTAGTGCCTTATTTTCATACACGAATTTGAAACCGAAACCATTTTTAGGTTCTTGTGATTTTCCTAAACTATTCCACAATTTTTCTGTTTATATAACACTTTTTCTTAATCCTAAAAAGACACTTTTAGATAAAATATTCCATTACGTAAAGCTACTATTTGACCATTTCTTGCAAAATTTGGCTTCTGCGTCATTCTGTTTCACACGCTCTTCGTAACTATCGAGGCAAGAAATCTAAAGTTTACTTTCTGGCTGTCGGATGTTCACCTTGTTTTACTAAATTCCAATATCCCAACACAAAGCAATGCCTCTATTAGGCATTCTTGTGCCCATTTTCTGCCTAAAAAATATCAATTATGATCTAATGGCTTTAGGAATTGGATACTTATCTCCTCCAATAGCTTCTTAAATGTATCTCGCTACCCGAACTTGAGCTCCGTCATATCGATGCTGATTCACTGTCTAAAACTTCACTCTTAACATTTTATAAGCTATTTTTGGCAATTTTGGGAAGTACATTATACACCACTAACAGTCTCATAACATGCGGATTTTTCGTTGGAACTTAATAAAAATTTTGATTGATACTTACAATTTCATGTCTTAGTTTCCAAGTTTTAGCTCCCAAGTTTAATCTCTTTGAATGGGCAGTTAAGCAAGTAATAAACAAAAGTGTTTCTCTTCAAAATGAAATTTGTTTTATGACTTAGCAGTTGAACTTTGACTAAGATGGAAGAGTAAGGATTTGCTGTCAATTAGGGCTCAAAAATGCGCCTAAGTTTTCTTCAAGTTGAGGTCTATTTAAAGCCTATTTTCGACTTCCCACCTAAGTCGGCTCTAACTCTGCTTTGCTTCCTTTCAGGAATCAAGCTTTTACGTACTGATGCGAAAAGCTATGCCCTGCGTCAGATTTTCCCGAGCAAAGTTGGTTGATGCCCTGCACTTCCTGTTGTCTCTGATGAGAATAGTTCCCGGCGAGAGGCCCACTGCCACAGAAGCTGCCAGACATCCATTCCTGCGAGGTGCTGCTGTAAACCTGGGTTCTGGCGACTTTCATCCGCCGGTACCAGTGTGTGGAGAACCACTTGAAAGTACCCAAAAGTATGTGGACAATGAAAAGAATACTAATGCTGCCGTCCAAGAGCCAATGGCCTGTGGCGATTTTGTGAACAGAGCTTTCACACCGTCTGCATCTGAATCTAACTGCGTCAAAAATGGTTCCCCTAAGACTTCTGTGAATGGTATTTTGAGAAAAGAAAGTCGTAGGCAAGAAAACTTTAAAAATAGAATCAAAGGCTGGTTCAAAAAGAAGTTTCGACGGTTACGGCCAAAGAAAAATAATTATGTAAGTAATTCATGCAAATTTATATATCTTACGCCCGTTCACGATTACCAAACTGTCACGGCTTTTTGTGCAGTGGTCACGTTTTGAAGTCGTTGATAACCATCAACGCGGCAGGTTTCTCTCAGAGAATTCGCAATTTTCCAGGGATGCGACAAAAGCCCTATATAGTATTTTTTGTTGCAATTTGCTTTCACGCCGCTAGATCATTAGCAGCTTTTCAGTGCTTTTTTACGATGGCGTTAAAATAAACGATCGCACTGCACTTGTCCAAATGATCAGCTTTGAAAAATTGTTGAGCATTACATAAGTCACAAAAAAGGGGAATGAAGTCTAAAATTGGTGATCGCATAACGAATTTAACGTAAAAATAAACTTAATAGTAAACGTAGCCTATGAAAACTTAAAAATAACAATTTTTTTTAGCTTGCATTTGCTCTACTGGCTGCAAAATCCTTGGCATAATATTGCACAAAGCTTGCGAGCCACAACAAAGAAAACTGTTCCCAATTTAATAAAATTGTTTAATTTGCGGTCTTTTTGAAACGATGACATCATTATTTTTTGTCTTTTTTATGGCTGCCGATTTCGTGCACCATCGGTTTAAAACCAGTCGTTTAACGAATTTTTGAATGACAGCAGTCTTTTTTTTTTGCCAAAAGTATTGTCCTCTCATTGCCAGTGCACTGTAAGGTCACAACATCGACTTAAGGTAACATGATTATTATTAATAAGTACCTCTTCCGCTATGTGTGCTCATAAAAATAGTAGTGCTCCCACACCCATGTTAACGCTGAGGTTGGTACTATAAAATAAAGTAATCATTTTGATAATGTGTGTGTCAATATTTTTTTTATTTTTATTTAGTGATGAGTGAGAAGGGAGCAATAATTTTCCTCACAAAACACATAATTTTGGTGCTTTCTTCCAAAAGCGTTTACACATACGAGGGAAAATATATTCGTATTTGAATAAAATAGTTTACATCATAACCTTCAGTGATAATTTTTGCTTTGTCGCCTTTTAGGTTCTTCTCTCGAATGACTCCTCGGCATAGAAAAACACTGAATATATTGATTACAGAACTTCAAAAAATATTGATTATAGAACATCAAACTATATTGATTACATAACTTCAAACTATATTGATTACAGAACTTCAAACTATATTGACTGCAGAACTTCAGACTATATTGATTAAAGAACTTCAAACTATACTGATTACAGAACTTCAGTCTATATTGAATACAGAACTTCAAACTACATTGATTACAGAACTTCAAACTATATTGACTGCAGAACTTCAAACTATATTGATTACACAACTTCAAATTATATTGATTACAGAACTTCAATCTATATTGAATACAGAACTTCAAACTATATTTATTACAGAACTTCAAACTATATTGACTGCAGAACTTCAAACTATATTGATTACAGAACTTCAAATTATATTGATTACGGAACTTCAATCTATATTGAATACAGAACTTCAAACTATATTTGTTACAGAACTTCAAACTATATTTATTACAGAACTTCAATCTATATTGATTTCAGAACTTGATTCATATGTTCAAACTATATTGATTGCAGAACTTCAATCTATATTGAATACAGAACTTCAAACTATATTTATTACAGAACTTCAAACTATATTGACTGCAGAACTTCAAACTATATTGATTACAGAACTTCAAATTATATTGATTACAGAACTTCAATCTATATTGAATACAGAACTTCAAACTATATTTGTTACAGAACTTCAAACTATATTGATTACAGAACTTCAAATTATATTGATTACGGAACTTCAATCTATATTGAATACAGAACTTCAAACTATATTTGTTTCAGAACTTCAAACTATATTTATTACAGAACTTCAATCTATATTGATTTCAGAACTTGATTCATATGTTCAAACTATATTGATTGCAGAACTTCAATCTATATTGAATACAGAACTTCAAACTATATTTATTACAGAACTTCAAACTATATTGACTGCAGAACTTCAAACTATATTGATTACAGAACTTCAAACTATATTGATTACAGAACTTCAAATTATATTGATTACGGAACTTCAATCTATATTGAATACAGAACTTCAAACTATATTTGTTACAGAACTTCAAACTATATTTATTACAGAACTTCAATCTATATTGATTTCAGAACTTGATTCATATGTTCAAACTATATTGATTGCAGAACTTCAATCTATATTGAATACAGAACTTCAAACTATATTTATTACAGAACTTCAAACTATATTGACTGCAGAACTTCAAACTATATTGATTACAGAACTTCAAATTATATTGATTACAAAACTTCAATCTATATTGAATACAGAACTTCAAACTATATTTGTTACAGAACTTCAAACTATATTTATTACAGAACTTCAATCTATATTGATTTCAGAACTTCCATCTATATTGATTACAGAACTTCAATCTATGTTGAATACAGAACTTCAAACTATGCAGATTTCAGAACATCAAACTATGTAGATTACAGAACTTCAAACTATATTGATTAGAGAACTTCAAACTATGTCGATTACAGAACTTCAATTTCTTTTTTGTTAACACATCATTTATTTTAAAATTTATGTTTCAATTTTTTTTTCGGCTGTATTTGGCAATAAACATTTTTTTTCCTCATTCTTGTCTCAAAGTGACTTTCCCAATGAGTGTGTTTTCATATCATTTACGCTGTTTCGTATTCTGCAAGGATCGATCAGCACTCGGTCATGCGATTATATACTTTTAGTAGAAAACATTTCTGGCTCACGGAGTCTAATGCAGTTTGGAAAAAAAGTGCAAAATGGTTACACATTTCCTAACAGAATACGGTACCCTAAAACGATTCGAGATCTAGTTTAAGAAGTCTCACTAGAACTGGTACAATATTTGCACTGTCTTGGCTTTGTCCACGTTGGTTCCGGAGCGGAGCCTAGCGCCCGCTGTAAAAAATTGAACCCATCACAGAGCTCAGTGCAATGACCATAAGATATGTCAAACCAAACACTTTTCACGTCAACTATGCCGGTGCCAACTCAGCGCTATGCTCCAGAAACAACGTGAAAAAGGCCTAAAGCTATTTTTCCTATTATCCAACTATTTGGCGTTTTATGGGTTTGGCCCTGATATTTGCTTTAAGGTCGATAAACTTGATTCATATGTCAAACCAATCACAGGTCACGTCATCAATTCCGGCTCCAACTCAGCGCTACGCTCCAGAAGCAACGTGAAAAAGGCCTAAAGCTATTTTTCCTATTATCCAACTATTTGGCGTTTTATGGGTTTGGCCCTGATATTTGCTTTAAGGTCGATAAACTTGATTCATATGTCAAACCAATCACAGGTCACGTCAACAATTCCGGCGCCAACGAAGAAACGCTCCAGAAGCAACGTGATACAAGGTCCAAGACTTTTTTTTTCTCACTATCAAACTATTTGGCGGTTTATGGGTTTGGCCCTGATTTTAGCCGTAAGGTCGATAAACTTGATTCATATGTCAAACCAATCACAGGTCACGTCAACAATTCCGGCTCCAACGCAGCGCTACTCTCCAGAAGCAACGTGAACAAGGCCTAAGGCTATTTTTCCCATTATCCAACTATTTGGAGGTTTATGGGTTTGGTCCTGATTTTTGCCGTAAGGTCGATAAACTTGATTCATATGTCAAAGCAATCACGGGTCACGTCAACAATTCCGGCGCCAATGCAGCGCTTCACTCCAGAAGCAACGTGAACAAGGCCTATGGCTATTTTTCCCATTATCCAACTATTTGGAGGTTTATGGGTTTGGCCCTGATTTTTGCCGTAAGGTCGATAAACTTGATTCATATGTCAAAGCAATCACGGGTCACGTCAACAATTCCGGCGCCAACGCAGCGCTTCACTCCAGAAGCAACGTGAACAAGGCCTAAGGCTATTTTTCCCATTATCCAACTATTTGGAGGTTTATGGGTTTGGCCCTGATTTTTGCCGTAAGGTCGATAAACTTGATTCATATGTCAAAGCAATCACGGGTCACGTCAACAATTCCGGCGCCAACGCAGCGCTTCACTCCAGAAGCAACGTGAACAAGGCCTAAGGCTATTTTTCCCATTATCCAACTATTTGGAGGTTTATGGGTTTGGCCCTGATTTTTGCCGTAAGGTCGATAAACTTGATTCATGTTTGAAAACAATAAGGTAAAAAAGAAACGATTTGCTACCGAATAGGACAATTTCAATTTAATCGCGAATAAAAGAATTTAAGATGTCTTTAAGGCTGTTTTTCCGTAACTTTATAGCTGATTTTGGAGTTAGCACTGATTTTCGGCTCTTGCTTTTTTAATGGTTTTCAACAGTACCGGCCTTTTTATTCAGGATCCTGCATATGCATACTTTGCACTTACGGTTGACTACAGGACTGTTAAAATCAGCATAAACAAGCGACCCATCGAAATTGTGTTCTGGGTATCTACAGCCTGTCAAAAAAATAGTCGAGCCACGGTCCCCATCTGAAATTTTTTGAGATGTGTTTTATTTTTTTCAAAAGGAAAGGTTGGTATAATTCAAATAGATTCAGAACGTAGATTTTACATCGTTATGTCGGACAGCAGCGCGTAAACAGGACAAGACATACAGTAAAAGGCACGCCGGATGGATTGGCCAGCCAGATCTCCAGACCTTAGCCTTATAGAGCATGTCTGGGGAGGGCAATTGCAACCCCAATTTTTTTTTTTGCAGAAGGTTATCAAGTGTAGGGGGGTACTGACCGCGGGGAAATCTTTTTTATTGGCTAGAATTGAGCATCCTTTAATTTGAGATAGGTGAGACTACATTGATTTCGATGAAATTTTCCCTCAAAATTAAACACAATTCTTCATAATTTTTTTGAATATCTAAACAAGAATTAATAAAAAACAGTAAGTGTTTTCCCCTTTAAGTTATTTATTTTCCATTCATCATTTTTTACTACTTTCCTGACACTTTCGGTTAAAATAGTACCCCTTTTGACGTGGGCTGCGAAGTTATTGCTATACTTACCAATTTATAAGATTGACTGTAGGACATATAAGGGTCGATTTATACAGGCACGTAACGGGAACGAGCCGAGCCCGAGCGCCGGATGCATGTGTTTATACAGAGACGGGAGTAGAAAGTGCCGGGAACGTGTTTCATTAGTTGTGAAAGATTTGTAACGTCATGGCGCGGTTTCATTTTTCAGTTAAAGATTTAGCCATTATCACACTTTTGTTAGAGGAGGAGAACCAGGGCCGTGGGCGAACTGGGCAACCGCCCAGGGCCGACATTTTTTATTTCTCATAGCAATACTTTTCTAAATGTTACGGGTTTTTAAAGAAATCCCTCATTTTTCGCGCCAGGCGGTGTGTGCACACTACGCTGACGTGTCGTGTCGTGACGAATTCACGTCCGTTGTTGTTTAATTCCCACAAGATGCTGTGGTATCGCATGGCCCACAGCAATCCAAAATCGCATCACACCTCATTTCAGAAACAGACCAGGAACTTGAATTAAATTTTAAAACAAAGTCCTTTATTGGACAACTAGATTACATGAAGGTATTTACAATTATTTACATGTGTAGTAAATACACATTACAAGTCTGATGTGATGACGAGGCTTATCGCCCCACAAAAATGGCTCAGTCTAGCCTAAATTAAACTGCTCCTCCGAGCTAAAACCCGTTGCTGCACCTGAGTCTCCGCAACGTCCAAAATCCTGGTTATCTCTCCCTGGTCTTAGAGCGAGCCTCCTCTTTTATCCTTCTGAAGACCGGCTGACGTCATCCATCCGCAGGGCCACGGATTTCCGGTTTGTCCTCGGGACCACCCCGTTGACCACTTGCTCCAAACTTGAGAAACACCGTCCCCAGGGCTCTTTACAAAGGCACACATACACACCTTGCTTTGTCGTAGGCCTGTTGGAAAAATGGCCTTCCGCATTCCGTCACACTGTCTGAAAATAAATTGGTTTTTCTTTTCTCCTGGAATCTACAAAAGAGAAGACACATCATCTATCGTTTTAGAAAGATTCCTTTTTCCCGGAGTCATCTTTCTTCCACGCATTTTTTCAGACAGCTAGTGGAATCAATGACCACTGTTGGGATGCCAGTGTGTGTCCTTTTCTCTTTATGTAGAGCGAGTTCTTACAATAAGGACCACACACATAGTTCAACGACTTAGGGGAGATTTTCTCACGACGCCACAGCTCTCCCCCCCCCATTAAGACATTAAAAAAGTTTCTTTTTGAATGTCTAAATGTTCGGGTAATGACATCCATCATCAGACATGAGATGGAGCACTATTAAGTTTCCAGAGAGATCACTGCGCTAGGGAATCTATCTTCCCACTCTAAACTTAGACCAAGCATTAAGTGCTTCCTACTCCAATTTTTTCATAAAAATTATTACTACGCGTACTCAGTCTTGGAATTACAATTTCCGGTTTCCTTTATTTAAAACCATTGAGAGATTTGCCTCACTCAATTTATTTGCCTGGGTACTCAAACCCTGCATACAGAAGTCAGAACCTACAATTCTGTCCTTCCTTCAGTGTAATTACAAAACTGGTAACCAACACAACTTAATACAATGACAATCAATACACCATACTCGCACAAAACAATTACGAGACACTTAATCTCCATTAGTCCTTTAAGAATTACTTTACATGCATCACAATTCACTATAATTAACACACAAAAAAAATCTTGCTTTACACCACGTCCTTTCTGAATTCATGACACTATTTTACATGACGTTGGATGGTAGATCAACACCCACATATAATATCACATTCGGAAAAAATACTACAGTTACCTCAACACATAATAAATTCCATACGTGACTAAGACAAACAAAATACTTACAATGTACTAAGAAACTTACGTTAACAATTTCATACTGAAGACAACAAAACCATAGCCTCAAGGCCATTCTATCTGCAGATAACCTTCTCGGTTCAATTATAAACTTAAGGGCGTCTAGCCCCGGTACATTTCAGCCAGACATAGCCGACATCGTACCCTATAACTCGTTTAGCTTCTATTCGCCAACACATTAAGCACTTTCATTTAACATATTTTAGCATAGGTACTACAAGAAAACATTACTCTAATCTTAACTTAAGGTAACCGACCACGTTCGGAGCCAAAATTTTTAAATAAGTTTTTAAGGAAATGTTTCTTATAGTTTTTGCAATATTAGGCTACAAAACATTGAGAAATAGTAAAATTAAAATAATTGTATGTATTATTTTGTTAAAATTTGGCAAAAATTGAAAAAAAATAAGCATTTTTTTACTTTACGCTAACACTCCTAACTAAAAAAATATGTAAAACATATCACTTTTACTTGGATAAATGTAGACATATATGCATTATATATGCATTGAACCAGAAGAATAAAAATATTGTAAAGTATAAATGAGTTATAGCCAATCGAGTAATTTAGAGCAAAAATTCAAGAAAAAAAATTAAAGTTTCTAACATAAATGTCAATAATTCCTCTCTAAATGTATATATTTATAACCTTTTGGTTCAATGCATACATAACACCATTAAAAATATACAGTTAAAATTTCATTAAATTCTGATAATTATTATAACATTTATGACTGTTAATATGTGGCGGTGAAGCAAAAATCACAGTTTTTCAGAAATTCAATTTAAAACTTTTATTGGATGAATTCATTAGCTTAATAAAGGAATAGCTACCTAAAATTCACCCGCTTTATAACTTATACCTTCCTTCAGTTCATTAACAGTGATTTTTTTCTTTCTGAGAGCTCTAAGTTTTTTCCTGTGCAATTTTGCAACAGGTGTAGAGAATCTCACTGAATCGTTTATACGAGTAATATCTAATTTCTCATATCCCTTCGTAGTGAAGTACCCAGGATCAATATTTAATTCGTTAAAAACTGAAAGTAATCCCGTGAAACCATCATTAAATTTTGTCACAGCAACATACCCCCCAAAACGCAATGTTTCAAGTGCAACAAAAGTATTTTTTGGGACTAACTCCCACAGACTGCCGTTAAAGGACTCATTTGCATTTTGAGTCCTTCCGTGAAGGCATTTCATCAATAATTTTGCATCACATAGTTCCATATATACTGGTTTTATAATGTTTAAAATGTTTTGTGGCAATCCAACTGATTTTTCTTTATAAGCTTTCCCTGAAGCTACAGCTCTTTGGTATTTGCACCAACTCATTATTCCTGGAGGGCACTGGCCATGCATGGGATGATTTGCATTAGAGCTGCAATGAAACAGAGCAGCTATTACAGCTTGTTGCATATTTTTCAAATTGCCCACATTGCTGCGTATGGCAATGCCGTAATAGTTTTGTAGCTTATCAATAAATTTATCGGTAAGTTTGCCTTTACCACCTAATCTAGGTGTACAGTTCTTTAATTTACGAAGGCGACTCCCAACTCTTTTTTGTATGTGCCCTATACATTCTAATTTTTCAACATCTTCATTTTCATACACATTTTTGACACTCAGAAAGCTTTTTGAGTCCCCATCACCATAATATTCCATATATTGTAGATTATATCGTGGAATGGATCTCTCAAATATTCGGTATACTCCAACCGGTTCCATACCTGATGATGAACCCTTATAGTTAGAACATGTATGTTCTGCTTTAATTATTGCACAATTAAGAGTGTTATTCATTTTACTCAATTTAGAACACACTGCACAGTATTGAGAAAGAAATTCAGCATCCAGAACTTTTCCCGTATCAATGGATATTACAGTTACACATCCATTTAGAGATGAATAGCCTCGTCGTTGCCATGTTCCATCTACTGATACACCACACTTCGTAATAACTTGCTGAGAATTTTTAATATGCTTCACTTCATCAGCAGCCCTATTCATACTATCTTGAGCTACAGTAGTAGAAGACAGAAGAAGTGATTTCTCATAGCGTTTATATGCTGTGTTATGAGGTGGTGGTGGCAAATTCAAAGTCGCACATAACTTTTTAGCACTTGAAATTCCCTTGCCAATTATTCTCATGCCAAAAACTAATCTAGAATTAATATTCAATAATCTTTTTGATTTTTTTCCAGATGAAAATTTCTCAACAAAATCACATTTTTGGCAGCACAGAGTAAAATAGGAAAACAAACCAAATCTTGATTCTTCTGAGAAACATAAGCTGTTAGACAAACATGCAGGACAACAAACTAATGAAAATATATTTCTTAGAGAATCGATGTCAATTATTCTGTTACCACTTAATTCTTCAGCATGTGGGTCATCATATAAATCACTGGACATCGATAGCTTTGCTGCACTAGCTGTTTTTGATGCACTGAATGTTTCATCGTTGACAGGCTTAGGATCTGAATCAACAGTTTTGCAGGTATGCTGATTGCCGTTAAATCTGCGCTTATTTGTGCGCTTAGAACGATATTTTGGCATTATATAATGTATTAACTTTACAAAAACAAAATACACTCGTAAAAACCGTGAAAATAATTATAAAAAATGAAGAAATAAACAGCAAGCAAGCGATGAGCGAAACGTAAACAAAAGCAAATAACTTTGTCAAAGTTGCCACATAAAACTGCTAAAATATTCTAAATAAACTCTTGCCAGATGTATTTTATAATTTGATAAATATTCAGAAATATATTGCAGTAATTTATTTCTTTAATTAAAAGCTATAATATGCTATTTACTACTTTTTTTAAGCTAACAGTCAAAGTCCGGCCCTTTAACTGCGCACTTCCGGTGTTACAGCTAATGATTAAACAGCTGTATCTCGACTTCTAATGACTTTAGAAACAAACTAAAAACTGTTTTCAAAAGCTAAAGATCTGATCTTTAAAATAAATAAATAAAAAAATTTTTGATTTTTTTCACGAAAATCGCTATTTGAACGTGGTTGGTTACCTTAATTACAAACATTACCACAATTTCGATCATATTTCAGTTATCGACTATATCTTAACCTAGTTGCAATAACATGAAACAAAATATTACTCAAAGACACATTAAACAAAGAAACACAGTTAACACAACCTACATTGATCACAACGTTAACCAATTAAAAATTTCACAATTGCTCTGTAAACTTCTCTTAAAGCAAAAACACATCATCGTGGATAACGATTACCAAATATAGTGGACAAAATTAAACATATATTTCTTACTAAATATTAGTTATGTAATTCTTACTATTTCATTAAATATTCGGCATTACAAGATCATTAACTATTCGACATTCAGTTGGTCCTGTAACCCACGGAACATAATTTCTCCTATCCAAACGTGCGACTCAATCGGCCTCTTTCCACTCGATTGGCCAGGAAACCGAAACTCATAATTGAGCCCACATTTATTTCTACACCAGGCTTCCACAATTCCATTAGGGTTTTTTAACGTCATTTCCTGACATAGAGTCATAACAACTAACTCGTTTGGTTCCTTTCTACACTAGCAAAATTGTATTGCAGCATATTAATGACAGCCTTCCTGAGGCCTTCCACCGGCTTACACAAAAACCGTCTTAGGACCTTTTACCGAAACAAAATCGTTATAATAATTGAACATAAGGAAAGATACATAATTTTGCTTCAATCCATTCTCAAACAATGTGGTCATGTTTTACCAACATATATGCACTTTAAATTTCACAAAAATCATCACATAAAAGATTATACACTACAATTTGCTCAATTCAACTTTCTGGTATAAAATCATACAAAAAAAAAGCAATACACATAATTATTACACATACATTTCTGGGTCACTGTTTCACGCAGCATTAAATTCTTCCTTGACCCTCAAAATCTCATCTGAGAATTTAAATTTTCCCAAACTTGATTCCTTTAAATTTGGAGTTAACCCTCCTCGTAGCATCTCGCTTACGCTGAATTTTCGTGTAAACCCTGTCATACGGCTCCCTTAGTTCATTCTGTCTATTAATTTTCGCCCTCGCGAATATTTGCAACTTTCGGTTTTTCATCAGTCTCCTGAAATTGCGAGGCTGCCCTTCTGAGTATTTCGTACCCATTTTCATTTTGAATTTAACAGAATGTCGTCCTCCCCTAAATTTCTTCTTGAACTTGACAAAACCCTAGCGTCCCGTCTTTTGTCTATGCCTTACGCAATTCGGTCTCCCTCTAGCTAACGGACCTTTCTCCCTAGTTTTGTTCAAGCCCCAAAACATTTTAAACTTCGCTTTCTTGCGCTTTATTCCACTCGCCTTTTAACGGCGCTGTTTAGTCCTTATCACTACCGGATGTAATTTCCCTTTGAACTCGTTACAATGGAGTATCCCAATCTTAGGTAACCTCCCTCTCAAAATGTTCCTACTCGGAAACGCTGTCCTTCTAGTTTCTGCAGGGGTTCTCTCCCCCTCAGCTGCATTGTTTAGGTTTCACCTAAATTCCGTCAAAATCTGACCATCCATTTTAGACGAACTTTCGACCCTTTCGCGGTCCGTGTTTTCCCGAATGTCATTGTCTAATCCCTGGGGAGCAATTTCTAAACCGTCTCTCGGCTCAACTTTTTCGACTACATTCATCAAATCCTGACACGCACTTATAGTCCCTTCCACTTGTAAAGAACCTGATGAATGGACTCTCGGACAAAGGTCCATCCCCCTGTGTGTGCGGTCAGTTACACAAAACGCGGGATTCAAGTCCTCTAAAACATCGGCTGACTCAACGAAACTAACTTTTCTCACTTCGAGATCACAAATGTTAGAGTCGCTTTCAGACAATATTTCTCTTTTACCTAGGTTACTTTCTTCACACAAATCTACATTCATTTTCCCCACTGTCTCTACATTCACGGATTTGCAGAGCGAGTTATCTATTTCACTTCTATTTTCTACACCCGAATTTAAGCCTGCTTGCTCAATTACAAAGGTTTCCTTTTTTCCCCGCACTTCCCTCGAACTGCTCAAAGTATCTCCGGCAACCAACTGGCTACAGAATTGCTTATTTTTAATTTTGCCTCGAGTACTCGCGCTTCCGAAATTCCCAGCTTCCACCTCGCTGAAATTTCCCAATACATTCTCCACCTTTTTTTCTCTACCCAGAGCTTCAACCTTTTGCTTCACGCAAATTTTTCCCTCGATTTGACTTTCGGCACTTTTCTCAATTTGAGTGACTCCGGCCTTCCTTATTAAACCTCTACTTTCTCTATAGGAATTTACAGCCTGTAATTTTACTCTCAGGTACTCCAATTCCCTCGCTTTAATAAATTTAGTTGATTTATTAAAGCGAGGAATTTTCAATGAGGCGAAATATTGATCTAAAGCATATTTCGCCTCTCAGTCTAAGTCGTATTCTAGCCTCTCGAAGATTTCTTTATCCTGTCTCACAAAGAATTCTTTATTCGACTCGAAAACCTCGAAAATATTGTCTATTATGGCTTTCTGACTAACGTCTAAACTTTCTCTCTTTCTTATCAATGCTAATTCATAGGCCCTATTCATCTGCTCATACTTCTCTTCCCAAATTTTTCTCGCTTCCCTTTCTTTATTTTTCCTAATTTCTCTCGCTTCTCTTTCTTTCTGTTCTAGAATTCCTTCTAGATACGCCTTGGTCCCTACTTCACTGTAATTTTCCGCTCCCATGATTCGTCGGACAATTACTATTTTTTTATCATTTATCGACGCTTCAACGTCCAAATTATCGGCCAAAGCCACAAGAACAATTTTAGTCTGTCTAATTCGAAGAATTTCCATTTTTCCAAACTAAAAGATTTACCACTGTATTCACAGAAATCACAATATCTTATTTCTAACCTAATGCCGTACACTCAATACACTCACAGAAATACACATGTAATTTCACTTGCCCTACTTAACACAGAAATATAGGACAGGAACTCGATATAACGACACTAAATATTTTCATCTTTGAGCTTTCACTTATACACATAAACTGGTACAATTAATCACAAGCAATCCTATCCAATTACATACTAATAACTAGAACATATATCACAATATATTATCAAACATCTAACATTCAAAACTCAAATTTCTTAACCACTTCTAGAATAACACTAATACAAATATACTATTTCAATTCAGCGTTTTGTCCCACACTGAATACTTTCCTGTGCACCAAGGCACTGTGCGGTCTCCTACAAACACTCGCACAAATTCAATTCATTAAACACTTTCTATTTATTAAACCCAAAGGAAAACACTTTTCTTCTTTTTTCCGCACAACACGTGCCCGTGAGATTCCCTGTGGATTTACTCACAAAGGTTTGATTACCCAAAATCACTTTTAGAAAAACTAACTACTAATGTCTACTAAGACTACTACATTTACCCGATCTATATCAGGATTTCACACTAGTTCTCGAACAAATTTTCACTAAACCTTCACTGGTTTAACTTTCGGACTTCTCAAAGAAGCGTTGAAATTATCTTTCTAAATCCGATAAATTATTAGACTAATTCCAACCAGTCACTAATTCCATTCCACGCAGACCTCTTTGGAAGATTTCAAATGAGCTTACCTCCCCTGATGTCGCATCCAGCTGTACACGCTGATCGAATTTTCTTGCCTGGGTTCCACTTCTTCTGAACAACTCCCATCTGGCTACACGTCTCGGCTGCTAGTATTTTCCGCAGGTTCTAGTTGACTGCTTGCATCGGCGGATTCCCTTGGCTATCCACTGCTTCACCTCCTCCGTGGATCCTCACGCATTTCGCAAACACATACGCAAGATCCCACCGCTGCCACCAGCTATCATAAACTGGGGCAATTCGACTTCACTGCCCAGTCTATTCCGATAGCGCGCCGAACTATGGCTAATTCCTAGCCACTCTGTTCCATCAGATATCACTGAGAATACGCTGCATTAATGAACATAAAAATGACATTTATTCAATTCACGTATTTACAATCTATTTACAATAACTCCTTGAGTTTTGCACCTCCAGTGCATTCATGGCCTCCAGCCAAATCAATTAATTCCCACCTGTAAGGCGCTCCTCCAAACAAATCACAATCACTTCCACGTGGCTTCTCCGCACACGCAAAACGCTGGTCCGAGACAAAATCGACCACCGGACCACTGTCTTTCTCTGTCCCTCCCTGCCTCGACACTGGCCTCCACACACCAACCCCAGTCCAAACCGGTTCTCCTTCCCCTGCATACCTCCGGAACAACTCGTCCAGAAAACCCTTGCACTTCCAGTCCTGGTTGTCATCTGTTTACTAGACAGCTGGCACGCCTCTTGAATGATGGACCTAGAATCGCCTCTGGTAAACATTCAAAACTGAAAAGAAACTTCACCATATTTTCATATATAATACCGGGGGTTAAGCAGAGGGCCCGCCGCCATCACAACATGAATGCATACGCTTTTGCTTTTACATTAACTTAATATAAAAGCAATTGAACTAATCAACGTTCCTTGTCATTAAAGATGGCTTATTTTATTATTTTAAACGTATAAGAAAGAAAACAATGTTTGAATAATGAAAACAACTTAATAATATAGCAAAGTAAAACTTACGAGCAAACAAAACGGGTAACAGATGGATTTGACGATCCTGAGTTCCACTGCGTATTTGTCAGTTCCCCAATTGCTTGACCCTTTTATTGCAATCCGTTAAATTTTGAACGTTACTATTATTTTAGATAGATTCTATTTCGTTCAAAAATAGTGATGGAAGTTTTGATTCTTGAAAAACAGACCTGCTTGCAGAAGCATCAAATACACAAATACCGATGCAAACTCAATTGACCAATCAACAGCCGCCAAACGATGTAATGGCGCGATTTCATGTAAGGAATGGGAATATGCGTCCGGATACTTTTGGCCAGATAGTGTATAAGGTAGGATGGAATATGTAACCTTTCGCATGCCCTGTATGTGATAAAAGATTTTCTCAACATGTTAGTTTAAAACAACATCTCCGCACACACACAGGAGAGAAAAATTTTTGTCTGCATTGTATGTGAGAAAAGTTTTTCTGAACAGGGTCATTTAAAACAACATCTCCGCACACACACAGGAGAGAAAATTTTTTGTCTGCATTGTATGTGAGAAAAGTTTTTCTGAACAGGGTCATTTAAAACGACATCTCCGCACACACACAGGAGAGAAACCCATCGCATGCACTGTATGTGAGAAAAGTTTTTCTGTGCAGGGTCATTTAAAACGACATCTTCGCACACACACAGGAGAGAAACCTTTCACCCGCACTGTATGTGAGAAAAGATTTTCTCAACATGTTAATTTAAAGCAACATCTCCGCACACACACAGGAGAGAAACCTTTCGCATGCACTGTATGTGAGAAAAGTTTTTCTCAACAGGGTCATTTAAAAACACATCTCCGCATACACACAGGAGAGAAACATTTCGCATGCACTGTATGTGAGAAAAGTTTTTCTCAGCCGGGGGATTTAAAACGACTTCTTCGCACACACACAGGAGAGAAACCTTTCACCTGCACTGTATGTGAGAAAAGATTTTCTCAACATGTTAATTTAAAGCAACATCTCCGCACACACACAGGAGAGAAACCTTTCGCATGCCCTGTATGTGATAAAAGATTTTCTCAACATGTTAGTTTAAAACAACATCTCCGCACACACACAGGAGAGAAAATTTTTTGTCTGCATTGTATGTGAGAAAAGTTTTTCTGAACAGGGTCATTTAAAACGACATCTCCGCACACACACAGGAGAGAAACCCTTCGCATGCACTGTATGTGAGAAAAGTTTTTCTGTGCAGGGTCATTTAAAATGACATCTCCACACACACACAGGAGAGAAACCTTTCGCCTGCACTGTATGTGAGAAAAGATTTTCTCAACATGTTAGTTTAAAAGAACATCTCCGCACACACACAGGAGCACAGTGCACCTTTCGCGTGCACTGTATGTGAGAAAAGTTTTTCTGTGCAGGGTCATTTAAAACGACATCTCCGCACACACACAGGAGAGAAACCATTCGCATGCCCTATATGTGAAAAAAGTTTTTTTGGACGGGGTTATTTAAAAACACATCTCCGCACACACACAAGAGAGAAACCCTTCGCATGCACGGTATGTGAGAAAAGTTTTTCTGTGCACGGTCATTTAAAACGACATCTCCTTACACACACAGGAGAGAAACCTTTCCCCTGCACTGTATGTGAGAAAAGATTTTCTGAACGGGGGAATTTGAAAACGCATCTCCTTATCCATAGAGAATAGACTGTTGATGTACACTATATGTGAGAGAATATTTTCTGAACTCGATTATTTAATAAAAACATATTCGTACCCATTCAGAAGAGAAAGCTTTCGATTGTACTGTTTCTACAGAGTATAATTTTAAAAGAAAAACCTTTACCATTAGCAGGGTATGAGAGATAGGTTATGGCTTTAGGACATTTTAAAAGGTATCTCCCTGCCCATTCAGGAATGTAACCAACTTTCTACTATCGCAAGAAACGTGATTTTGAGCGCAAAGAAATATTTTAGCCCTACTGTAGGGAAATGGCTCTTGAAAGTTGAAATTCAAACTCAGTTTTGACAAATAATTTTGTGAAAGGTGATATCGGACGTAATGATGTTTTGGATTTAATTTTTCTTTAATTAATTTAATGCCTTTTTTTCTTCTGAGATTTTTTTCAAAATATATCAATGGGATATCAGTCATGACCTACGATTCTTGATGGGGTACTTGACCCACCAAATTGATTGAAGTAAAAAAAAGTATATTGCATAAACATTTTTATTGTTACAACATTTAAACATTTTGTATTTCAACATTTTGTATTTTAACATTTTGTTTCAACATTTAAGCATTTTGTTACAACATTTAAACATTTGTATAAACATTTTTATTGTTATATAATGTTCCTTAAAAATTATGAGTCACTAGCTGAATACCCGTGCTTCGCTACGGAGTACATTCAAAGTAAATACAACGGTCAATGTATGCAGTCAATGCCAAATAAAATTATAATAAATTCAACGGTCAATGTATGCAATTAGTGCCAAAAATATTTATAAAAAAATCGCAACGGATATTTTTATAGACAAAATAATGTAGAAGAAAATACTGCAATTAAATCTAATAGAACACACTAAAGAATATAGTAAAGTTTGAGGAACATTTCCTTTGCTGTATTTTAAATTTTTTTTGGATAATGTCCAATCGTCTGCCGCATTAGCAAGAAGAAAAATGTATCAATTTATTTCGTTGTTATGCACGTGGCGCAAAATTAATTTAAAATATCACAAAAAGAAAAGAAACCACGTCATCATCATTTAATAAATTAAATTCTAAAAATGAATCTTTAAAAATTCACCAAAAATCAGAAAATGGAGGTAAAGATTCGAAAAAGATTTCATTCTAAAGAAATTTTTACGATCTTTCTCGTGATATAAATTTTATAACCCTCAGATTATTATTTGAAATGCAAACTTTAAAGAATGTTACAAAAACAGCTTAAAAATTTAATTTTTAAAATTCTAAGAATAATTTTTCAAAAATCTCCCATAGTGCACCCCTACACCATGAGAAGTATCGCAATGCAAGATGTCAGCCCTTTAGGCCCATCGGTTTGGTCTGTGCGTTGTATGTCAGTCAGTCAGTTACGAAACTGTTTTATATAGAGAGATTTTACCTGTTTACATTGCAGGGAAGAGGGTCATGAAATGCCAGCATGCAATACTTCTGGTAATGGTTTTTTGCCTAATTTTTAATTATAATTTTTAAGATTTTACTGCTTTTTGTCTACATCTGCTGTGTTCTGTAAATGGGGATATAAATGTGTATAGTGGTGAAATAAATATTTTATGGCTTCACGTAGAGCAGTGGTTCCATCCGGTGGTCCGGCACCACATACAAAAAAGTTGCCAAATAAGTGGTGATTTTGAAAGCAATGTTCATTCAACTACATGGGCCGATGACTATCAGGTGTTGAATTAAAATTTCTTAAAAGTTTAACATAATTATTTTATTATTAGGATATGAATTAGAATATTATTAGAATAGGGATATTTTATACCTCTCATACCCCCCCTCAAGTCGACGGGAGGGGGGTCCGCCCATGGTTCATTTTCTGGCTTAGTGGTCCGCAGACTTCTACAGGTTGGGAACCACTGATTTAGAGACTGAATTAATTTTCGCGTTTGTCTCTTTTAATCACTTTAAACTAATTTAAATTAACTCTTATTATTTTATTAGAAGGTTTTTTTTTGTAATGTGCAGCCAACGTAATATTTGACGCATAGGGCATCCAATCATACTTTTATGTTGGATGTCTCAGATTTTTTTTTGTGTATGGAATGTGTAATTTTAATTTCGAAGTCAACGCTCGAAAAACGTTTATAAATTGCACCAAGTCTCGTGTATAGAGTAATATCGACTCTACTACGTCTTGCAAGACATTGAGCGAGGACTCTAAGAGTGATTCAGAGAGGTAACCTTTGGAAGTGACGTTTAATATTACAAGACGATTGGCATTTAAAGCAAGTTTTCGGGAGTTTGTTTGTTTCGCAATTTCTTGGGCAGCTGA
Organism: Dolomedes plantarius; assembly: GCA_907164885.2. NCBI lineage: Eukaryota > Metazoa > Arthropoda > Arachnida > Araneae > Dolomedidae > Dolomedes > Dolomedes plantarius. The sequence continues at coordinate 114,540,141 of OU015503.1, read as the reverse complement.
CATACGATAAATTTTGTGTCTTAACCTTTAGCTTACGGGGCCCATTTTTCCGATTCTTTCTTTAGAACGCGAAATTTAATATCCCTTTTGTAAGAACGGCCATTAAGGGGGGTTATATATATATACACTGAAGTGCCACTGAATTAGGGATACCCACCTAGTAACGAGTTGGGCCTCCTCTGGCCTTGATAACGACTGCCACACGACGAGGCATAGATTCAACAAGTTTCTGGAAACGTTCCACGGGAATGGCTTGCCAAATATTGGCTAAGGCTGTCCATAATTCAGTAAGGTTCTTTGGTGCTGTGTGATGGCCTTTCACGCCTTGTTCCAAAACATCCCAAAGATGCTCAATAGGATTTCAGTCTGGGCTTCTAGGTGGCCAATTCATGACAGAGAGTCAGAGGAATGCTCATCCAACCAGCCAGTAGCCAACCGGGACTTGTGAGAGGTACAGTTGTCTTGCTGGAAAACTCCATTACCGTGCGGATAACAGAACAGCATAAACGGATGGAGGTGATCACCCAACAACTCTACGTACCGAATTGCATTGAGGGAGGTTGGTACACGCACCAAAGATCCCAAACTGTGCCACGAAAAAACACCCCAGACCATGATTGAGCCACCATGTCCTTGTACAGTTGCAGCCAGGCATGCAGGATCCATGGCTTCATGAGCCTGACGCCATATTCTCAGCCTCCCGTCGGCGTTAAGTAATCGGAATCGAGACTCATCACTCCATGGTACTCGTTTCCAGTCCTCTACACTCCAGTCTCTGCTCTCTTGCCCAGGCAAGACGGGCAGCCCGATGGTGAGTATAGAGCAATGGTACTCACGTAGGTCGACGGCTCCCGAAACCCATACGGTGAAGCGAGCGTTGCACAGTCCGTTTACTGACTGTACGACTGGCACCGTCATTAAACTGGGTGGTAATTTGAGCTAATGTTTGGCTTCGCTGGCTACGTACAATACGCCTGAGCCGTCTCTCACCACGCACTGTCAAGGCTAATTGTTCTTTGCAGTTTGCCCGATCGCTAGTTTTTTTTCACCATCCATGTATTCTTGGTATACTCTTGACACTGTCGACCTTGAAAATCCTAGCTGTCTGACGATTTCGGAAATTGAATGGCCCATGCGTCGCGCTCCTACGATTTGTCCGCGATCGAAGGCGTCTAAATCAGTCAGTTTACCCATACTGGCAATTCCAACAACTAATTCAGAACAACCACAGTACGCGCTATATATTCAGTTACCACAGCGCCCTCACTTGCGCATACATGATGCGCAGCGCTACACAATTTGCATAGGCTTTGCTATCCCAAATTCAGTGGCACTTCAGTGTATATGTGTGTGTGTGTGCATATGCATGTATATATACATACACTATCTGGCCAAAAGTATCCGAACGCCCAGTGGTACGGACTCTGAGAGTCCTGTGGCATATATTAATATGATGTTGGTCCACCTTTTGCATCGATGACAGCCCGCACACGTCTGGGGAGACATTCCACCAGTTTTTGATAGGTGACCATAGGAATGGACTTCCATGCGTCCATCACAGCTGAAGTGAGTGCTGGCAGTGAGGAGGGTCGATTTGGCCGGCTACGTAACCTGCTTTCTAATTCATCGCAAAGGTGTTCAATGGGATTTAGATCGGGGCTCCAAGAGGGCCAGTCCAGTTTTTGAACACCCATTTCGTCAAACCATGCCTGCGCAAGTCTCGATGTGCGATGGAGCAGTTATCCTACCGGAAGAGAAATGGGCCTTCCCCGAAATATTGCCATAGAGTGGGGAGAGCAGCATTGTCCAGAATGTCCACATACATCTCAGAGTTCCTGTTTCCAACCACAGGAACTAAGGAACCCGGGCCAAACCATGAAAAACACCCCCACGCCATGATGCTGCCACACCGAACTTAACAGTCGGCACAATGCAGTCCACGTAAGAAGCTTCCCACGGCTTTGAAGAAAATACCTTATATTTATAAACAAAAGTCAACTACAATATATTTATTACAATATATCTGAAATTTAAAGCATTTGAATAAGTACATCAGAAGATGTTTTAAATGCTAAATTTTAGTAAACAATACTACAGTCCATACAGTAATTTAACGCATTGTATCATTTATACCGACGTAAAATAAGTAAAAAAGATGACATGATATTGATCAATGAAAATAATTTAAGGGAAAAAACCTTGAACATCTGTGACAAAACGAGTTTATTTCAAAAATTCACGCGGAAATACACGCTTGAACAACACTCTGTCAAAAAAAGATGTACTCACTTCGAATGACAAAATTCTCAACGAAAGAGTGATTATATTCTCTTAAACCTTACGATATATTGAAAAAAAGGGTAAAAATATTTGTTACATACAGTTGATATGAAGAATTTTATAAACAAACTTAAATTACACTGCTGGCCACCCAAATTGCAACACCAAGAAAGACAAGAGATATCACAACAAAATTTATTTTGTAGATAACATGTTGACCAAGTATCAAATGATTAAATTTATAGACTTCTTTGAAGTGTGGTTCCTGCCAAAATCAGTCGCCAGAGTAGCCGCCATTGTTGGAGATCACCGCTGTCACACGCCTCGGCATTGATTCAAAGAGACTTTGGATGAGTTCTTGGGGTACAGCAAACCAAGCAGTTTCCACACGTTGCCAAAGTTGATCTGCTGTGGCAGCTGGGGATGGAATCTGGGTTAATCGTAGAGCAACCATGGACCACATGCTTTCTATCGGCGAAAGATCCGGAGAGCGAGGCGGCCAGGGAAGCAATTCAATCTGGCGATTGACGAAGAACCGTTGGATAATGCGTGCCACGTGTGGTCGCGCATTATCCTGTTGAAATATGACTATGGGCAAGCCCTGAAGGTAAGGAAGGACAACTGGCTCCAACACCTCAGAGATGTAGCGCTGGCTGTTTAAAGTACCGGCAATGCGTACTAGAGGTGTGCAAGAGTGATATCCAATAACGCCCCATACCATAATACCCGGTGCAGGACTAGTGTGGCGGTGCTTAAAGCAGCTGTTCAGCCTCCTCTCTTCACGGTGTCTCCAGACTCGAATTCGACCATCGTGGTGTTGCAGACAGAAGCGTGACTCGTCAGTAAAGACAATTTCATTCCATTCTGCCGTCCACATCCTTCTGTCATCGCACCATTGGCGGCTGAGACGTCTGTGGTTCTGCGTCAAGGATAGACAAAGCAATGGACGTCTTGCGGGCAGACCACTCTGCTGTAAACGGCGTCGAATGGTACGCGCAGACACTGGATGATGCGTTACAGACTGCATGTGCTGTGCTATGGTTCGTGATGTGACAGAGCGATCCGCAACTGCCATGCGCACAATTTGCCTGTCATCACGTGAAGTGGTGCGCTGAGGTGGATGCGATCGAACACGCCGGTCCGTCGTACCCTCCTGCATCCAACGATCACATATCCGCATTACAGTTGTTTGGTTTCGTTCAACACGACTACCGATTTCCCTGAAAGATAATCCACAATCTCGGTAGGTCACTATCCTTCCTCTGTCGAACTCGGATACTTGATAAAAAGATGATTGCTGTTTTCGACGAGGGATAATTGATCGTTTTTTTGAAAAAACCACAAGAAAAACACAATTGCCGAACTTGAAATCATCGAAATCTCCAAGCCTTAAATAGCGCTTTGAAGTGGCGCCACAGGCGCGCGTGATGTGCGTCTGCGCTGAAATTCTAATGATCTGCATACCTCACCTCCGCTAATGCATATTGTAAATTTCATGTTATTTGCATGTTTTCTTCAGGGTGTTGCATTTACAGTGGCCAGCAGTGTATTTAACTCATAATGAAGGTATCGTCCAAAAACACATGCAAATGCATAGGAACAAATAAAAATATGTTTAAATATTAACAAATAAATATAGGGTATCCAGGCATCTCTTTTCACAAAGTTCTCTCCTCAGAGACTCATGTGGAAATTTTAAAAAATCCTAAGCCACTTCCCTTTTTAAAGCGATTGGTGCAATCTATAGCACAACTACTATTCTCCATTTTCACGTATCACTATATACAAGAAAATCAGCTACAATACAAGTATTAAGAAAATTAGATGTTTTCATTAGTTGAATCAATGGCACCATAGAAAATATTAAAAAATAAAAGTGCAACATATTACTAAACTGAAAAGAAAAAAATATATATGTCAGAATTTGCATGTACTGTATTTCAAGGACATTTATGCAGCTTAATATATCAACAATATATTCGGCTGTGTTAATAAAACAAGAATTTTCAGTAAAATCTAGAATACATTTTCCCTCAGAGTTCTTTGAAATAACTGTTTAATATAATTTTCCATTAGTTTTTATGATGATTTAAATTAAGTATTATTAAAGGGTTAATAATTGAAACATCTTTACTTATATAAAAGCCTAGAGTAGAAAAGGTGTAGGTAACCATTCCGAGACGGACCAAGTCGGGAACATTTTAACATTGCGACGCCATTTTCGGAAATTTTTCTTGAAAAATAATACCACAAAAGTTACATATTTTGAAAGCCCTTTAAAAAATATGAAAATTTCAAGTGAACACCCTAGCTCAAAACCGTTTAGTTTTTGAAATATCTTCAAATTAAAATATCCATGGAAAAGAATCATTTATTCAATTGAGTCATTCACTTGAATTTTGAATTCATTCTACTCCATGGTTTTTCATATTCCCTTTAAATGACTACATTTTTAATGTTTAATTTTAATGTTAATTAAATTGTGTTTCACGTTTTATTTTATTGTTGTTTACTGCTGTTTAAGTATCGTTTTCAGCAATGCCTGCTGTGTGGCGAGTCATTCACTTTTGAAACAGTTTTGGTTTAGTTTTGATTTAGTTTAGTTTTGTTTTGTTGTTTACTTCTGTTTAAGTACAGTTTTCAGCAATGCCCGATGAAAATGATGAATCACCTGTTGAAACGCTGATCAACATTCCGTCATTTTTGGCGGGGGTTATATACTAGTATCTTAATAATGTAGTTTATCTTTATTGATGTTTACATTAAGATTGAATTTCAGCGAAATGATTCAGAAAAATTGTGTGTATAATCTTTATCAACTGAGCAAAGTTACTATATTTTAATACTAAACACAATCCAAATTTTCAAGTTAATATTATGAAATTGTTTAATCTATTTTACTGTGTCAAACTTATTTTATTTTTTAAAGATTATACTTTTTTTAATGTTATTTTATAGAGTTTAAGAAAATAATTTAAAGCATGAAATTATTTTGAGAATACACAAACTGGTACAAAATTAATATTGCAAATTAGTTAGCTTTCAGTGCTTACATAGCTAAGAATCTATCAAGCTTGAAAAACAGTGAGTGAACTACAAAACATTTATTACAGTATACAAAAAGTTCAAAAGAATTGAATACATATGTCCTAAGAAGTTAAAGATTTTATATTTTAGTAAACAATACTACTGTCCAATATACCTAAAATAATTAGTACAAAAACGTAAAACAAGAATAAACAAACATAAAACTAAACGTAAAATAAGAACAAATTACTGTGTAATATTCATGAAAAGAAGTAGTCTTAAGAATGAACCTTAATCATCGTTTATAAAATGTTAAAATTCATGCGGAAATACACGCTCTGTCAAAAAAAGATGTACTCACTTCGAATGATAAAATTCTAAACGAAAGAATGATTATATTCTCTTAAACCTTGCGAAACATTGAAAAAAAAAGGTGTTAAAATGCCTGTTACATACATCTGATATGAGGAATTTTATAAATAAACTTAAATTATTGAACTCAAAATGAAGGTATCGTCAAAAAGCACATGCAAACGCATAGGAACGACTTCTGTTTTCTGCCTTTCGAGAATCACGTGATCTGTAGCAGACCGAAAACTGACGTAGCCAGTGACGTTCAACGTTTCGCCTTGTATTTTTCGAGACGAAATTTTTTGGACAAATTCCTTTGTTAATATGAATATAGTATCAGATAATCTCAAGAGATTAAAGAATTTTATATTTCATTAGTAGTTAGTGATCTCTCTTTTTTTATTATTATTAAACCACTGTTCGTGGGTTTACCGACGTACGATGTACAGAAGTACTTCTACTCAACAAGAACAAGAAACAAGAAACATCAACCGCGAAATTTATTATCCTTGCGGCAGTATTCTATAAACAGTCAGCTATTTTATGTGTTTGACAGATGTTTAACATTGTCCTATCACGTACATTATTTTCCGTCATGTATATTTTGTATGAGCTACAACTGCTGTAGAAGAGGTGATACGAGAGGTAAAAGAGGGTATATTCGTTTGAGATGCGTTCCTTACCGGAATCAAATTCAAAATCATTTTAATTTTATAGTAATACTATGTCTATGAGTGTATTGAGGGACACTGCATGGAGATTAAAAATGGTTTAAAATACAAAATGTTAGTTTTTAATTGTTTTGATTTTCAACCATCTGAGACTAAAATCCAATGGAGCTTTATACCAGTGTTATAGAAACAAGTTTTATTCATAGGAGTTTGTTTCTAATTTTATAAGATTCTGTGTATGTACTGAAGGTGGGCGCTTCAGCATACTTTCAGATGCATTTCACAGTGAATCACATTTATATCCCTTCAGTGCAAAGCCATTTCGAAGAGTAAATCAATGAGATGATATTATAAGTAAAATTTATAACGTATTTTTTCAAAGAAATGTGCATACTATTTTGTTAAAGTAAATTATACTTATTTTTCCTGTTATATAATTGTCTTGGTATGAATTAGAAAGCTTTAGTGTTACCTTTTATTTTTATTACATAGGGTTAGAAAATAGTATAAGAGTTTACAAATAATGAATATCAGATATTTGGTAAATTTTTGCTTCATTTCCTGGTGAGAGTCATGGTTAGTGAATTCTCTAAAAAATATCAGCAAATATACTGCTGTGTAAATATAACTCCAATTTTCATTTTATTTCATAATTTCAGATTCTCATTTCATAGTGTTTTATTTTTCTGTGTGAATCAAATATGAATGAAATTCTTGTAAAGAGAAAAGCTGTCTTCTTTAACAATTTGCTTTTACTTGGTTTACATCCTGAGATCCTTGAGGAAGAACACAGAATTATTTTCCATAAGTAAGAATTTTCAGTTTATCTGATTGATGAACTTTTTTGACTCTAAGCTTTCTTTAAGATAACTGTTTACCTATATTCTAAATAATCAAAAGTTTAGGACAAATAAGATTTCAGAAAATTTAAAGTTCTCATGTTAATTGTTGTAAAGTGCCTGTAAATATAAATACATCAAAACATCTCTTAAATAAATTTTTATACAAGTCTTTTATATTTTGTTGTATCTATCTATTAAATCTATATATTTGTAAAATTATAATATTCTAAAAATTATTCTATTGAGACTTGGGCCTCACACTTCTGAATAAAACTCTTTGCTCCTAACATTCGTGAAAAAGTTGTATCATAAATCCTTTTTATTTAATGTCCTTTTTTTGTTGATTAGTTTTTAACTTATAGTCAGATTTCCTAAGTAAGAGGGATAAGCATTCATAGCTTATGTTCTACCTTGATAGGGAAATAACTTTATTTGGAGTATATTGTATAGTTTTTAATTCACTAATGGATTAATGGTTCAATGTTATCTCTCTCTATTTAATAATGTAAATTTTTTTCAATGTTGTTTATTTTATTAAATTTTTGTTCATTTTTATTTTATGTAATCTGTTTCATCACAGAGATATGTTTAATTTACCGAATAAAAAAGGATATGAAGTTGTGACCCATTTCTTGTTTTCAAAGCTGAGTGCTGCTACAGGGAAAGATTACAAGTAAGTTTAATCATTTAGTATGTTTTATGGAAACTTATTTGTTAAACAGGATTGCTATTTAGGGCAGAGCTTGCTGTCAATCTGAAAATCAGATTGACAGTAAAACATACTAAATATGGTAAACTGTAATATGATATGGGAAACCTTTTTTATTCAAAAACTTGCTGGGCTTTGCCCGTCTAGCCAGTCTGTTTAGGGACCCGTTGCCTTCAGCAATCATTGTCAGAGAATGAAAACACTAAAAAACAACTAATAAAGGTATTTAAATTTTGTGGTTGCGCATCCCATGTCCTGCAAACAGTCGTAAGCAGAAGAAAAATTCTCCCCCCCCGGCGAGTTGGTGTTGCCTGGGATTTTAACCCTTAACTGGTAACACACATATTTTGTTCATTGTAAGTAACATGTGTCTGTGAGACGTGTACATAACAAAAATTTATTTTAGAGGTGCAAATTTAATACAACTACATATAAATTAACTAAATATGTTTTATTTGATTGTTCACAATACAATTAAAATTAAATTATACATACAGTTAAAATGATACAACTAAAATATAAATAAAATCGGCATCACGTAAACAAAAATTACTTTTTTACTTCAGGAGCACAAGAATTGCACACTTTTTTCAAGCACTCTAGGCAACACGGATTTTCACATTTTATACATTTGGATGCAGTTTGCCTCCTTTTTTGAAAAGTACAATATCGGCATGTTTTTCTCTTGAGAAATTTATCAGAAATTTCTTGAGAGGTGCTATGCATTTCTTCAGGTTTTCCAAGAATGTCTCATGCTATTTTTTTAGGTCATACGGAAGGCTTGGGATGGACATCCGACATTGCACTTGTTTTTCTAACAAACTGTTTTCTAATGAATTTATAAAGTCAAAACGTGTCATTACAGACATCTCATCATAGCCCACATAGATAATGCCAGAATTTACAAGACTAACTGCTATCATATTGTAAAATATTGTCCGGGGCCACCGTCTCGACCTTCTATTCAGTGAATAGTTTTGTTGAATTGTAAAAACTTATTATTACTGGATTGGTTGGTAAATCTTGAGTTATGCATGGAGGATACCAAATTAACGGCTTTATTTTGTTTTGTCATTGAAGACCCATCAGCAGAGGGGCCAGGAACAACCTCTTCCACTGAATTTCCACCGACCCTTTCATTTGCCTCATCCTCATCTAATTCAGACTCAGTGTTATGTTTAGAATGTTCTATTTCATCCTCGGCATTGTAGGAATCATCAGAATCAAGTTCAACCTCTTCTTCAGGAAGAGCATCCATAGACATTATTTTTGTTTTCTCTTAGACGGAAATATGCCTGCCATGCTGAAAGAAAAGCTTGACGTATACCAAATTAAATAAATATTGGCGCAAAATTATGTTCACGAATCTGTTTGTAAATATTTTTTGTGGAAAGACATTTCTCAGAGATGGAGAGAAAAGAGAAAGGAAAAAATGTATGCAATCAATGAAATATCATTTGAAAAACTTTTGAATATAATTACATTGATCTTGAATGTAATCTATCAAGAACATAATTGAATAAATTAGTTAACAATTTAATTGACAGGAGGAAACATTTAGTAATCCATTTTTTGTTTTTGAGAACATGAAGGATTTAGAACTCTCTAAGGTATTTAGGAGAGTAAATAAAAATATGTATAAAATAAATTGAGAACAACATGCTGAGCAAACACATTCAAACATAAAATTTGTAATTATTGGTTAGGTACGTACCTCACATGTAGTAGAAAAGAACGTTACAGGTAATACACGTCTGTAAGATGAGCACAAATGTTGACACTTCAAGTAATTGGCGTCTCTTAGAGTCATACTTTTTAGTTATGACCTTACTGAAACCACAAAACACAACTGATTGGCTTGAAACTTCACAAGCATTGTTTAGACTATCTACCAAGACACTGAAGGTTTCATTTGACAAGTAGCACTAAAGTATGAAATACGGGAAATTAGCAAACCTAAGCATCTCTGTGACGTGTGTTACCAGTTGAGGGTTAAGAATGTTTGTTTGTTCCCTTTTTTGAATGTCTTGAGACACAAGGAATACCATAAAATTTTTTGTATGATAATTTAGTAAGTATTACATGTGATGGTGCAGCAGTTCTAATAGGTAAGGAGTTACCGAGGGAGGAATTAATGAGAGATTGATTTTCATCTTTGATAGTTTGGTACAGTGCTAATCACAGACTCAAACTATCAGTTAATGATACTGTTAAATCTGTTACTGGTACTGATAGATTCGAATCATTTATTGATAAGTTTGTAATGTACAAAGTATCTTGGGAAAATGCTAGATAACTAAAAGAGTGCGAGTTAGCTGGATTGAACTAGAACTAGTCAAATTTTAAGCATGCGATGGGTTGCATTATGTTTTCGAACAGTTTCTGCTGTATGGAATAGCAATGGTGAAACAATTTTAATATGCAAACACTGATTTCACAAGAGATGCTAAAGAAAGATGTACATATGAAGGATTAGAAACAATAACAACAACGTAATTTCTTAGATTTAGGACTAATATGTGATGCGCTTCGAAAATTGAGTGAATTAAGCTTGGATTTACAAGACCTTGATCTTGACTTGTATAAGGTGAATGAAAAATAAAAACTGTAGTACAGGTTTTTGAAGAAAGACAAAAGCCTCCTGGATCATACTACAGATATTCTGTCAGAGCGGTCAAAATTTGAAGTTTCATGGAGTTGAACTAATTGTAAAAATGACTCTCCCATTAATCCAGGAGAATTTTGTAAAACTTTGAAAAATTCATGGGAAAATAGATTTCTTGATAGAAAAAATGCTGATTTAGTACGAGCGGCTAAAATACTTGATATGAAATTATGGCCTGATGATATTGCATCGCAATTAACATTTGGAGAGAGTGAAATGCGATAACTGTATTAAATTTAAATTGGATGAAAGAGAAATATGTTGATATTGTGATTATTTATGAGAAACAAATAGTGTCAGAAAAGCTATTACTTTGAAAAGTTAATAAAATCAACTATTCCAGTATCTTCAAGCGAATACGAGCAAAGATTTTCACAATTGAATTTGATTGTTAGCGCAACTATAGCTTCTTTGTTGGCAAAACTATTTCAGTCAACTTAATCGATCACAAAAGTGACATAGCCTATTTGACAAACTTGTTTAATAGATTCAATGACGCAAATCAAAAACTCCAAGGCGATGAGCTGAATTTAATAAAAACAAAAACTGTGATTTCAGCATTTGTGGCAAAACTTCTAATATACAAATTTATAATTTCAAGCTGCAAGGTGTCTTATTTACAACACCATACTTCTTTACTATGTTCTATATAGGCAGGAAAATATATACATAAAAGACCAAAAATTTGTCATTGTATCTCTGTTTACTTGCATAGGAAGGTAAATTAGGGGGGAGCGGTGAGTAATTTTTTTCTCTGAAAAGGGAGTGGTAGACCAAATAAGTTTAGGAACCCCTGGTCTAGATGCTCAAATCCAGCAAAAAGTATTTGCTATTTATCATTAGAAATCACTTTGAAACAACCATTGGTTCTATAGATTAAGGTTTATTATTCTTGAGCGTGTTGATAAAATTTTATATCTTATTTACATTTTCCTTAAAATCAATATCTGTGATAAAATCTAAGTAAAGCAGTAAGCCTTCTCCACTGCAGCACATGATCGGTTCTCGGCAATAAAATAAGGAATATTGTTTGATATGTTTAGAACCAAAGTCTTAAGAAAATTCAGGTGTCTTCTCTGTGAGCTTTTTTTTTGTGAATTGAAATGGGAGAAAGTTGACTTTCAATTATTTCAGTGCAATGAATAAAATGGCTCAGTTTGCTGAGGGGGCATGTGATGTTGTCATCACATCACTCCACCGCTGTTTGCAACGTCGATTAGCGATCACTCTTTTCCCCTTGGTTTTTGGTGAGGGAAGAGAAGTGAAGTGACTGGTGCAGAGTTTTGAGCGGAAAGAAGCCATGTGCTTGCAAGGGGATTCGTTACTTTTTTTTAGTGCTGTGGTCGCAGGATGATGTGTGATTTTTGCCTAAGGGGTTAGTTTGCAATGAAGTTTTTGATTTTAAATATATTAGCATGGACTGTATCTGATCATTGTGGTTATGCTTTGTTTTATACCGGCTCAGTCCTGTGTGGTTTGACCTGAAAGTCACCGTAAGTGGTTTTTGCGGTCCAAAATGCATAACGCTGAGAAGTGCCATTTTGTGTCATTATATAGGTGCTATCCACTGCATGGATAGTTCTTTCCATAACTAACACCACAGGGCACCCCAAACCTCACACTGTAGCATTATTTTGTGACTAATTTTATTTTAATCAATTACAAACAGAATTATACTACATTTGTGAAAATTCAATAAAGTGCTGAAGGGATTTTATATTCTTTCCACTCTAGTTTCTGATGTGACCCAAATAACAATTTAATTATAATAACTTTTAAAAGTTATAAGTATGTTTAAAATTTGTTTGAAAGTGGTTGAAAAAGAGAAATGAAAATGAATTGTAAGTTAAAATTTTTTATAGTCCACGCTTTCTTTTATTGACAGTGACTGAAAAAAAAATAAATAAAGGCCCTGAGTCTAATCTGACACAAAGGGGAAAACACACAGTGGACAATCGGATTGCAGTTTCTGTGGAGGGGACTTTGTATCCACTTTACTGTGAACAGAAAGGATAATTGATTTCACTGTTCATATGATCACAATGAGCATTTCTAGAAAATATGATGAAAAGAGATATTGCTTGGTTTTGAAGACCACATTAGTAGGGGAAACCCTTGTACCTATGGCCATCGTGTACCTAGGGCCACCATGCTTTATTTAAATAATTATTTTACAGCATTTTTACTCATTGGAGTGAGTGACAACGCTGTTTCAAATCATAACAGCCATTTTTAATGAAAGCAAGAAGCTATAGTTAAATAGAAAAGAAAGTCTTGATTTGATGATCAAAACTAAATTTTTTCACTTCAGTTTGAAGTCTTATTTTGTGAAATTAAGTGCAAACTTATGTTTTAATGTATAGCAGATATTTTTTGTAATCATTAAAGGAAAAAATGATATAAAAACTATGTTTGGTTTCTGCAAGTCTTTGGCTATGGAAGCCATTTTGCCAAAAACAACATCTTGTACCTAGGGCCATAATCTTGTCTTGTACCTAGGGCCATGGCCTCTGATAGAAAAGAGGTGGACGAAAACTTGGCAAGTGTAGAATTCTCACTGATAACCCGAGAAAAATGAAAATCAAGCTCAATTATTGAAAAAAGTAATTGATAAAAAAAAGGTTATGAAATCTGTGTTTGAAACAGAAAATTTATGTGGGGTCATTAATGGAGAAAAAACATACATTAGAAAGTGATGAAATAATAAACATTTCTTCCTTTAAGACATTGCCTACAAATAACATTTCTTCCTTACGAAGATTTTAGAAGTTGTGCGTGAAAGAAATAATGATTAAAAAAGTCAGATTATTGGTGATTTAAATGAGGTTCACAAACATTCACTTGTATTTTGAGAAGTTAAACAGTGATTCGTGAACATAAAGTAAACAGAAAAGTAATTTTTGATGGAGCTAATTCATATTTAGTTTCCTAATTTTGCTTTAAAATTGTAGTTGATTTTAACATTTTCCCGTTTGTTTTTTAATGTTTTGTTCACATTTTAATAGAGAATTTACTTGTCCATTGTGTTTTATTTTTAGTGTTCCTTGGCCACTTTTAAATAAAGAATTGGAACGAACTTTTCAGAAAACTTGTTATTCTCACTTGGTTAATTTTTCTCAGGTAATGTATTTCACTTCTGAAGTGCCTTAAAATGTGGTAAATTGTGCTTGGATTTACGATGATGACTTTGACCTTCCAATCCAAAATAACATGGAATCTATGCAGACTGTTCAATAAGTAACAAGACTATATTTATACAGAGAACAATCGTCATCATTTGCATGGCCTTTCTTGAAGTAACTACCGTGAGACGCGATGCATTTGTCCCAACATCCCGTCCACTTCTTAAACACGTGTGAAGGTCCATTTTTTGAGAGTTGTTTCAAAACCACCTCCATAGCTTTTACTGATAGTCCTGAGTGGTCTGATACATTCTTACCAGGGTTCGTAAATATCATGATATTTTTGAAAATATCAAAATATCCGATATTTTGATATATATACAATATTTTTGATATATATCTGATATTTTCAAAATTGTCAACTTATTGCTGATGATAAATATTTTCAGATTTAATACAACTTCGACACCAATACATATTGCAAATTATATAAAAACTAATATAAAACATTATTCTAATATAAAATAGTACTTAATTTTATATATATAATTATTATAAATAAAATAATTTTTTTTTCTTTTTTTTAAGCACTTATAACAATATTTTAAGTTAAACAATTTTCTCTTTCAAAACACAAATTGTAAAACTATCTCAAATTTCAAGAATGTTTTATTTCTTTAACAAAACTTTAAACACAAAATGAAATTTATTTATTTTTTTTTCAAAAATTTAAACAAAAATGTAAGTTTTTCCACTTTCTCAGTTCCTAGCCTGTTGCGCAATGTAGACTGAACTAAACCAAAGCTAGAGAAAATTCTCTCTAAAGGTGCTGTAGTTGGTGAAGCAGTAAACAGTTGATTAACTAAGTTAGAAATTTTTTCTTTTCGCCAGGCTTTGTAATAATAGGAAAAGAAAAAAAAAATTGTAAACTAAATAAAGCCTTCCACGGACTTCACTAGAGCGGACAAGGTCTGGTATTTCGAGCTTAACAAAATTCTAATAGATATTGGTTTTCAAAAGTTTGAGTGGTGGAATTGCGTGTATATATTTAGGACTGAAGTTGTATTATTAATTTACATGGATGACATCATCATATTTGGAAGAACTGATAACTGAATAAACAAAGTTGAAAAATTATTGGGAAAACAATTTGACCTAAAGATATTAGGTAAAACAAGAAAACTGCTTGGTGTTTAGTTTGAGGAGTATTATCTCGGAAATAATTTCCGAAATGCAGAGTGCGGTATATTTCACCGTTGAAGAAAAACTCCATAAATAAGATAAAACATTTAAAATAAAATGAGCTAACATCCTACAGCAGTTTCAGCACATAGCAAGCACATGGTATACACATTGCGTGATACAACTGCTTCTACTACGCAGTAAAAAATAACAAGACTGTTTTGCATCTTCTTCCTGAAAACACTTTATTTAATGGAAAAATGCAAATGTAAAAGAGTGACGTAAACACGGGAAACAATCCCGATTAATCCGATCATGAATGACGTCATACAATACAATGACCGGTTAACTTAAAATAACATAAATTTAGAAACAGCATAAAGAACATGGGGGAATTTAAAGTGAACGATACGCACAAGTACGAAGTTTGTTGACTGGTGGATCTTGTAAGTAGAATTTATCAGGCATACAAAACTTGGATAACTTTAACTTTATTATTTTTGTTTAAAGTTTTAAAATAAAGATACTGTCCAGCAGTATATTCAAACAAATAATCACATCTATCTTGATGCTGACTGCAGCTTGCTTGCTGGCTGCTGACCAAACTTGGCCTTTTATATCATCATATGTGAAACAAATCTGCATATCCTGAAAAATATGTGCTTGTGATGCCATTTGATTAAAAAGAAATTAAAACCCAGGATTGAGGTGTACCTGACTTCAAAATACTCAATCACTATTTGATGACCTCATACCTGGGAACCAATGAGTAATTAACAGGCTATCAAATGACATCACATGCCTATCATACTACAACTTCAACTTTCTCCAAATGAAAACATTTGCTGAGGTAAGTGAACAGCTCTTAGCATGCAGCAGAAAAAAAGGTAATTGTCAGTTACAATTAAATAATATTACAATTAAAACATATTTAATTTAAACAAATGCTATTTTATTTATACATTATACTTTTTGGACTGGAAAACCTATTGGGGATAAAAATATACTTTATTTTTAACCCTTGGTGCTAACAAAGTTCCGATGTTTAGGAAATCGAGCATGACGTAACTGCTAAAGCTTATTGCCGAAGTTCTGAAAGACGATAACTTGACATCATAGTTGCGGTAAGATTTGTAATAAGGAGGGTGATAATTTGCTTCCAATTCATCACTTTAGCTATATTGAAGATGTGTGTAATAAGTTTAAAGAATCTTCTTTACCAATAGCTAAAGGTACCGTATTTTCAAAGTCCCAATGCCCTGAGTCACAAGAGGAAATTGACGAAATGCATAAGTATCCATATAGGAGTTTATTAGGTTGCTTGGCATTCTTAGCCAATTGTTAGGATTATTACATTTTAACATTCTTAGCCAATTTTTCAAAATAATTCCAGGATGTTTCATTGGTCAGGTTTGCTTGAATTTTTAGGACATATCAGTTTCACCAAAAATCTTAAGATTAAATTTAAAGTGTAAAAGTCGTAAAATAATTGCCAACATTAAACAATGATTACAATTATGGGGAATTTTCCCCAGATTACTTTAAAATTCAATTAAATTTTATTGTGTAATGGGTTCTGTAAGTTCAGTATTTATAAAATTTTGAAATGTTCAGAAATGTGGTCATTAATTTAATGATATGAATATGTGTATGTACTGACAAATGTGTACATGTTTTATAGTTTTAAGGAAGGACCAATTCATTTACACAAAATATTGCACAGTGGAACCTTGCTTAACGAGCACCTTGCATAACGAGCAAAATAAATCGTAAAAAAATGGCTCGCTTAACGAGCAACATTTCACATAACGAGTGACGTGGAAGGAAGTCCCCTCTTCACGACACCAGGATCATAAACGGCTGAAAAATAAGTATTTAAGGGTAGTCATGGATGGTCTGAGAAGCAAATATCATGGGACTGGAGGATAACAATGATATCTAGGAGCTTGTGGAAGAGCACAACCGAGGGCTGACCACCGAACAACCAATAGACTTGCAGTGTCTTTCACGGCAAGCAGTTGTAGAGGAGAGTTTGTCGGTGGAGAAGGATGAAGAAACAATCTTCTGGTACAATAAAAGAAATGATGAAAGCATGGGAAACTGTTTCATTGTCAGTTACAAAGCATCACCGTGATAAGATGGTGGCTATGCGCGCTATAAATTTATTCAATGACAATGCGGTGACACATTTTCGGCAAATTTTGAAGCGCCGAGAAAAACAAATGTCGCTAGATAGCTTTCTAGTAAAAAAATTAGATATGTGTCATAAATTCGGAAATAATAAACTACATATGAATGATTTTGCTCCTTAAGAATTTATGTATAAGTAATTTTCTTTAAATAATAAATGTTACATCTAAAAAAATTTCAGTATTTTTTGGTATGGAATGCATTATCGCATTTTATATTAATTTATATGGGAAAGATTGTTTCGCTTAACGAGTATTTCGCATTACGAGTAAGACTCTAGAACGAATTATGCGAGGTTCCACTGTATATACAAATGATTTATCAGGAATGCAAAATAAAAAAGGGTTGATAAAGACTGAAGATGATCAGTTTCAGTAGTTGTTTCCCAAAGAGAAAAATTGTAGATAGAAGTGATTGTTATAATTTTAATTGAACTTACTTTTTCTGCTTTTTGATTTCTAAAACTGTTTTTTAATTCTTTACAGGAAAGTGTTGTTAAGTTTCCAAACATTGTTCCATCATTATTAGCAACATTTGGAGGTGATCGATTTTATAAAGTCTATCTTGCTTTTTCTTCTTATGTTCTGTATAAAAAAATTCAACAAAATTCCAACATTAATATACTTTCAAGACCTCATGCCACTCAAGGAAATTTTCACATTGTGAAAGAGATAGTACAGCTATCCACCATTTCAAGTAAAAAGAAATTTGTGCATATCGAAACTGCTGCTGCTAGAAATGATCTTATATGGATAAAATTTGCTAAGTAATTATACTTTAAGAAAGATATCTTTTTCATAATTTAGGTGTAAATTTTTTTCAGACTCTTTTCATGATAACTAAAAAGTAAAAAAATTTGTTCTTAAACTATGCAATAAATATGATTGATAAAGAATTTTCATTTTTATTTAAATTTCATAATTTTCTCTTTTGATCTTAAGATTTGATCTTAAGATTAAACAAAAGGAACAGTTTATTAGATAACAACATGGCCGAATCATTGCATAGACCAGAGGTGGGGAACCTTTTTACCATTAGAGGCCACATGTAAATTAGGTAGTAATAAAGGAGGCTGCATTAAGTTGATGTACCTATAAATGCAACTTTTATGAAATTATAGTTAGGTATAGTTTTAACAATTTGGTGCATTATATAGAAAAATAACAAAAAAAAATTATGTCCTTATTTATTTATTATTTGACTTAAAAAGTTACAATATAAAATATTTTGAATTCACATAATTCACCCTTTTGTATTCACATAAGGGTAAAAACTTGTTATAACATTAATCATTAATTTTTTATATAAAATTATTAGATTCATAGATACCACTGTAATTTTTTATATTTCACTGTTGGTATTTTTATTTATGTAAGCACACACACACACACACACATATATATATATATATATATTCATCCAGATTTTTAAATTTTAATAAACAACACATACCACTAAATACCACTTCAAATAAAAATAAAGTAGAAGTTAAATACCACTTCAAATAAAAATAATAAAGTAGAAGTATTTTTAAATAATTTTAACATTATAAAGAAATACAATAGAAAAATAATAGTATTAAATTATAAAAAACTGACATAGCAACAATTCCTAAAATAATTTCAAAATCCGATGGAAAATTTTAGCTAGTGGGATATTTGCAGTTGTTTCTTGCTCGAAAGTAATTGAATATTTGGATCAAGCTTCGTAACGCGAAGCCTGCGTACATACATTCATGCCGTTCTTTATTTAATTCCATTGATTTGCAAATTGTAGTAATCTATAAAATTAAGTATTAATTAATAGAAGTGCTAGCTTTTATGAAGGCCGCACAAGAAGATCACGCGTTCCCCACCTCTGGCATAGGCAATTGTCTAGGGCCTGGTCAAACTGTCTATTTTGAAAAGATCTGTAAATAAGATACGAGGGCCATTCTGAAAGTAAAGAGCGTTTTGATCTGACGAGCCGCATAATTCACCCACCACACCCTGCTGCCGTGAAATTCGTTGACTGGTGGATCTTGTAAGTAGAATTTATCAGGTAAAAACTTGGATAACTTTGGCTTTATTTAAAACTTTAAACAAAAAGAAATAAAGATACTGTCCAGCAGTCAAACAAATAATGACATCTATCCTGATGCTGACTGCAGCTTGCACTGTCGGCTTCTCATTGCGGCTTCTCACTGACCAAACTTGGCCTTTTCTATCATCATATGTGAAACAAATCTGCATATCCTGAAAAATATGTGCATGTGATGCCATTTGATTAAAAAGAAATTAAAACCCAGGTTTGAGGTGTACCTGACTTCAAAATACTCAATCACTATTTGATGACCTCATACCTGGAGTAATTAACAGGCTATCAAATGACATACTACAACTTGAACTTCCTCCAAATGAAAACATTTGCTGAGGTGAACAGCTCTTAGTATGCAGCAGAAAAAACGTTGCAATTAAAACATATTAAATTTAAACAAATGCTATTTTATTTATACATTATTGGGGATAAAAATATACTTTATTTTTAACCCTTGGTGCTAACAATTCCCACCAGTTTGACGCGAGCAGCTGTGGTCATTTACTGTTTATTTTTGCAATTTTAAAATGTGTGACAAAATTAAGGATCCCGCCAAGTGTGAGGTTCGTAGCATAATACGCTTCCTGAATGCAAAACACGTCCGCCCTGTTGAAATACTGAAGTTTATGGATATGTTATTGTCACGAAGAGTGACGCACTGGTCTGGTATGGGGTGTGTTTAGAAATCAGCAAGACTTAAGTTAAAAAATTAAGTTTATTTGAAACATTTAAAAATATTAAAAGCAATAACTTAAAACATTTGTATAATCAAAACAATCTCACACAGAGACTTCTAACACACGAATCTCACTAGCTCGTGAGTTCAACTGTGTCTGCTGCTAGCGGCCCCTTTGCTCTAACTCGAGCAGTATTTATACAAGCCAGTAGCATAACATTGACATATTTGCATAAAATACACTGGAAAGGAAAAATAACAAACCATGGGTTAAATAAACGAAAAACAACATTTCTCAGATGTATGACGTCAAAGTTGCTGTGACACCATTACTTGTTAGGTAATAAGTGCTACGTCAGTCTAAAACGATAGCATGAATGTTGGAAAGTAATACAAACAAATGATCTAATAAACTGAAGTTTAGATAGCCCTTTTACGGTTAATTTTCCTAACAGTTATGAATGAAGCTTCAGTTTGAAAATGGTACATTATGTTTAAATACCGCAACTGCCACACCGTGCCATTCAAAATAAACGGCGTGGATTGTTGTTTGTGCTTCTTCAGGATAACGCTCGTCCGCATGCTGCTGCATTGACGAAGGAATTGCTTCAGCAATTTAACTGGGAATTATAGTCCGGACTTGGCCCCCAGTGATTACTTTCTTTTTACCAAATTGAAGGATTTTTTGGGTGGAAACCACTATGGAAATGTTGAGGAAGTTGGTGGCAAGTGAGTATGCAGAAGGCATAGGAAAGCTGGTACAGCGCTATGACAAATGTTTCAATTTGAACGGCAACTACGTAGAAAAATTGGTAAGATATCAAAATGTGTTGTAAAATAAGTTTTCTTTCATTATCTTGAATAAAAATGATTCTTTACTTTTAGAATGACCCTCGTAGTTTACTTTTCTGTTGGACAACTCTATATAATAAATCTATAAATAGACCTTTAGTTGCAAGTGTGAATTTTGAATTCTTTATTTTTCTACTTTAAGGGCAAGTTGAGGTTGAGAGGTGGGTCATTTACCATTATTATAATAATTTTGCAATTTTGATTATTTGAGCCTGTTAAATTATAAATTTTAATGAATTATCATCATTTGGGTTCTGAAACACATAGTTTTGTTTTATATTTTTTGTGGGAGAGGGAGGGGGCCCAGTAAGAAGAAAATGTCTGGGGCCCCAAAGTGGGTTGATCCGGCCCTGGATAACAGCTAATATAGTTGCACATAGTAATTTTTGTAGATTTCTAAAATTAGCAGATGTGTTATCTGACTTGGAAATAAAGTTTTATTCAATATCTTAATGTATTTTTTCCCCTAGAAATTTATCGGGATTCCTTCAAAAGTTGAAACAGTTGCTGAAAATTAATAAAGAGTTGATTCATAGGCATACAACTTTTCTTTCTAACGTATAGTGAGTATCTTTTAAATTAAAATTTTTATTTGTTGCTGTAACATTTTGCTTATTCTGATGTCTAAAATGTTCTTGAAGGTTTATATTTTCCTGTACAATTCTAGCTCTACAGATACGTCTAAGAATCTTAAATTTAATGATCTTGTTGAAAAAGGCATTAATAGTTTGAATTCGGTATGTATGTTTACAAACTTATTTCTCTTGGGTAAGCAATTAATTTTTTCTTTTTTTACATTCTTAATTTCAAAAGCCTTTATTTTAGAGTGTTTCAGTGATTCTTGGTAATAGTCTTAAAAATTGAGTGTTTAAATTTATGTATACATACATACACATCCTATAAAAAGATAGAATGGTATATAACATTTTGTTGCTAAGAATAAAACTTACAATTAACTGAAGCTTTAAAGTAGAAGGACAGTAAACTAAGGTTTTAAAATTTTTTGAAGGTCTAAATAGAGTAATTTTTTTTCAAAACTACTGCATGAAAATCTTAAACATTACTTTATTAATTAACTAGCTGAAAACCTGCACTTCGCTACTGAGTACATTCAAATTAAATGCAACGGTCAATGTATGCAATTAATGCCAAATATATATATATATATATATATATATATATATATATATATATATATATATATATATATATATAATAAATACGATGTACAACGTATACAATTGATGTAAAAAAAAAGTTTATAAAAAAATCGTAAGAGATATTTTTATAGACAAAATAAAAATAATGAAGAAGAAAATATTAAAATTAAATCTAATAAGACATACTAAAGAATATAGTACAGTTTGAGGAACATATCTTTTACTGTATTTTAATATTTTTTTTTGATAATGTCCAATCGTCTGCCGCATTATCAAGGGAAAAAATATTTTTTTGTCTATTTCATTGTTATGAACACAATGATAAATTTATTTAAAGTACCAGAAAAAGAAATCACATTAAATTCTAAAAATGAATCTTTAAAAATTCTCCAAAAATCAGAAAATGGAGGTAAAGATTTGTAAAAGGTTTCATTTTAAAGGATTTTTTACGATCTTTCTCATGATATAAATTTTTTAACTCTCAAACTTTTATTTTAAATGCAAACTTGAAAAAAGTTACTAAAACAGCTTAAAAATTTAATTTAAAAGAATCTAAGAATGTTTCAAAAATCTTTCTTAGTGCACCCCTACACCATAAGAAGAATCGCCATGCAAACTGTCAGCCCTTTAGGTCCAGTGGTTTGGTATGTGCGTTGTATGTCAGTGAGTCAGTCAGTTACGGAACTGTTTTATATATATAGATTATAACATTACTATATTTGTTAAATTAGTACATTATTTTTTACATAACGACATTATACATTTGTATTGCTTCCTTAACTACTTGTTTATCTGAACAATAATAGTTTAGAATAAAACTTTGTGTGATATATTTGCAAGGGCACATAATTTGCCTTTTTTTTCTTCTTTACTTTAGAGAAATGTATATGTGTGTGTATATATATATCTATCATAAACTTTATAGTTCTGGGCATACTTGTTAGGCATTCATGTTTAGGTTTTGTTATAAAACATATCAAAATTTAAGAGAGACTGTCTGGTGAAAAAGTAAGTATGTGGTTCCCGTCCGTGCTTTCTGTACAAGTGTCCAAATAAAATTTGGATTTAAAAAAAAAAAAAGTATGGAAAAAGATTTCATTTGTAGGTGAAGAATGTTATTTATACAATTGTAAATTGATAATACAAGGCAGGATAACAGGTATTATCCTTTATGTAGATTGGGGGTTGTGATTAAAGTTTAAAGTTATATGAAATGATTTCTTTCTTACATTTGTGTGTGACATAATGTTTGTATGAATTTATTTTTAAATTTTCAGGCACTTAGGCAGAGAAAATTTTTAAAACAGTTTTTGTCTACGGAAAGAGAACTTTGGCAATTTTTAGCTTCAGAAGTTGGTGAAAATGTTGACAATGAAGTTCTGAATGGTCAATATTTTAATATCGATGTCACTGAGGATCTTCCAGAAAAAATGTTGGCTGAATTGGGAAAGGTAATTTGATACTTTTATTTTGTGATATAAATTATATACAGTGATTTCCACTTATAAGAATTACGTGCGTTATTACTGTTTTTGATTCTTATAAGTGGTTGATTCTTATAGCCGAAATTTAGGTGTTTGGACACACACCTATCGTATGAACATAACGTTGGGCACATCGTTGTGTTCGTATCGTTGGGCACACACACACCTATATATACATAACTGAGATAATTTACCATAAAATGCTCTTTAATTTACGTTAATTATCATTTATTAAAATTATGTTTTAAAATTAAAAACAAACTTAATTTCTGGACCTATAAGTAGATACACATGATTATAGTAAGAGAAGAAAAAAATCCAATATTTGTTACAACATACCTGCTTAACAGTTTTAACATTTCAACTACATGAAGGGTATAAGAAAAAGTTTTCCATGGTAGTTTGACGTAGTGAAGCTACGGGTAAAGATGCTCCTTGGTCAAGCTAATAGGACAGTTTTTAGCTAAAGCATTTAAGGGTAAACTATTATGTTATGTCTAACAAAGAAAAGGATGTATTTTACGACTGTATTCCATCCCATCTTATCAGGCTTTCTTTAAGAAAAAATCGAGAAAGAACTTCCCTTATTCTGAACTATCTTTCGACACTGCAATTTCCAGGATAATAATGCCTTTTGAAGTGTCAGAAGAGGTATTCTATCCCATTCCTCCTGAACAGCTTTCCAGAGTCCTGTAAGGGTTTTGGGACGACGTTTGGATAATGCAGATTTTAAAAGTCTGAAAGCAGAAAAATCCATAGGTGATACATCGGGAGATTTAGTAGGGATATCAATGAAGGGTATGGCCTTGATACCAGTTTTTTGTTCCATTTCTTTTAGGAAATTTACAGTGGATTTTGATGTGTGACTGCTAGCTTTGTCCTGATGGAGTCTCACAGATTGATGGCACTGTGGGTAAAGCGATGGTATTTCATTCAGAAAAATTGGCGATAAAATATGTTCCTAATAGTCGTTGGAGTTAATCTTGACATTTTTTTCCACTCTCTTTATTTTTAACTTGCCATTATAAGAAAAACCAGCAACAATCATGAATCCCATAGAAAAACTTTCTTTCGATTCTTTGAACCATGTACTTAAATTTTTTTCTCCCCTTTTATGATAATAAATGGCTCTTTTTTTTTGTTGCAATCATTTAAATACACCCATGATTCATCTATTGTGACAATTGTTTTCCATTTTTCTTTGGATAAGTGTTTCTCATATAGAATTCTGCAGCGTGTCCTGCATTCAGCGATATGATTTGGAAGAAGACGATGCACATTGCATTTTTTCGCTTTCTGAAGATTTAAATCAACGTTTATCATTTTGTTTACAGTGGACACCGAGCATTTTAATGATTTTGCAACTGTCCTTTGACTATGGGGATTTTCTTTTAACATTAAACAATGTACCTTTGCAATAGTCGAATATGTCCGTTTTTTCCTTGGATACTTGTTTGGAATTTTTGTCCCACTTGAGGCTCCAATTTGACGTTATTTTCCTTTCTTGTTGACGATATTACCTATCGACGCTTTAGATATCACAAAACGATGACTCTCACATCGTTTTTGGATAACGGAGTATGCATATTTCTCTTTGGAAATAGCATAAATGTAGCCTTCGAACCACTGCTTTGTTAAAAATGCCATTTTGAATAAAAACAAAACTTTCAAGCCGCAGACAATAATTTTGACTTTTAAAAACATAGTACAATTGTAATTATTTCTTTTGCAGCAAACGATTTTTTATTACCGCTTACCAAAATGGTCTTAAAATGTGCGAACAGCCTCTGTATATATATATATATTTATAAAAAAAATCGTAAGGATATTTATTTTTTTTTTTGATAATATCCAATCGTCTGCTGCATTAGAAAGAAAAAAAATATTTTTTTTGTCTATTTAGTTGTTATGCACATGACGATAAATTTATTTAAAGTACCAGAAAAAGAAATCACGTGATCGAGATTTAATAAATTAAATTCTAAAAATGAATCTTTCAAAATTCACCAAAAATCAGAAAATGGAGGTAAATATTCGAAAAAGATTTCATTTTAAAGGAATTTTTAGGATCTTTCTCGTGATATAAATTTTATAACCCTCAAATTATTATTTTAAATGCAAACTTAAAAAAAGTTACAAAAACAGCTTAAAAATTGAATTTAAAAAAATCTAAGAAGAATTTTTCAAAAATCTTTCTTAGTGCACCTCTACACTATAAGAAGAATTGCCATGGAATATTTCATCCCTTTAGGTCCAGCAGTTTGGTTTGTGCGTTGTATGTCAGTGAGTCAGTTATGGAACTGTTTTATATATATAGATGAGTCTTATTGTATCACAACCTTACTTTCCTTACTTAAGGTAACGCCTTAAATTTCAAAATCATTTTAGAGGCCCTAAAATATCCATGTCCTTTTTTTTTCTTTTAAAATTATAGAAAAACCTTAATTTCTTAAGTGCATCTCTTTTTGCGGAATGTTTACGTTAAAAGCTGTTAGAGATATTTTATAATTATAAAAAATTAACTGTTTTGTCTTTACTCATGTGTGCTATAATTTTGAATTGTTTCGAATCTTAATGGATCCTAAGATTTGTAAGATTCACAAATGTAGATACAGTCGGACCTCTATTTAACAAAGTCGCTAAATCCCGAAAAAAAGTTCGTAATATGGAAAATTCGTTAAATAGAGATTCACCTTTTAAAATACTTTAAACTACAGAAAACATATTTTAAATTCATAAACACTAAATACTATTAATAGAAGTAATTAATCACACCTTTATTTTGTAAATTAATTTCTATTTCTTTTATATATCTTACCCATCAAACAGAAATCTGCAAGGAAAACAAGAATAAAACAAAACATTGTCTGGGAATACACTGTATTTTTGATTTAAAAAAATTATATTAAAATTAATGAATTTTAATGACATTATCGCATTTATTATAACAAGTAATTTTAAGCCTACATTACCCCATGTGTCCTTAAATTTAATTTCTGATAAAGTCTCTTAATTTTGTTTAAGTTTTTTGTTTGAAAAAATGTTTTCTCTCATAATACGTCTCGCATCTTTGCAATGTAAGCCCTTCAGGCATATTTTCTTCAAACTGTAATTTGCATCGGAATGTGTTAAAAAAAAGTTAATGTGAAAAATGTGTTAAAAGAAAGAATAAGTGTGAAATGTTCAGAAATATTTTGAGAAATATGGAGGAAAAAAATATTGGATCACAAGAAAAAGTTTGTTAGATTGAGAATGTACTTTGCTATTTGGAGGTTATTTTATGAAGAAATTCGCAAAATGTTCTTGGTTTCAAGGAAAAGTTCGCAAAATAGAGGTTTGTTAAATAGAGGTCCAACTGTATTTGCAGTGTCAGTTGGTTATAATTTGATTTGCAATACAGAGCCACACCGAAGTGAGAATTTGGTCAGAAGCCATGTACTCCCAGTAGTGACAGCAAATGTTTCTTTTTTTATGGGCCCTTCTATTCTGACTGCTTGTTCCAGTCACATGGCTCTTCTTGACTTTAAATTTTTGGACAATTTTAAAAAGACATTGTACTGTAGTCAATAATAAGGCAAGCCTTTCACTTGAACTATTTACGGTACTTACGTATTATAGCTGAAGCTTTGCGGTTTGGCAAAAAAACAGCAATAAATCGCCAATTATGCGCCCATCCCTGTTGATAGTATTGTTTTCTCCATCCATTGGTTTTCGCTCCCGTTTTTAAGTTTCGTTTTGAAGATTTTCTTTATTTTTTTAGGTTATGAAAGTTATTTGACAAAGATCTTTTATAAATGAAGTTTGACGAGAAATATGACAGTGTAATACCTCAACTTTGATAAAAGATAACTTTTATAAAAGTTGGGCTCTTCGTCAAAGTTTTAGAAAAGATTTCGGTGCCCGGATGTTATAAAGAACATTTCGAGCAACAGCATGTTAAAAAAATACAAATGTGTGGAAAACGTGGGAGATAAAATTATTTCGAATCGAAATCTTGTTCTTTAGCTCTAATTAAAAATTGCGCACTAATGACAAAACAGAAATACACGAAAAATATTCAAAATGAGTATGTTAAAAACGCAAATATTTCTAAGGAAAAGTCTTAGGATGCTGAAATTTTGCATGGTGGTTACTCCTAAGCTCTACATGCCCACTAAGAAATATTTTTTAAAAGTACAAATTTTAAGGGGTTTATCCCCCTCCCCCCTAAAAAATATTCCCCTCTGAAAAAAAACCCATTGTATCTCTGAAACCATAGGACCCAGGAAGCTGAAATTTTGTATGGTGGTTCCCCTTAAGCTCTAGGTGCCCACTAAGAAATCTTTTTGAAAAATGCAAAATTTAAGGGGATTAAAAGTGGCTTACCCCCCCATTTCTCATAAGGAGTTCATTGCAGAATTTAACGACAATGATCCGAATTTAAATGCGGGTTTTGGATATCGCATTTTTATTTTGGGGATTTAAAACCACTTTACAACCTCCTAAAAAGTTGCTTTTTAAACATCTTTCTTGGCCAGCACCTAGAGCCTAAGAGGAACCTGTTAGCAATAGCGGAGGCATTGGTTATTTTGTTTACCGTGCGTTCTCGTATCTGCGAATCTTTCCCGAAGCAATCGCCGCGGGATTAAACGTCATTAATTATGCATGCGTTTTTCTGGGCACGCGTAACCTGCGGTGCATGCTCCGTGGGAGCGACTGATATTATAAATGGAATGAGTTTTTCAGCTTTCCGGCCAGGCCAGACCAGAGCAGAGCAGTTCGACGACGTTCCAGAGCTACAGACGCGCCTGTTAATTATGTTAAAGGCAACAAATCTTGTCTCCAGTTTTAAATGATTTTAAATAAAAGGAGTTGGATGCTCATTCGCCTGGTCTTCATTTCCCGTACTCACCTGAGCTTTGCTACACCCATTTTTTATTTTTAGAGGAAGGCAGTTACACCTCATGTAACAGCCTTCGCAAAATTTTCGCCATGCAATATTTCAACTTCTTCGGCCTTATTGTTCCAGAGATACAGTGTGATTTTTTTTTTTTTTTTTGGGGGGGGGGGGGACTAAACCCCTTAAAATTTGAATGTAAAAAAAGATTTATTGGTGTGCACCTAGGGCTCAAGGGAAACCAACCACCAAAAATGTCAGCTTCCCAGGCTTTATGGTTCCAGAGATACAGTGGGTTTCTTTCTTTTTTTTGGGGGGGGGGCTAAACCCCTAAAAATTTGAACTAAAAAAATTATTAGTATGCACCTAGGGCTTAAGGGAAACCAACCAACCAAATTTCAGCTTCCCAGGCTTTATGGTTCCAGAGATACAGTGGGATTTTTTTTTCGAGGGGGAGGGGGGGGACTAAACCCCTTAAAATATGAATGTAAAAAAATATTTATTGGTGTGCACCTAGGACTCAAGGGAAACCAACCACCAAAAATTTCAGCATTCCAGGCCTTATAGTTCCAGAAATACAGTGGGTTTATTTCTTTTTTTTTGGGGGGGGGGGAGGGTAAATCCCTTAAAATTTGAACTAAAAAAATTATTGGTGTGCTCCTAGGGCTCAAGGGAAACCAACCAACAAAATTTCAGCTTCCCAGGCCTTATAGTTCCAGAGATACCGTGGGTTTATTTCTTTTTTTGCAGGGGGGGGGGGGGGGTAAACCCTTAAAATTTGAACTAAAAAAAAAAATTTTAGTGTGCACCTAGGGCTTAAGGGAAACCAACCAACCAAATTTCAGCTTCCCAGGCTTCATGGTTCCAGAGATACAGTGGGTTTATTTATTTATTTTTTTTGGGGTGGGTGGGGGCTAAACCCCTTAAAATTTAGCCCAGTACAGTGGGTTTTTTCTTTGCATCTAGGGCTTAAGGGAAACCAACCAACCAAATTTCAGCTTCCCAGGCTTCATGGTTCCAGAGATACAGTGGGGTTATTTATTTTTTTGGGGGGTGGGTGGGTGGGGGCTAAACCTCTTAAAATTTGAATGTAAAAAAAGATTTATTTGTGTGCACCTAGGGCTCAAGAGAAACCAACCATCTAAAATTTCAGCTTCCCAGGCCTTATGGTTCCAGAGATACAGTGGGTTTATTTCTTTTTTATTGGGGGGGGGGGGGCTAAACCCCTTAAAATTTGAACTAAAAAAGAAAACAATTATTGGTGTGCACCTAGGACTTACGGAAAACAAACCAACCAAATTTCAGCATCCCAGGCCTTATGGTTCCAGTGATACCGTGGGTTTCCTTTTTTTTTGGGGGGGGGGGGGGGCTAAACACCATAAAATTTGAACTTTAAAAAAAAAGATTTATTGGTGTGCACCTAGGGCTTAAGGGAAACCAACCAACCAAATTTCAGCTTCCTAGGCTTTATGGTTCCAGAGATACAGTGGGTTTATTTATTTATTTTTTTTTTTGGGGGGGGGGGGTAAACCCCTTAAAATTTGAACTTGAAAAAAAAATTATTGGTGTGCACCTAGGGCTTAAGGAAAACCAACCAAACAAATTTCAGCTTCTCAGGCCTTATGGTTCCAGAGATACAGTGTGTTTTCTTTTTTTTTGGGGGGGGGGGGTAAACCCCTTAAAATTTGAACTTTAAAAAAAGATTTATTGGTGTGCACCTAGGGCTTAAGGGGAACCACCATACAACATTTCTACTTCCTGGAGCCTTTTGTTCAAGAGATACATTGGATGTATTTTAATGGGGGAGGGGGTTTAAGCCCCTTTTAACACCCTGAAAATTTGTAATTTTTAAAAAATATTTTTTAATAAACTCGTAAGACTTAGGAGTAACCACCAGGCAAAATTTTAGCATGCTAAGACTTAAGCTTCGAAAGTTTTGCGTTTGTTACATAGTCATTTTGAATATTTTTCATGCATTTCTGTTTTGTCATTAGTACGCAATTTTTAATTAAAGCTAAAATTATTTATAATCGAAATCTTGTTCTTCATCTGACACGTTTTCTACACATTTGTAATTTTTAAACACGCTATTGCTAGAAATGTTGTTTATAACTTCCGGTTAGAAAATAGGTTGCCACTGTGAAATTAGGTGTTAGCGGGTGGATATTGCGCCAAGGGTAAAAAGCTGCCTAAAAGTACCCTATTTACTACAATACGCTAAACATACTACAACTACTACATTGAAAGCATGTACCGGATGTCCAAAAAAATGACCGACGATTTGAAAAATCAATTAAAGAAAAACGGAAGGCGATAGAAATGTACGGTTTGCTGCATTCTGCTTAGGCAACCAGGGAATTTATTGTTACCAATTTTCAAAATTAGTTACAAAGTTTGTCAACAGATGGCGCTGCTGACAGGGAAACCTGTAAAACAATGTTTTCAAAATAACCACCGTTTGCAGCAACAACGTCGCACAGTCTGAGGTCAAAATTCGCAGACGCCCGTGCAAACACTTTAGTTTGAATGTTCTGACGAGCAGCAGAGATGTATTGTTCCCGTTCATCTACAGTTTGTGGATTGTGACGATACACCTGGTCTTTCAAAGTACCCCCAAAGAAAAAAAATTGCTTGGCGTCAAATCTGGCGAATAGGGAGGCCAATCCATGCCACTGCGTATGCTTCTTGGTTTGGAAACATTGTTTTATAGTTTTTCCCAGTCAGAGCGCCATCCGTTGACGAACTTTGTAACTAATTTTGAAAATTGGTGAGAATAAATTCTCTGGTTACCTAAGCAGAATGCAGCCAACTGTACATTTCTATCACCATCCATTTTTCTTTAATTAATTTTTCAAATCGTTGGTCATTTTTGGGACATCCGGTATGTACAGTGAGTTAGAATATATAGTTAGATCATCAAGTTGGCCTTTTCTGAGGTTCCAAGACAGCTCTGGCAAACAAGGCCTCCAACCTGGAGACCTCCGTCTCTCTGCAGTCAAAAACAGATCTTAGCTAATTTCATGTATCAAGACAATGTCACAACATATAGTGATGTCTATTCAGAAAAATTAAGAAATATTAATTTTTTTCCAGATATAAGCTTATAAAATTTCATACACCATTCAACAGGTCAATAACCAAAGTAATTTTTACAAAGTTTTTAGTACATAACGTACATAATAGTTTTAGTACATAACAAAGTTTTTAGTACATAACGGTAAAGGAAAAGAATGTTACAAATAAGTTTTTATTAATTTAAATTGATTCTTACTCGTATCAGTAGTCAAAAAGCAAGACATACAAATCAACATTTGTAAACAAAAAAATTTTTACTAAAATGTGAAATTTTTGTAAATAAAGAATTATTTTATTTTCTGGCTCTCTGAAAAGATTAATAAAGTACCATAAATTGAAAAATTATCCACAGACAGTAAGTTGGAAGATATAAAATCATGAAAATTGCTGGGGATAAACACTTTATTTTTCCCCTGAAATATTTCTAGGAAAATTCTTTATTAAGTATTTCTTATCAATGGATACAGAAATAAATGCTTGCTGTTGATGAAGAAATATTCAAATACCTGCCAGGATGTGGATTGGTTCTTGTTTGTTATATATAAGCTTTTTTAAAAAAAATTTCTTTGAAGAGAATATTATATAAATCCTAGAAAATTGTTGATTTTTAAACAGATGTTTTGAAGTTTTTTAATTTTACGTGAAGGATCCAATCAGAAGCATTAGATAATATTAAACCAAAAATCATGAAATTTTGCTAATTGCTACAAATTAGATTTACTATGATGAGGAAAAATTATTTCAAATAGGGATTTTGCAATTATTTCTAGAATAATTGCACTCCATCCGACTAAGTATATATGCAGCGTTTGAATTATATATATATACAGGGTTTCCATAAAAGAACTCCGGAGTTTTGAAGTTAAATATTTTAATGAAATCAAAAATTTAGGATAAAGTTTTATACATGTTTTAGAAGGAAATATTGTCAAGTTTTTTTTTCCAATTTAGTGCAGTTCAATATGTGCCCCGTTTGTAAGACGGCATAACATCCAAACGGTAATGAACTTCTTGACACGTCCTGGCCAGCATGTCTGGGGTGATGGTTTCCAAAGAAGCGATGATCCTTTGCCTTAGATGGTTTACATCTTGACATGTCCCCATGTAAGAACGTAGAAGAAGTCTAAGGGAGTCAGGTCCAGACTTCTTGGAGGCCAAGGAGTAGGTCCTACCCTTCCAATCCACCTTTTGTCGAATTGATTATTGAGTGCTTCCCGTACATGCAAGCTGAAGTGGGGTGGAGCTCCATCTTGTTGAAAATAGACGGGCCCCCTTCTCCACCTCAATACCAACTAATTGAGGGGAAACGTACAGCTCTACCATATCATAATAGACATTACCATCAATGGTCGTTTCAGCAAAAATAAAGGGACCAATGAAACGGTCATGCATAAGGCCACACCAAACATTGACCTTGGGTGAGTCACGTTTATGCTCAATGAACTCATGAGGTTGCTGTGAACCCCAAATTCGACAATTGTTCTGGTTAACAGTACCGCTGACATGAAAAGTAGCCTCATCGGTAAAAATAACATTGTTCAGAAAATCACAATTTTCATCAATCTTGTCCAAGATCAATGTTGCAAACTGTGATCTCTTAATCTTGTCTGTTGGTTTAATTTCATGCAAAAGTTGTACCTTGAATGCAGTTAGAAGAAGCCTTTTGTGCACCACCTTATGAATAGTCGATCTCGGTATCCCCAATTGAAGACTGCATCGTGTCAAGGAGTTTTTAGGGCTTCGTAGGCATGAAGTGCAGATTCTTTCCACGTTCTCTTCAGACATACGCAGCCTACCTGGTGACTTTTGTTTCAAAACACTTACAGTTTCTTTAAACGCACTAAGCCATTGACAAATGGTTTTGTCCGTAGGAGCATGACCACCATACTTGCGTCGAAAGTTACACTGTACAGTAACAACAGATCCAGTTTCTATGAGCCATATAACACACTGAGCCTTTTGTTCTGGCATCGCCATTGCACTGTTCCACTGCACTAACTAGGTTAATGTCCGCTCGGCTACTTCAAGGTCAACGCTCCGCAGCACTTCACAATGGTGTGCCATAAACATTATATTTTAATTGAACTTGGGATCAGTGTTGACTCCTAAATTTTCAGATCAAGGAAGCACTTATATTAAAATGCAAAAAAAAGAATGTACTTCATCTTCTCTATTTTGTAATGCTTTACTCATTTACTTAACATATCTGAATTAGCTAATTTTCAAAACATTATGGTTATGAAATAGGGTAGCTTTCTGGAGTATTAATGCTTTTAAATTTAAAGATATGTTAATCTTGAGAGAGAGAATTATCAAATTCTGTATTTTTTAATATTTTCACGTTTTAATCTGATACTTATGAAGTATAATTTCAATTTGTTATTGTTATCACAGAAATAGGAATAATAATTTAAGAATTTTTTACATATCTTCATTATCTATACAGTTTTAACTGCTTACCAACCTCACTCTAATTAGCCTAAGTGCACCCTGCAGTTAATTGAAGCAGTGCTGCATTTTATGGTACCGTAATAAAAATTTCCAGGTTTAAAAAAATTGAAGAATTTTCTATTTTTTTAAGGTTTGGATTTTTAGCTTGAGGTATTGAAGTGTTGTAGGAAGGTACAACCTTGTAAAGATGCATGCCAATTAATAAAGAATATCAAGATAATTATATGTGTTTATGTTTATCATAAAATGAATGACTTTTATATGATAAAAATGTATTTATGATTTATCATATGATTATGTAGCTGTGCTACATAATCTCATGAATATACATGAATTTGATTATACATGAATAACCATGAATTTCATTAAATAAGTGCATACAAATCAAATTTAAAAAGAAAAATTGTAAAATTTTAGGTTGGATTTTCTTCTTCTAAAGAAGATGGCAAAACATCAGTCACCAGGTAATTCATTGAAAAATTTAAAAAAGAATTTTATTTATATATTTTACTATGTTAATGTTTTAAATTTCTTATAGATTCCTTCAGTTACTCATGGCTTATTTAAAATCTTTAGCAGATCTCTTATCCACAAGTGAGTATTCCAATTAAGATAATTAACAATTTATATGTAAATGCTTAGTTAGAAAATACACAGTAACTGAATCTCTTCAGGATTTGAAAATGGTAAAATTTTACTTTTGCTAGGTATCGGTCAATTATTTTACATATGTGACAGGTGTCCTACTGGTTAAAGAAAGCCTGGAATGTCAATAACTATATATATAATCTTGGTCAATAACTTAATAAATAAATATTTGCAATCAAACTTCTCTATGGCAGCCAGAACCAGCAATGGAATGGAAATTCCAGAACCAGCAATGGTTCTGGAAATAAGTAGACAACATATGGAAAAAACAGGTTTTTTCCTATATCATTGGCTGTATGGAGTCCTGAATAGGGTCATTTAGAGGGGTAACTGGCTAGAGAAGTTTCACTGTATGTGTATATATAGCAGAGGTGGGGAACCTTTTTTACCATTAGAGGCCACATGTAAATTAGGTAGTAATAAAGGAGGCCGCATAAGCTGATGTACCTATAAATGCGACTTTTATCAAATTATTATAGTTAGGTATAGTTTTAATAATTTGGTGCATTATATAGAAAAATAACAACAAAAAATTAAGTCCTTATTTATTTATTATTTGACTTAAAAAGTTAACAATATAAAATATTTTTGTATTCACATAAGGGTAAACACTTGTTATAACATTAATCATTAATTACTATTTTTTTTTTATAGAATTTTTAGATTCATCGATACCACTGTAATTTTTTATATTTCACTGTTGGTATTTTTATTTATGTAAGCACACACACACACATATATATATATATATACTTTTTAAATCTTAATAAACAACTACATATTTAAATACAACTTTAAATAAAAATTGTTAGCAAAACGCGAGTTTGCTACTCCCTTTTTGCCTGATTTCACTTGTATTTATCATATCATTTGTGTTAGTTTCAGTAGCGTCCAATTTAGTTTATATTACGCAATAGTTCGTTAATTATTCTAAGCTCACGATTTGCTGTCATGTAACGTCAGCGTCATGACATAAGCGACTTACTATACATAGCTCGCGTGTGCTGTTGCCTTGACACTTGTTTGCTCTGTATGAGCTTGTAGCTAGATGTGCTGCCCGCACTTATTGCAATGGAAAACAATCTTTAATATGTTTTATCAGGAGCCTGCCGCCATCTGCAACTTACTTATTACGTGCTGTTTTGGTGCAACCTTGCTAGGATTTTTTTGTCAGCTACGCTGCTGCGTATGTGTTTTTTTAACTTGTTCATCACTTTTCGCTGGCCAGCGATACCTTATTTAGAGGCTACCTAGTCTATTTCTTCCAGGTTACTTTTTTAGTTTCCACTCTATGGATACGAGCGTCCTGATTTTTTGTGAGCTAAATAATTTATATTTGACTTTTTTTTTTTTTCATTATGTTTATATATATTACAAATAAAATAATTATTTGTTAAAATTTAAACTTTCAGTTATCTTTATTTTTGCTGCAATACGTTTTATTTTAATTTACCTTTTCATGCTTCCTATGCTTTACAGGATATACTGCTTTTTAATTAATTTAATTGCCAGGCTTTAACAAACGGCAAACTTGCCCTATGCCCAACAAAAATAATAAAGTAGAAGTATTTTTTAAATAATTTTAACATTATAAAGAAATTCAATAGAAAAATAATAGTATTAAATTATAAATTACTGACATAGTAACAATTCCTAAAATTATCTTAAAATCCGATGGAAAATTTAAGCTAGTGGGATATTTGCAGTTGTTTCTTGCTTGAAAGTAATTGAATATATGGATCAAGCTTCATAACGCAAAGCCTGTATACATACATTCATGCCTTTCTTTATTTAATTTCATTGATTTGCAAATTGTTGTAATATATAAAATTAAATATTAATTAATACAAATGCTAGCTTTTATGAAGGCTGCACATGAAGATCACGGAGGCCGCACGTTCCCCACCTGTGATATATAGCATATATAGCTGTGATATATAGCTTTCAGAATTGTCATATTTCGAAATTTATTGAAACAGTGAAGGAGAACTAAAAGCACTGTTGAGAAAATTCAAATTGCTATGGTTTCAACTTGCTGGAATGAACTTTCTTTTGTACATTTTAGAAAACATATTATTGAATTAATTAAGGAAAAGTTTAGGTAATAATTATTAATTGTACTTATAGTTTAACTTATAGGCTTTAGATTTAAATTTAGTCAGTTTACCTTAAAGATTAAATTAGATTGAGACACGTTGTGAAAACCTCAAATAATTAAAAGTTTAATTTTATCTGCAATAACCAGCTTCGAAGAGCGTTAAGAGTGTTGTAGAAAAAGTAACTGTAATTAACCCTAAAAGAACAGAACTTACATTTCTTAAAAGGAATTAAAGACATAACTCAAGGCTAGGGGTAATAATTATGAAATTTATTTAAACATTAACTTTGAATAACCTTTTACGTAATCACAAAATAAAATCTAAACAAGCTTAAATTGCCAAAGGGCACAATTCCATGAAAAAGGTTGTGCTTGTCTTTCATTTTCTTTCGACGAATTGCTTCCATGGGGAACTCGGGGCCTTGGGATGTCTGTTGGTCTTACCTGCATCCTATTCAGAAAGTTCCCCTTGAGGTAACTGATTTGGTTAGGCTCCCTGATGAAGAGACCTTTCGGTTACCTCTATATTGTTTTATGGTTCAGTTCCGGCACTTATACAGAATCTTGTCTTTGGTGCATGGATGCCCTGAGTGCTTGATTTCTGTTTGTTTTTTGTCTATATTCTTATTATTTTTATCTATCTCTGTTGGATTATTTATTTTTAGTTATATTTGTATATTTTCATTATGAGGATATGAAGCTTCTGCGCTATCCTCTATTGAAAATGTTTTATGTTTTCTTTGCAGGGTAGGTTTTAAGTTAAAGTGATTTAGCAGTCTATGCTTGCTTTTTATTTTTTGTTTATTTGATTTGTTTATATTTTATATTTATAATTTTGTAATAATTTTATTAAATATTCTTTGTAGCGCATACGAGTGATCTTCAGGAAATAAAAATAGATGATGCACAATCTTGTATAGAACAGGATTTGCTCTCTGTAAACTGCTTAATGTAAGCTTTTCTTTTTTTCTTTTTCAGTTTTAATGAACATTTACAAAAATGGACTCTCCTATAATTATCTACAGATTATCTTTAAAGCACTGAAATGTATTACCATGTTTATAGATATAGATCTCTTAAAAGCTGTATCATGTAGGGTTCATATGCTTTTTGAAAACTGAATATCATCGGACAAAAATAAAATGGATATAAAAGTACAGTGGTACCTCGACTTATGAGTTTAATTTGTTCCATGATGGAGCTCGTAACTCGAAATACTTGTATCTCGAATCAATATTCCTCATTGAAATGAATGGAAATGCCATTAATTCGTTCCGGGCTTACACCCCCCCTCCCCCCCCCCCCCCCCAAACACAGCAATTTTTGGTTACATGTTTTTAAATAAGAAAAATGTTCTTATAAATGACGAACGTTGTATAAAAATGCATTACAATAGAATGTACGGCAATAAACTTGTTTTATTAAGTGTAATGTACAACATTTACCTTGGAGATCAGACTTGAAGATGCTTATAAAAGAGGAGGAGAAAAGTTGAACTGAAGAATTAAATTTGTTGATTTTTGATCTTGTCAGCACATTTTCCTCACTTTCGCTTTTATTATGAGCTACCCTCCTAAAGTGAGACACGGAAGCTGAGCGATTGTTGCATCGTTCACTGGGATGTAATGTCCAAATTCCTCTTTCTGATAATCTGAAGATTGTTTTCTCAGAATCCGTAGAAGGAGGTGAGCTTGCGATCCTAGGACCAAGGTCATCCCCTCCCCTAGACCCCATGGCAAGTACCAGTGTGGGGTAGGGAATTGAAGCTATCTCTCTGTGAGAGAGGGAGGCCGCTGTTCGGTTTCAGAGGGCAACTCAAGTGTGGGCAGAGCGAGCTGCCCCGGGTATAACTGTTGAGTGTTAATCTCTGGGTTTTAGGCTGGATAGTAAGTCTTAGAATAATATGCATACAATTGTATAATAATTGTACATAAAGGTTGCAAAGATTATATGCTTCTCATGTTCTCATTTGATGAGCACATGTCGTTCGCTGCGCAAACAAGTAGTGGGGTATCTGTTACGGAATTGAGCCGCTAGAACCTGGCGGCTCTTCCAACCAAAGTTAGTTAAGATTTGGGGGCAGGAATGCCCCAAACTTTACTGATAGCTAATAGTGCAGAGTCGTACTGGCTAGCAGGGAAGGTTGGACTCTTAATCTTTAGATATAGTCAGAGCAACGCTAGCTAGCTTTGTTGTGTGATATGCAAGATGTTAAAAAGACGTACGAAGGTTTAGGTAAAATAACAAATACATTTATTTAGTAAAACGACATTAAAGGGTCTTGTTTACAGACGCACTACACAGCTCGTAGTGTTATCCTAAAAAGTTGGCTTTGTCGTGTTCTTACCGAGGTGTAGAAAAATAAAAGAAAAATAACTCACAGGTGGTCGAGGCAAAGCTTTGCTATCGTGGTAAGAAAACACTTAAGGTAGATAGTGCCTTCCTGGCACAAAAACTATCCCGTGGCTACCTGCGGGCATGCAAGGTCGAGACGACTAGAGCATCAGTGCACTGCTGGCAAGTTGGTCGCCGCTTTCTAATACGGGTCCTC
The DNA here is from genome assembly GCA_907164885.2 of Dolomedes plantarius. Taxonomy (NCBI): domain Eukaryota; kingdom Metazoa; phylum Arthropoda; class Arachnida; order Araneae; family Dolomedidae; genus Dolomedes; species Dolomedes plantarius. The sequence continues at coordinate 114,501,155 of OU015503.1, read as the reverse complement.
GGTAGAGCCTGGCTCGGTAAAATCGCTTCTCAGCAACTATCACTCAACCACACCGTCTAATACCACAGCGAATACTACATTGAATACCCCATCTAAGTGAACGGGCTGGGTATTTATACCGGCGTCGACCGCCGCGCTCCCTCGTGGCAGGAGAATAACAAAGTTAATTATGCTAATTTTACGTGATGTGCGTTGACGTCATTCTTAACTGATGGTATGGCGTCATCGTTGGATGAATGACGTCGTTCGGCTGGCATATCGCTGGTCATGACGCAACTGGCGTCTGGCGATGCTTACACATTGCTGTGGAGGTGGGAAATGATGTAAATACATCGCTCCTGCTACGTGGCTGGAAGGTTAGGGGAAGAAGAGGAAAGCTAATCGGGATTTTCCCTAACAGTATCTGAAGCTTGCCCGTAACCCGAATTTTAGCTCGTAACTTGATGCAAAAATTCTGCCAAGAGAATGCTCGTATCTCGAAAAACTCGTAAGTCGAGGTACCACTGTATTAGGGTTAGTCTGTGAAAACTCAGTTTTTCCTTTTAGAAGATTTAGTTTAAAATGAGTTTAATGAGCAGTATTTTTACTGTTGATCTTTATTCTATGTCTGATACATTGCATCAATTTCAGTGATTTCTCCTAATGTGACTGTATAAGTGGACTCTATTCATATTAAATATTTATTTTTTGAATAGTTATTTCTTATATTGATCATGGATTCGGTGGTTGAATAATGGAGAAAATTTCCCCCATAAATCAATTGACATGTCACTTTAGAATTTAATTTTTGCTTTAAACTGTGTTTTACAAATATATGGTATGTAACTTCTGTATGCAGTCAGTGTCTAGCGTTAATCAGTCATTTTTTTATGCTAATTTTAATTCTAGCAAAAAGATGAGTGAAGAAATTCCAGAAATAGAAGAAAGCATAAAAAAGTTAAAGTCAGCCCATTCTTTTGAAGATACAGGAAAAACTTTTGAAGTAATATATTGTCTTATTGTTTGAATGGATTGTCTTTTTAAAAACATACAAAATTTCATTCTTAATAAAATGGAATAATTTAATGTAATTAACATTTCAAAAGCCTTAATTTACTATTTTGTTCAATCTTGTAATCTGAACTTGAGAAATATTTTTCAGCAATAAATTTATTATTAAACATATGCCAGGCCATTGACCCTCAGGGCATCAGGCAACAAGCTCTCCAGTATTTTAGTAATAAATTTATTAATAAAGCATTAGAGGGAACTATTGTTGCTTAACTTAGTGATAAATACATTAATAGATTCTTTCTTTTTTTAATGTGTAATTGTGATTTCTCTTCTGCTTTTCTCAAATGAATGTAGTTGAGTGTTAACCCTTCAGCGTATAAAGTGGAACATTTTCATAATTTTGAGTGGTTTGTTTTTACAAGTAAGGTTTGAATGTTCTAAGCAGTTTCTATTGATAGCTATACCCTTTCTAATGCAGGTCTGATTTTCTGACACTCGTATTCCTTTCCATTCATTGTTAGTTGCGATTGAACCGCGGTAAACTAGCGATTATACTGGATTGCAATACAACAAAATGAGTTGATGTAGTAAATCAAATGTGCAGCTATTACACGGTATTCCGCATATCACAAAGATGGACAATCTTGTTGTTTTTTAGGTTTTTGGACATAATAGGAATCGATTCGCAAGTTGTCCTTAGATGCATTAAACCCAGACAGTTTTGAAATAAAGCAATTATATCTGCATTCTTTGGCCTTTAATTATAAATATATTTCAATATTATCAACATTTTATATCGTCATAAAATGCAGAATTAATCTTTAAAGTTTGAAAAAAGAAAGTTTATTACAAAAGGAATAATCAAGGTTGAAAGAGATGCTGCACTTTATGCCTGCTGATGTACCAAAAATTGGTGTGCCCACTGAAGGGTTAAACTAATAGAAACTTCTAAGCTTTATGACACATGTGAATTGTATTATCTTTCTAACTAAAAGTTTAGATTTTCCGATATCTGTGTATCTGTGATGAGTAAGTTAACCATGTTTCTTAGAACAAGAGTATGAATTTTCTAAAGAAAAGTAGTATATAATTTTATTTTTTAATTATCACAAAACTGCTTCACCTATTTGCTATCAACTATTAATGTAATCTTATTTATTTCAAAAGCTTTAAAATTAGTGTGTAAATAATTCTTTTGTTATATAATTCATTTGATAGTAACTAGTTTTTTAAATATATATTTAAACTTCTAATGATAACTGTATTTCTGGTTAAAGCGATATTATATGGTTATTTTGATAGTGTCTGTGCTCTATATTTTTCCTCGACTCAGGAATATTAAGACTTGCTTTGAACCTTTAGAAACCTGAACTTGAGGGTTAAGTGTTCTTTTGGATTGTTATTTTTTTCAATGCTTTATCTTTAGGGCTTCCATGGGAATTATTTCTTAAATTTTTATCATCATTTTAGGGGTCTCATTAGGAATACATCTTTATTAGTTATAAGGCTTTAAAATACGCTATTTCATAAGTAGAGACACACATTTTCTAACTTCTTGCCACAAGTTTAATAAAATACAAGCATATTTGTTTGCCTTAGCTGTGTATTTTATGCCTCTATCAAATGTGAAAATGGAAGTTATTTTTTCATTGCACCCAGATCATTATACATTTTTAATACATCAATTTTAATAGAAAAATCTTTATCAAATTTATTAGTCATATTAATCTATACTTTGGTATAGTGTATTTCAATTGAAAGCTAATTGAAACGCTGTAAGTAAAACTAGATTGTCTCAGTTTATGTATAACTATTGATAGTTACAAATTTTTGAATTTTAGCATTTTAAATTAAGATATTCAAGGTAAAAGAATTAGATAGCAATTATTCAAAATCTACAATATGGTGTATTAAAACGGCCACATTCACAGAATACCTGTATATGGCTGATGAGTGACATTATCCCGATATACAGTGATTTCCGCTTATAAGAATTACGTTTGTTATTACTGTTTTTGATTCTTATAAGCCGTTGATTCTTATAGCCGAAATTTGGGTTTTTGGAGAGGCACACACACACCTATATATACATACAGTAATCATCACTTATAGTGATCAGTGGTTATAAGAATCAATATAGCGAAAACAAAAACAAATGTATTATTTCCATGTTAAAATTTTCGCTTTAAAGAATCAATCCACCAGTTTTAAGAATCAGTTTACACTCTTCGCTTTCCTTTCATTTTTTCAAAAAAGCCACTTATACCCTCAAAAGGCACGAAGTTCTTTCTTTCTTTCTTTTTTTTAAAGATTGATAAGATGGGATGGAATATAGTCGTAAAATTCATCCCTTTCTTTGTTAGACATAACATAATAGTTTCCCCTTAAACGCTTTAGCACAACACTGTAGCTTGACCCGGGGGCATCTTTACCTGTCCGGGCCCGATTTCACTTTACTCCACTGACAAACAAAAATAAGGACTCTTTTTTTCCCACCTCCTGGTTGCGACTTTCTGGATCCTGAAACACATAAATATTCGGCGAAGTGTCCACTATCACTTAGGCAAACGTGACATTAGTAGATTCAGCACGTTATCAAACTATGAAACGTAAGCTAGATGGTGAATCTTGGTCTGAGACTATTGGTATTGAAAGAGGTATAAACAGCCTCCCGAAAACTTCATTGCGTCAAACTACCATAGAAAACTTTTTCTTGCTCCCTTCCTGTAGTTGAATTAGTTGAAATGTTAAAACTGTTAGGCAGATATGTTGTAAGAAAAATTGGATTTTTTCTTCTCTTACTATAATCATGTGTATCTACTTATAGATCTAAAAATTAAGTTGTATTTTTAAAATTATAAAAAATAACTTTATCTAATATATGTATATATATATGTGTGTGTGTGTGTGTGTGCCTGTCCAAAAATCTAAATTTCGGCTATAAGAATCAACTGCTTATAGAATCAAAAACAGTAATAACAACCATGAATCTTATAAGCGGAAATCACTGTATATGAGATAATTTAGCATAAAATACTCTTTAATTTACGTTAATTATCTTTTATTAAAATTATTTTTTATAATTTTAAGAATGCAACTTAATTTCGAGACTTATAAGTAGATACACATAATTATAGTAAGAGAAGAAAAAAAATCCAATATTTGTTACAACATACCTGCTTAACAGTTTTAACATTTCAACTACAGGAAGGGAGCAAGAAAAAGTTTTCTATGGTAGTTTGACGTAATGAAGTTTTCAGGAGGCTGTTTATACTTTATTGTTTATACTGTATTCCATCCCATCTTATCAGTCCTTTTTTAACAACAAAAAAATAAAGAAAGAACTTCGTGCCTTTTGGGGGTTTAAGTTGCTTTTTTGGAAAAATGAAAGGAAAGCGAAGAGTGTAAGCTGATTCTTAAAACCGGTGGATTGATTCTTTAAAGCGAAAATTTTAACATGGAAATAATACATTTATTTTTGTTTTTGCGATTTGTTTCTTATAAACGGTTGATTCTTATAACCACTGATGTGGTGGTCACTGTATTAATTTTCATAGTAAAAAATATTATTTATTTTGGAAATTAATATGTAAATAAAAAAATTTACCTGTTTATCAAGCTAAAAAAAACTTAAAATATAAATAATTTCTTTCTTTTGTAGGCTCCACTGGATCAGATTTGTTCTATACCGGCACGGTGTTATACTCCCGAAGCAATAAAAGAAAGAGCTTGCCATATTGATCCCAATTTAGAAGAAAAGCTTCGGCTCCATTCTCCGGGTATGTAGGAAAATGTGATATATTTTGTATATATTTATGTTTAGTTCCACTTCCAGACCTGCCAAATTTCTGGATTTACCCCGGCAATGCCGGACTTTTAATGCATCTCCCGGGTTTCTGGAATGGACACTATTATTACCGGATTCCGAAACATAAAAAAATAACGATGGTTTTAACAATCCTTCACAGTAATGCAGAGTGTTAGAGGAATTTTAGTTACATAACAAAAATTTCAACTCAGTTCAGGTCATCTATGTCAAGGGAAACCTTAGAAAATTTGCTAATATGCAAATCGAACCCACGAGGACACTGTTATGAAGAACAATTTCACAATGAATTTTTAAAAAGAGCAAAATCAACTACAGTAAATGCTTCAAAAATTCCGACATTTTCTGCAATTAATTAAAACAAACATTATAAAGAAATTGAAGTACTCAAAATATAGACTGCTGGGGTTCCTGCTTGTGTCAATATGATGTACATTAAAGTGTATGATTACAAATTTCAAATATATATAACTTTTGTTTAATAATATAATTTCAAGATGAGCTAAACAGCAAGGAAATATTTTGAAATGTGTAATATTATTAAAGTGATCCTATGAACTATAAGTAAGTATACAGTATAACTCTTTTATTATATTATTTTACTATACTGTTTTGTGTTATGTCGATTATTTTATGCACGGTAGAATATTGCAGGATTTTATGCTTACTGGGGTTGGCAGGTCTGCACTTTAATTGAGTTAATGTTTTAAGAACAAGGGTAGCAATATTATTTTTTTTCTCCTTGTATCTCAAACTGGGTATCAATCCTCTGTTATGCACTGTATCATAAAAAATAATAAAAATGTATTGTGAAGATTTCATGTATTTAAATCATGATTAGTGTGGTTGTGGATTTGCTTTAATGAAAGCATCAATCAACTCTTCCCACATGTAAAAATTTTCAAAAGTGTTCTGTTGAAATAAGGAACAATTAGTTTGTTAAGGAAGTGCAGGTTTTTCAGTTGCATGCTCTCCAAGTGTGAGCCACTTCACAGAATTATTTTTTCCGGTTGCAGAACTGAATTTTTTGTCTTATAGGACACATTGATTGAAGCCTATGTAGCGTAGTCGCAATGTCACATATTTATCATACCTGCTGTCACATCGTATGATTGACTGTTGAAAATCTGTTATTCTGCTTCCTTACAGCTTAAAAAACTCGGCAAGCTTTAATGAAATTCCACACTTTCTATTTGATTTTTAAAACAAGTGAAGTTGCATTGGGTAAAAAGTGATCTTTTCAAATGATATCGATAAGGTATCATTAAAAGATCACAAAGAGTGGGGTCTTAATTTTACTATTTACTCAGGAAAAGACGTAGGTGAGTTGGAATAAAAGCCAACGATAGTGGTGCTACGAGCGCTAATGCTATAAGAGGAGGGCTTGATTCTGCTGCTTTTTCTGGGGAAAGAGTTGTGTTCAAAGGCTGAGAAATTTTTATGAATTATATATATATCTTTACTTATATAATATAGCCTAGAGTAGAAAAAGTGTAGGTAACCATTCCAGGACGGACCAAGTCGGAAACATCTTAACATTGCGATGCCATTTTCTGAAATTTTTCTCGAAAAATAATACCACAAAAGTGACATATTTTGAAAACCCTTTAAAAAATATGAAAATTTCGAGGGAACACTCTAGCTTAAAACCGTTTAGTTTTTGAAATATCTTCAAATTAAAATATCCATCGAAAAGAATCATTTATTCAATTAGGTCATTCACTTGAATTTCGAATTCATTCTTCTCCATGGTTTTTCATATTCCCTTTAAATAACTACATTTTTAATGTTTAATTTTAATGTTAATTAGATTGTGTTTCACGTTTTATTTTTGTTTTATTTTATTGTTGTTTACTGCTGTTTAAGTATCGTTTTCGGCAATGCCTGCTGTGTGGTGAGTCATTCACTTTTGATACAGTTTTGGTTTAGTTTTGTTTTGTTGTTTACTTCTGTTTAAGTACAGTTTTCAGCAATGCCCGATGAAAATGATGAATCACCTCTTGAAACGCTAATCAACATTCCGTCATTTTTGACGGGGGGTTATATACTAGTATATATAAAATGTGTATATGTAATTAATATGTATGTGTGTATTTTACTCAAACGCTCTTCTCACATTCTATCCTATATTGGTCTGTGGATAATCACTTTAACATGTTTTAAACAGTACATTCTGGCATGGGCTTGGTTCTTTTCTATTGGGTAAGAGATATAGCTTGGAATGAAAAATCTTAGAAACAAGTAGCAGTCTAAAATATTAGAAAAAGGAATAAAAAATTGATTTTAAATCTGAATTACAGTGTGGCATTCTCCTTTAACTGCAATTGTATGACAGTGTTTCATCATTCTCTTTCTATATTTTATTCAGAGGAAAACCTTTTTTATTGCTAATTTTAGCAGTATTACAGTCTATACATGGAAATATAGTTATCAGACTTTACTCAATTTTTATTTTTTGTTGTAAATTTTATGCTCTATTTTTATAATAAATTCTATATTAAATCTGAGTAAATGAATGTTGTTCCTGTTATTGAATATATCTCTATTGACAGCAGAAATGGGTGGCAATGATATACCTGCTCCTTCTTCATTCAGACAAAATTTAGATACTGAAATAAGAAACTTGGCTGGGGCATCCGATAATGACGTAAGTGTACCTTTCTTTTCCATTATACTGTTGCTGATATTTATATTGTTGCATGGCAGGTCCCACAGGCTCTGAATTGATGAGACACAGTAAAATTATGAAATTCTTAACATAATGAAGAAATACTATGAATAGTCTAATCTGACACACGACCAAGTTAATAAAATGAATAATTTTTTATAAAATGTCAAATTTGAGATCATCTATATACATAAAACAGTTCCGTAACTCGCACAGACCAAACCGCTGGACCTAAAGGGCTGACATTTTGCATGGTGATTCTTCTTATAGTGCTGTGGTGCACTTAGAAAGATTTTTGAAAAATTCTTCTTACATTTTTTTAAATTCAATTTTTAAGCTGTTTTTGTAACTTTATTTAAGTTTGCATTTAAAATAATAATGTTGTGAGGGTTATGAAATTTTTATCACGAGAAAGATCCTAAAAATTCCTTTAAAATGAAATCTTTTTGGAATCTTTACCTCCATTTTCTGATTTTTGGTGAATTTTTAAAGATTCATTTTTAGAATTTAATTTATTAAATGCCGATCACGTGATTTCTTTTTCTGGTACTTTCAATAAATTTATCATCACGTGCGTAACAACTAAATAGACAAAAAATATTTTTATTTTCTTGCTAATGCGGCAGACGATTGGATATTATCCAAAAAAATATTAAAATGCAGTAAAAGATATGATCCTCAAGCTGTACTATATTCTTTAATATGTCCTATTAGATTTAATTTGAATATTTTCTTCTACATTATTTTATCTATAAAAATATCCCTTATGATTTTTTTATAAATATAATTTTGTTTTTTCTTACATCAGTTGTATACATTGATCGTCGTATTTATTATATATATATATATATATATATATATATATATATATATATATATATATATATATATATATATATATATATATATTATTTTTTTTTGCCATTAATTGCATACATTGACTGTTGGATTTAATTTAATCTACTCCGTATCAAAGTGCGGGTTTTCAGCTAGTAAGAAATAAATTTTGAATGCCTGTTTACAAACATTGTTGTAGCTCTAAAATCTTACTAGCACTACCTGAAACTGTAGCAAGAGCTGAGCGCCATTTTTCTGAACTGAAAATTTGGCTATGGTGCTGGCATTCAGTACCAGAGTCTATGGGTTCGAGTTCCACTCTTGGCATGGATGTTTGTAGCCATTCAGAATGCAGTAGGTCCCAATTTAATGGGCTCTTGTGTAGCAAAAAATAGGCGTAGTGCTCTCAATCAAGCAATCCACCCACTCTATGGATTCAATGTGCCAATTCACCATTAAATAGGAAGATTTCTAACTGAGCTAGGGATGCAACATCGATGTTTTGAAAAAAACCTCAATGTTCTAAACATCGATTTATTCAAGTCGATTTTTTTTTTAACATCGATGTTTTGTGCTCGATGTTTTACGTTGTCTTAATGGTGTTGTTTTAATGAAAAAGTACCATAATAAAAAAAAAGTAGCATAATTTTCACACTCAGTAAATGTAAGTCTGAATTCTGAAAAGGACGAATATAAAAGAGGAAACTATCCCCTAGCAGCTAGAAAAATGGCAATTAACAATCAATGAACCAATCAGACCGCTTGGAATGTTCTCGACACTCAAGAACCTTCTATGGGGTTTTATTTTATAAATAGTATAAACACGAGAACAGCCATTAAGTTTTTATTTTGTTCTGGTTTTATATAAGTTAGCGTTAATTAATATTACGATGCCTCCCAAAAGTACCGATACTAAATCAGTTTTAAAGAATGGATGCTCAAAAACATCGATGGTTTTTGGGCGATGTTTTATTAGCATCTATGTTTTAATATTGAATATCGATGTTTCAAAACATCGATGTTTTGTTGTCGATGTCACATCCCTAAACTGAGCAACTCTTCATCCACAGCCCAGTGTGCTACTACTACGTTATCTCGGGCCCTCTTTTCATATATTAGGCATTGAAAATTTATCATTGCATTGTATTTAAACTATTTGTAATTTCAAAATTCATCTTGTAACTTGTAGTTTCTTAAGTACAGGTAACCCTCCTATAACACGGTAGATAGGTTCCTAGAAAATGCCATGTTGTGTGAAACCGTGTTATATGAGACCCAGAGCCGGTACAAAAAAGGGGGTTACGTTCCAAAAACTTATTAAAAACACACATTTTTTTTGTTAAATTCCATATAAGCAACTTAATTTTTATTAAAAATATAAATGTATGTATAACACAAAATGAAAAGCAACAGAAAAATATTTTCATTTAATGTGACCTTAATTTAATAAATTTCTTCATCACTGCTCAGTACAATCAAACGAGAACGTTTTTTCAATTGAACGATATCACCTTCACTTTCGGAACCTTTTACTTCATTTAGACTTTTTGCACCTTCAATCCTCTTTAAAAAATCTGTCATTTTGGTTTATTTGCTCGTTCTTACAAGGTCATGGTAGATTCACGGTACGGAGATACGCAATTTTGCAGCTCCCTTTTTGAATTTTCAGCTTCTTTCAGCGGAAGGGTCTGCATTCAGGAAAAAATTATTCAAGATTTTCAGCTAAGCTTAGGTCTTGTCATTTTACAGAGTTATAAATGAATAAATTATAATTTGTTTATACATTTTCATGTTAAGCCACTATAGTTCATTATTCCTTCCATAATTTGTTAAACAAAAATTGTGTTATCTAGTGCTATAGAAGTACAGTATTGTACAAAGGTTTTCGTAATTTTTTTATTGTGTTAGAGCGAAACCGTGTTAGAGGTTACAGTGTTATTCGAGGGTTCCCACAATTTATCCGATTGTGTTAGAGCGAAACCGTGCTGTAGGAAGGCTACCTGTACACTCATTTTTAGGTCCATCGGGATAAATTGGTCTACAATTGCCTTCTACATCAACACTCATTCATTTGAATCAAAGCTTCATGTAGTGGTGCCAAAATGTGCGAAACAAGTCAGGAATTGGAAAAACTTTAAAATAACTGCAATTGAAACTCTGCTTGCGAAATTTAAATCCTTTTGTACTCAGTAAGCCAAAACGGGCAAAATGTGTTTACATCAATGTTGGAAACTACAATAGGCTACAAAATTTCACTTGTCCAGTGATTGATTACTCATTTCAATATAATTTTACATTTGTCAACTGGCAACACCTTATGCATAAATACTTTTTATGATTATGCTCATAATTAATTTTTAATATGCTCTTGTATGTTAGTTTAATGCAGCAGTTCCCAACTGGTGGGCTGCGACTCGATCCTAAAACTATCAGAAACCATCGAATAAACCATCAGAAAAGATAAGAAAAATCGAAACTTACTTAAAAACAGCAATTTTACAAATTGATAGATTGTGATAACAATTTTCTTAACTGGAATTATAGCAAAGCTGTGTGATTGTTTTTGCCTGAAAAATTAAAATGGTCCTTGTGTACTTTTATAATTGTAGTTTTTATCTTCACCTAGGAACACTTGTCAGTGAGTATGAAACCACTCGTTGCATATATTGCAAACGTATATCTATTGTTAAATAAATAACTGTTTTGCTACAAAGTACTTCTAATTTCTCAACCATTTTCAAACCAGAACACAAATTGTTTATCAATATTCAATCTGTATCTTCAAAAAAGCATATATATATATATATATTTGCAATATTTGATGGTAAATTATATACATAGTAAAGGGATACGATACAAATAAGGTTTTTTACTCCAACATGGACTGTGGAGGTATTCCGATAAGGAAAGGTGGGTCACCAGCTGAAAAAGGTTGGGAACCACTGGTTTAATGTATAAACTTTATTCTTAAACTTTTTTTTTCTAATTTGTTGGGACAGGACCTTCATCTTATAAAAAAAAAAATAAATAAATAAGGTACTTTTCTGTTAGCCAGTTGAATTTGGTGTCCACCCTAACAAGTATCACCATTGGCGAGGTATATAAATAATAGATAAGCTAAATTTAGGAGAAGCAATGTTATACTCAAAATATTGGAAGAAGATGGTAGATCAGTGGGTATGAGTCATGCAGGAAAACTTGATTGAGTTCAGAAACTCTGTTAATTTCCCCAAAAAGGGCAGAATCACATGAATTAAAATTGGCAACCACAAACTGTCTTGCTTTCTTCACAATTGCACAAAAGATTGTGGTGAAGCACTTAATGACGATAAAAAAAATTATTAAGGAATGGCATGCCCTGACCTGCCAACTTTCCGGATTTACACTGGCAATGCCGGATATTTAATGCATCTTCCGGGTTTCCGGAATGGACACCATTATTACCGGATTCTGAAACGTAACAAAAATAACACTGGTTTTAACAATCCCTCATAGTAATGCAGAGTGTGAGAGGATTTTTAATTACATAACAAAAATATCTACTCAGTTCAGATCATCTATGTCAAGGGAAACCTTAGAAAATTCGCTAATATGCAAATCGAACCCACAAGGACACTGTTATGAAGAACAATTTGACAATGAATTTTTAAAAAGATCAAAATCAACTACAGTAAATGCTACAAAATTGCCAAGATTTTCTGCAATTAATTAAAACAAACATTATAAAGTAATAGAAGTACTCAAAATATAGACTGCTGGGACCCCTGCTAGTGTATATATGACATACATTAAAATGTATGATTACAAATTTCAAGCATATAACTTTTGTTTAATATTATAATTTCAAGATGAGCTGAACAGTAAGGAAATATTTTGAACTATGTAATATTATTAAAGATATCCTATAAACTATAAGTAAGTATACATTATAATTCTTTTATGATTTTTTTTTATATTGTTTTGTGTTATGTCGATTATTTTATGCACGGTAGAATATTGCAGGATTTCACCCTTACTGAGGTTGGCAGGTCTGCATAGCACCATGTGCAGTCTTTCCTAGCTGAATTTCTGTGGCAATGACTAAAAAAGGAAAATTAAAGATTTTTGGCCTCCTAACTAAATATTTACTTATATTAATGAATAAAATCCATGTTTGCTTTTATATTTTGTTCATTCATAGTTACGAATCACGAGAGTTACAGTTAAACAACTGAAAATGCAACATCCAAACCCTATTTGGCACCCAGCAAAAGGAAAAGTATCAAAAACAATTTCCTGCAGTCTCACAAAGGTTAAGAACCACAGTTTTAGCAGATTCTGCGTGTGGTTGTTTCGACCAAAGGATCTTTAGGGGGCATCCATTAATTATGTGAGGTGACTTTGGAAATTTTTCAACAACCCCCCCCCCCTCTAATCTCACGTGAGATTTTTCAAAATGCGTAATTTTAATTTAAATATGGTAATCTGTGTTTGATTGCATTGGATTTATTTAAGAAAACATAATTTGCTTAATTATTTTTATTTAAAACTAATTAAGACAAGTATTTAAGACTACTAAGAACATAGTCTAGAATCATAGTGAGAAAATCGAACAAAAAAAATACTTGAATAGGAACTACTGAAATTCGTAAAAGAATATTCATTCTAATTCAGTTCACGGGGACTCATGTGTGGTCTCAAGAGTGACTACTGGAACTATTGTGTAGGATTTAGCCATATTTTAGTGTAGAAACATGTTTTACTTAATATAACCCAGTTTTCTCACAATTTTACACTGTTTCTTGCGGGAAAAAAATGACGTGATATTTGGCGAGACCCCTCCTCTCCCCCACATGAGACTGGGTGAGATTCGGCTCGACTCCCTTCCTCCCCCCCCCCCCCCTAAAAGCCTCACGTAATTAATGGACACCCCCTTAGGAGAAATTCATTCATTCGTGATAAGATTAGGACTTAAATGCAACAACAGTATTTTGACTTCTTTTTATGTAGACTTAATTATTATGTTAAAAATAGTATTTACCAATATGATTAATTTTGCAGAGCTCTCTCTTTTCAGATATCTCTTGAAAGGCATCCATCAGACTCTGTCCTAGACCTTTCAACCTTAGATGAAGGACTTTTGCGTATGTTAGATTTTCTATTTTCTTACTTACAATATACCCTAATAATGCAGAAGGTCATTCGCACTTTATGGAAACAACTTTGATAGTTAAGTTTTATGTATAAATGCTGCAATTTGCTTCTGTCTGATAGCCATGGTTCTTGACAATAGCTCTAGTTTGAATTTTCTTAGTACTGTCATGTCAATTTTACCCCATTCCTCTTGGACCGTTTTCCAAAGTCTGTTCAGGGTTCTTGGATGACTTTTTCCTGAGGCTCTTTTTGATAAACCATAAAGAACAAAAGTCCAATGGAGAAGCATCCGGCGATTTTACAGATATTTCATTACATGGGATATGCTTTATTCCTGTTTCTGATTCTTTCTTTGCTAAATAAGCGGCAGTTGATTTAGACGTGTGACTAGAGGCTTTGTCCATAAGAAGCTCAACTTTATCGATGTCCTTTCTGTGTAAGACTGAAATTTCTTCTTCAAAAATGGGTTCTAAAATATTCTGCTGATAGTAGCGTTAATTAATTTTGGCCTTGCTTGAGACTTTTTTGATTTTTAAATTGCCGTTGTAACAAAATTCTGCAACTATCATGAATCCCTTTGGAAACTTTTCTGTACACTTATGAAGCCATTTCGTTCGGTCATTCCTGTCAGTTGAGCAATAGAAAATTGATCTTTTTTTATTACAGTCACTTAAATACACCCCTACCTCATCGAGTGTTACCACAAATTTCTATTTTTCAGCAGCTAGGTGTTTTTCATATAATTTTCATCAATTTGTTTTTCTTTCAGCAATATGCTTTGGCAAAAGATTAACTTTAGGTTTAAACATTAGTGTACGCTGAAATTTTCAAGGGGGGGGGGGGGGACTGTGAAAGAGTAGTTTTGAGCAATCAGTGCAAAGCTTAAATAATATATGGAATCAGAACCAATGGTGGTAGTGGTGGGGGGTTTAACCCCCTACAACCCCCCCCCCCCTGCATACGCCACTGGGTTTAAACATCTTTTTTCACTTTGAATCTTTATGAATGATTTTACTTACAGTACCAGAAGGCATTTCTAGTTTCGATGCGATAGATCTTTGAGTTGGCATATTTTCTTTTAGTTTAAGAGACTTCACTTCCTTGATATTTACTTGCGTTCAAACAGTCTTACGATGAGGTTTTGCGGTCATGTTTTCATTTTTACTTGCAGTTGGTCTTTTTTTCCTTTCAAATTTAATATAGTATAAGTACTTTTTTTTTTAAATGCCATAACCGTGATTTTTACACCACTATATAATTTGTTGAAGATACGAATATTTCTCCTCAGAAAGCACATCTATGTAACCTTCGAGCCATCTATCAATTTTAGGAGCCATTTTCAAAATAAATCTTTTTTTTTACATTCCAATCAAGACAAAACAATAGCAGAGGATTATTCTGAAGTTGCTAAATTTTTATCTCAAAATTCAAACGACAAAACTAAATTACAAAATTGTTTCCATAAAATGTGAATGAACTTTTGTAATGTGGAAATTTTGTTGTTTTAAAAGTTATTTATGTTCTTAGAAACACTGTGGGAAGGGAATAATTAATTTGATGAATCTAGCTTGCATTAAAAAATTGTTTAATGTTGACATTTGCATTTCTCAATTTGTTTTTAATCTTAAGTAACCTCGATTTATGTCTTAAAATTACGAGATACTTTTTCGATCCTTTAGAAGTGGTGATTGACTGCAGGGTGGACTAATGGCTTTTGAACGTTCAGAGAAAATATCGATATGATTTCATACATTGGTCTGTTCAATAACTAAACATGGGGCTATTTTATTATTAGCAATACTTTCAAGTCATTTAAATCAATGACTTTGTAGAAAGAAACTGTTTTTATTTCCACTTCTGTCATCGAAATCTGCGAGTTCTGAGAATTTTATAATTTTTTTTGTATTCAGAGAAGTTCTTTAAAAATGTCTGTTTAGATCTTGCAGTGTATGAGTACTCTTATTGCTGCATAAAAAATTGAAATCTTTGAAAATAGTTAGCATTAAGTCTACCTCACCACCTTCAGTTTACTTCTTTGTTGTTGCGCAGAAATGATGCTTTTCAGATGTGAAATTCAAGTAGAAATTTCATTAAACAACCTATTACAACTCGCTGATTCTTGTAGTTAGAAAGTTAGTATTGATCTTCCATCGTGACTCGTAATTGTTTTAATTCAAGTCATGTCGGTCACTTACATAGATATGCTTAAGTTATTTTTGAATAAAACTGATATGTAGTGTTAAGTTTCTCGAAACTGATCCGTGTCCGAAATGTTTCAGCTCCCTCTGTCCATTTTAATATGCGAGAAAGCTGGCTTCAAGAGGAGTCTCTAAACAACATGACTTTGCCTGACCTGACTTTGCCTGACATTTTCGATGACTGACAGATCTCGTTATATTTTGTACAAATGCTTATATTTTTAAAATAGGAAATATTTTTATGTGAATATGTCGACTAATAATTAAATAATTAAATAATAATTAATATTAATTTTAATATTAATTTTATAATTAAATAACATAATTTTATAAAATTTTACAGAGGTCGTAGTTTGTGTATATACTTACTGTGTTATTCAGTGTCCTTTTCCGTGTTCTGTACTGTTTGTTTGCTACTAATAAATGTTTATGGCACGCCATTTAATTTGTACTTCATAAAAATAGTTTATGGATAATGTCGTTAAAATGAGATTGAATTCCTCAAATCAAAATGATAGTGAACACTTTGACTTGTTCGAAACTTTTTCCGAAGTATCAGATTGACGGCTTTAAAATATATCGGAAAGCAGTTGATGAAATAAATTGTATATAATATATTTAATGTAAGTAACAGTTGTTTGACCCTACTTTTGATAACCATTTTTTGAATATATGAACAACTTTTATACATTTTGGTTTGTTTTCTTACTTCCTCCTTTGTACTACAAGTGTTCTTCTCTATATGACATATATATTATACGTACAGGTGTACATAATTTATTATTTATACGGGTTATAAATACTATAGGTATCTAATTAAACAGCATACAAAGTTAGTTACAGACCTTGGAAACGAAACTTGAGTGACAAGCATTTTACTAGCAAAATGTTGAAAAGTCCCCCTAAACTTCAAAACGCTCTAACTATTTACCGGGTGAAGATAAATTAGCATAACTCTATACATTTTTGAAGGAAATGTTTCGCTCTACAACTTTCTGTATCACGAGTTTTCTGAGAAATGGAAGGGGAAAGAGTTAGAAGAGGAAGTTTGACGAGATACCTGAATCATCTTATAAGCCTGCCAAGTAAAGTATATACTATTTTCAGGGAATATGAACACAGAAAGATAACATGCGGGAATTATCCAACAAATCGTTTGTGATAACCTTTTCAAGACATGGAAAGGAATGATTAAATATTGATATCATAGTGATTTCTACCGTATCGTGCATGCAGCATTGCAGATCGATTCCAGTCTTTATTTGGATCTTCCAAGTACAGGTAACCCTCCTATAACACGGTAGATAGGTTCCTAGAAAATGCCGTGTTGTGTGAAACCGTGTTATATGAGACCCAGAGACAGTAAAAAAGAGAGGTTTACATTCCAAAAACTTATTTAAAAAAATTTTTTTTTTTAATTTCATATAAGCAACTTAATTTTTATTAAAAATATAAATTTATGTATAACACAAAACGAAAAGAAACAAAAAAATATAATTGTCATTTAATGCGACCTTGATTTAATAAATTTCTTCCTCATCACTGCTCAGTACAATCAGACTAGAACGTTTTTTCGATCGAACGATATCACCTTCACTTTCAGAACCTTTTTCTTCATTTAGACTTTTTGCACCTTCTATCCTCTTTAAAAAATCTGTAATTTTGGTTTATTTCCTGGTTCTTACAAAGTCACTGTAGATTCACGGTATGGAGATAGACAATTTTGCAGCTCCCTTTTGATCTTTCGGCGGAAGGGTCTGCATTCAGGAAAAATGACTCACAATTTTCAGCTAAGCTCAGGCCTTCTTGTCATTTTATAGAGTTATAAATGAATAAATTATAATTTGTTTATACATTTTCATGTAAAGCCACTATAGTTCATTATTCCTTACCGTCATTATTTTAAGGTAATTTAGTTTTTAAATGTATTAAACAAAAATCATGTTATCCAGTGCTATAGAAGTACAGCGTTGTACAAAGGTTTTCGCAATTTTTTTTATCGTGTTAGAGTGGAACCGTGTTACAGGTTGCAGTGTTATACGAGGGTTCCTGCAATTTATCTTATCATGTTAGAGCGAAACCATGTTGTAAGATGCCGTGCTGTAGGAGGGCTACCTGTATATAACTTTATTCCAAAAATTCATTTCCCAAAACTTGAAAAGTAGAGGAATTTATTAAAATAAAAATTGGTTTCTGAAATAGTCAACATAATTGATAAGCTTCACGTAAAGAATATTTTTGTGTGTGTGTGGTCGAAAGCTTAAAGCTAAGTTTGAGTCGAATTTTCATGATGGCTGGATAGATCTTTTTAAAGCCCAATGTTACATTAACGTAATAACCTTATGATGAAGACAAATCGACAAGTGCCTCCGCTAAAGAAGAAAAAAAAAAAAAAGAAGACATCTTGTCATATGCATTGAAAATCAAAGCCATATTTACATAATATTTGAGAACACCTTTTTGTAACTCGAAATATAACTTCCGATATGTCAAGAAACTGAGCTTTATTGAAACAACATCAATTTTCACCCGCAGATCAGTCGGAAAGACCTTGGTTAGTTGGTACTGTCTACCCAAAACTTTTTCGAAACGGTTACAATCAACCGAATGAAACGTGCGAACTATCAGAGTCCCCGTCTAACTTCGATGAATGCGTTGTCTTAAAAAATGGAATGAGTTGGGTTGAGAGTCAACTTTTGCTAATTAGACCGGTGTTTAAAGCCGATACAAACCATCAGTGGGACTCGAATCCGCAGGTTAGAGGACAGAATGCCAGCCGTCGCCTGGCCAAAAAATTGAATGAAAGAATAATAAATTAAAAGGTTATATGCAATCTATGGCTTTTCTAAACCTGCACAATCCGATTCGGTTAATCTCCGAGTGAAAAAAACTCGATAGGCATTTGTGAAAGACTCGACAGATCTCTTTAGGCGCATTTGTGATACAAAAAATTAAATCGTGTAGTTGGTAGTGATGTTTATCGGGATTCGTTATGTCAGATAACTATAGTTAACAACGATAGAAAATCTATTTCTTTTAACTTATAACAACTAAATCGGCATATACAGAGGTGCAAAAAGACTTTCTAACCTGTTCACCATTGTTAGCGTACATGTAAAACATGTACGTCAACAATTCTTATAATTCTTCTATTATATATATTGTATAGAGTAAAAACTGCAGTAAAAGCTATGTTTGTTAAAAAAGGTATACGTTAAAACCATTAAAGATGCTCAAAATAATGTATAGACGACAAGCCTTTTTAACAATAACATAAAAGTATTTATTCATTTGAAAAATTAGTTAAAAACAACATTGTCAATATCTTCATTTTTCACTAGTAACACTTGGTAATGTACGCCGGTTTTTCACATTGAATCAATTTCTTAAAAAAACGGTCTATTTCCCATACTGTGATAGACTATGAAAAAGGATTTAAATATCGAAGTAATACAAAATATCTTACTCTCAGCAGGCTTGATACAACATCTTGTTATCTTATCAGATCAGACACAAAGTTCTTGATAAACGCATTGATGACAGAGCAGCTTGGTACTTGTTAATCGATCCTTGATAATACTCGATCGTTGCTTCTACATCCTTGATACTACCTGATAATACCCACTATCTCACCGATACTCTATTTCCTGAAAGTGTTCACGGCCTATATACACGTGTCAAAAGCTGATATTCAAATATCGGGTTGTAACTTCTACGAAATACGCCATCTACTAGAAACTTTTATGTTTAATTATATGACGTACGGCAGTTTGCCAAACATAACGTAACCAAAAGAAACTTGAGTCAGTGATTCGGCTTAGTTATGAATTGAATCGCTTTAACTTGAACCGGCTTAAAATGGAAATGCAAAATATGACGTCAAACTTCGGAAAGGCAAGTAATTAATGGACCTTTTAAAGTAATTCTTAGTTCATATTGCTAACTATAAGATACTCTCGATGACTTAATATTCATAAGCATTATTATTTAGGCGGATGAATTGAGATAACTACGGACAATCAAACTCTACATCGTTACTACAGGCATATCCTCATCTAGCTAGCTTCTAACTGAAGTTAGTGGCTGATACGCTTTTATTTACTTTTTGTACACAGGTGCTGCCATCTACATTTATATATATTAAATATCTTGCATGTCCTTTTTTTTCTTAAAGATTAAAAGATTACAATTACAAATATTACCAATGAAAGTAACAAATTACATTTTACAAATTAAGACACAAAATTTTACAAACTGAAATCTTACTTTGCAGTCCAAATGCAGATATTTTAAATGAATAAATTTTTTGATAAAAGTCCTAATTAATAGTCTCTAAAACGAATAGGTTTCACAATAGTCCTTTCTGATCTTCTTATCTGAGGTGATCTACTAAGTTGATCATTAGAACTACTAACTGGAGCTTGTCGAGTCTTTGAAGTGTCACTGATGGTGCTTTGATCATTAGAACTACCAGCTGAAACATGTTGAGTCTTTGAAGAGTCACTGGAGCTTTCCCAAAGATCTTCTACAGTTCGATTCCAGGCTAAACTGTTATCCTCATTCGAACTATTATCAGGACGAATATGGTACCTATTTCATCTGTAGGTACCACTATCTTTCCCTTTTATAATGTATGACCTAGATTGTGGTCCTACTTGAACTATGAAACCTTGTTTCCAAGGCTCATTCATCTTATGCTTAAACCAAACATTTGTCTTGTTTGGGAGTTCTTGCAATCGTGATTCATGCTTATCAGCATATTTCTTTTGCTTGACCTGCCTCTCTTTCAGAGCAATGCGAGCATCTTTTACGTTAAACTTTGGTTTCAGCATATCTGGATGGGAGGGTAAAAAAGATCTCAAACGTCTGCCCATTAATAATTCAGCAGGTGATGGCATATCTTTTGCAGATTGGATTCTGTAGTCTAGCATTACTGCATATAAGTCTTTACCATCCTCTGCAGCTTTAGTAAGAGATTTTTAATTGTTTGCACACATCTCTCAATTTGTCCATGTGCCCTAGGAAAGTGTGGTGATGTAATATGAGGCTTGATGTCACAATCTTTGAGAAACTTTCTCATAAAATTAGAATTAAATGGTGGTCCTCCATCACTAAATAGCTCTTCAGGTAGTCCATGTGTGGCAAAAATGGACTTCAAGATGCTTATTACAGCTTGTGCTGTTGTACTGCTTACTGGCTTTAATTCAACATATTTAGAAAAATAGTCTTATCATCAGGAGATACTGTTTTCCTTTCAAATAGAAAAAATCACAGGCTACTTTCTGCCATGGTCTATCTGGAAGGTCTTCTTCATAAATGGTTTCTTTTTGGTTTGCTCGTTGATATTTCTGGCAGATCTTGCACTGTTACATATCTTCCATATGTATAGTAGTTGAAATGTTCCAAGCCATAAACTATAGCTAATTGCTCTTTTTCAATTTGAGCATAGTTTTGTTGGGCTTCAGTGAGTGATGCTGATCCATAGGCAACAGGTTTACAATCTTGAAGTAGAACTGCTCCTAACCCATCTTTGCTAGCATCTGCAGACACAGTTTCAGCTTTAGTCTCATCAAAATATTGTAAACATGGGGACTGCATGATAGTTTGCTTTATTAGCTGAAAGTCTCTTTGAATAGTTTCATCCCATAGCCATTCAATGTCTTTTTTCAGTAACTGTCGCAATGAATGAGTCAAGTTTGACAGATGTGTAAATTTTGCCAAGTATGTTATCATACCCAGAAATCTTTGCAAGTCTTCTCTACATTTTGGCACTGCAAACTCATGAATAGCCTTTATCTTCTTGGGATCTGCTTTAATACCTTTATCTGATATTATGTGTCCTAAATAGTTCACACTGGACAATGCAAGCTGGGTTTTTATCTAGATTGAATTTAAGGTTAGCTCTTCTAGCAATGGTGAGAACCCTACGTAACAGCTGGCAGTGTTCTGCAACTAAAACAGACCCTAATGCTATATCATCAAAATATGAGTTCACTTCCAACTCTTTTTCAAACACTTCATCCATTGCTTTCTGAAACTCTTCTGGGGCATTATTGAGCCCAAAAGGTAAAACACAAAATCGGTATCTACCCCATGGGGTGGCAAATGTTGTTAACAATTATGAATTTTTATCTAATGGCAATTGCCAGAACCCATTTTTAGCATCTAATATGGTAAAGATTTTGCTGCCTTGAAGCTTAGTCATTAAACTGTCCGCTGTTGGGATTGGATAATGTGGCCTTTGTATGGCTTTATTCAATGGCCTTGGATCAAGACAAATTCGGAGCTTTTTAGGAGTGTTTACAATCACCATGTTACTTACCCACTCAGTAGGTTCTTCAACTTTGGTAATAATGCCAGTATCCTCCATTCTGTTTAACTCTTCCTTAACTTTATCATGAAGAGCTAATGGCACTTTGCGAGCTGCTGCTATGTGTGGGACACAATTATCTTTAAGCTTAATCTTCACTGTTTGGTTAAGTCTCCCTACACCTGTGAAGATATCACTAAATTCTTTTATTACTTGTTCTGGAGTTTCTTCTAAATTAGACATGTTTTCTTTTATTTGATACAGACGTTTTATCAGTCCTAGCTTAATACAGGCTTGTAGGCTTAAAATGGGGCTAGATTCTAGCTCTGTCACTAAAAAACGTAAATTTTCTTCTTTGTTTTTTATTTTACAGGGTAACTTACATTCTCCTATTATTGGAACCAAATTATCACTGTAGTCCAGAACAGTTTGTTTGCATTTCGTAACAATAGGTTTATTGGGCCATTTAAAAATTTTTTTTTTCGGTATTACATTCACTTGAGATCCTGTATCCATTTTAAATGTTACACAATTGCCATTTACAATAATATCCTGATACCAAACACTTTCACTATCATTACAATTAATTGCGTCAATTGTTTTCAGCTCTCCGAGGTAAACAGATTCAGAGTCACTTACCTCATCATTTTCTTCCACCGCGTTCACGCGTTTCATTTTATTTTGATTTCTTCCTCGCGATCGCACGATCGGCACATATATTTATTTTCATTTCGGGCGCCGAATTCTCTTCTAGATGACACAGCTCGGGAGATCCCTCGTTCAATGGTGTCTATCGCGGCGGGTTTGTTTACGTTCATCTCGCCGGCTTGCGCTTTGCTGTGCTCTGCAGTTTTACACTCGCTGACAATTTCCTGCAACGTTTTTGTTTTTCTGCTTGTTTCTCTTATCAAGCGCTCTTGCAAAGGTTTATCCTGTAACCCTTGTACAATTTTATCCCGTAGCATGCGATCTTCTAGTTCTCCGTAATTACATTCTCGGTACTCTTTAGTCTTAGGTAGAAATCGGTGAATTTCTCCCCTATTGTTTCATTTCGAGAAACTTGAAGGACGCATATATTTCATTTTGGAAATCTTGAAAATATTTTCCAAATTCGTCTAGAATTTGTTGTAGGCTTATCTCCGTAGTGCCGGTTAACGGTTTCAAGTTGAATGCTCTGTACTGCTTCTTTAGTTCATCTCCACACACGTGGCGAAAAAGAGCCGGTTTTGTCTTTTCCGATTCATTTCCATATCGTAGAGCTTCAATATAGTCCTCAAAATCTTGTTTCCAATTTCTCCACGCTTCTGGCGGATTTGTACCTGCATCAAAAGGTTGTATCGCTGGTAGATTACTCGTCATTTTGCGATCGTCAGTTTCTTCTTGTTCAGGCGATTTTTACTGGAAATTGGTGGACGGTGTTCTACTCTGACACCATATAAGATACTCTCGATGACTTAATATTCATAAGCATTATCATTTAGGTGGATGAATTGAGATAACTACGGACAATCAAACTCTACATCGTTACTACAGGCATATCCTCAGCTAGCTAGCTTCTAACTGAAGTTTGTGGCTGATACGCTTTTATTTACTTTCTGTACACAGGTGCTGCCATCTACATTTATATATATTAAATATCTTACACTAACAACCATCCCGCCTTAACAAACCTCTTCAGTCTACGTCGTAAAATGACTGCGAGAACGTCGTAAAGGATTTTCCTATGCAGAGTAAAACACTGCGAAGAAAACTTAGCACTCAGAACTAGGAGGACATTCTAATCACTCGGATATCTTCCGGGTAGTGAAAATTTGAAATTGGTGGCTGTAGATTTTTTCATCACTCTTTCGCTTCTGCTGTTATCTCTTTATTATCTCAGTTTTTGTGTCATGGGAATGCTGCATGTGTTTTATTCCGGAGAGATTATTCGTATCTGAATTTCCAAAACCTGTCAAAATAATTCTAAAATTGTGTATTTATTGTAGAATAATTTTGATGGATCTTATGAGGGTTTCCGCCAACTGACAAAGATACTAACTGGGTGGCCAAGTTTGCTTTCATGAGAAAAGTAATGAAGAGTATTTCCCCGACAACTGATAACAGGAAACTCGTTATTTACGCCGAAAACCTAACAGGAAGTACCGTATTTCTCAGAAAATAAGATCGGGTCTGGTGTTAATTTTTGACCCAAAAGGCACATTAGGGCTTATTTTCAGGGAATGTTTTATTTTTTCATGCACCACAATTTACAACGATCTACATTTGTTCAAGTACAGTCATGCCATCGTTACAGAGATAATGTTAAGCATTCTGACATTTGAGTCCAGGAGTGTATCGAAGTTTGGACCAAACATCGATACGCTTCTTCTAACAAACCCGATTTAGGTACTGTATCTATGCGTGCTTTTTCCCGGAATGTGCTCGGCTCGCGCAGTGAGTGACACAATCAAATCAGAACGATAATTGGATTTTATTATCTTTCACTCGTAATGAGTTGCTTACAGCCTAGTGGATGATTTCAGTTTTCCCCATCATCCACACGAACAAAAGTCCCAACAGGATATTCATGCACAGCATGTGACTGACGGACGCACCGTTGATCTCTGCGCAGACGCCAGTGAAGAACGATGACCAGACGCCGGTGAAAGCTTGCGCCAGTCCCCGAGCTTCTTCTCCACACGGATTGCCGATTTTTTTCGTTGAAACACTCGAAAGCGCCTTCGAAATTCCTGAAGTTAATTTATTGAATGTTGATCACGTGGTTTCTTTTCTTTTTGTTATACTTTAAACTAATTTTGCGGTACGTGCATAACAACGAAATAGACAAAAAAAATTTTTTTCTCTTCCTAATGCGGCAGACGATTGGACATTATCCAAATGTTGCGGTTATGTTAGGTATTTGCTCTGAAAAGCACGCTTTGAAAGCAGACGGTTTTGAACATATCACTACGTATGCGTCGAGTTTGCAACTTTCCGAAAATACTAAATTTGACATTATTGTAATATCTGGTTAAAATATATATTATATGGTTAAAATATAAATATATAAGATATATTATATTAAAAATAATATAATGAAAAACAGTTTTACTGTGAAAAAGATTCTCCGATTCAATTTTTCTTAAATTAACGACGATGAATGAATCACGGTGAATGATTGACTCACTCGTGTTTACATTTTCAAGTTCTGAGTATATAAAATGAATACTTCTTATTAATTTAAATGAAACACTGTGATAACTCGAAAGGTGACGGAAAAGAGATAATTTTCTAATGAATATGAATTTCACAACGAAAATGCGTTACAATGAAAGGATATTTTATTCTGAGAACGGTTTTAAACATTCGCGAGCTGTTTTGAAATTGTCATAACCGTTTATTACAGCCGTCTAAAAATCGAAATAAAGTTGCTTTGTGTCTATATTACGATGTTTCTAAAAAATTATTTGGGTTTAGATAGCAAATAATCTTTTTTAACTTGTTAAGCCTAACTCGTAAAACAAAATGGATGCCATAGGCTGATATATTTTTGAAGCGGTTGCTCCGGAAACGTTCCAGATAGAGGGACAGAACTGGGTTATTATTGGGATAGATATATACATACATATATATATATATACATTCATACATATATATATACATATATATACATATATTCATATATATATATATACATCCAACCATATATAATATTTTATATATATATATATATATATATATATATATATATATATATATATATATATATATATATATATATATATATACCGGGTGCGTCATAAATTCGTGCAAAGTTCAAAAATTCATAATAAAAGAAATAATGCCCGAAAAAATTTTCTGTTTGCGCAAATAGGATCAGAGGGACATTGGATTTTTTTTCCTTTAAAAAAAATTTTTTCCTAAAGTAACCGAAATAGGGCGCTTTTGCGTGACGACGGTAAACCAGCATTACAGGAAAGACATGCGTTACCTGTTGTCACCTTCATGCAGGATGGTGCCCCGCCCCACATTTCACGTGATATCAAGACGTTCCTGTTGGAATCTTTCACTGAAGACCGAGTTCTATAAGTCTCGTTTGTAAGGTTCAATGGCCCTCACGATCACCAGACTTGACCCCGAAAAATTTTTAGTTGGGGGGGATACTTAAAGTCTCGTGTTTACCGGGGCTCCCCAACCACTTTGGTGGAACTGAAAAATGTCATTCGACAGACAGTCGCTGCCATCGATGTTACACTCCGCTGTAATGGGCTTAGTGACGCGCGTCACTTGCCTATTACCTCGTGCTGGTAGTAATGTTGAACATCTGTTACTTTAAAATAAATGTACAGTCACATATTATTGTGATCTGTTTCATTTTCTGTTTGAGTTTGCCTGATTTGCATAAAATGTCTCAGTATGACGTGTAAGCGCCCTCTTTCAGTCACTTTTGGAAACTTTTTTTTTTTACATGGAAAAAAATCCAATGTCCCTCTGGTCTTATTGGCGCAAACAGAAAATTTTTTCTGAGTATTACTTCTTTTATTATGAATTTTCGAACTTTGCACGAATTTATGAAGCACCCATATATATATATATATATATATATATATATATATATATATATATATATATATATATATATATATAACCCCTTAATTGCCGTTCTTACAGAAGGGATATGAAATTTCCCGTTTTAAAGAGGGAATCGGAAAATGTCTCCCGTAAACTAAAGGTTAGGGGACCTTTTTAAATGCGTTTTTAGAATATTTTTTAAATCCTTACAACTTAATGCAATCTTAAATATTAGGAATACCCCAAGAAAATATTTTCATCCCCCTGAACCTATTCCGAACTACTTACTGGAGGATTCTGGGTCTTTTTCTGAACTTTCATTTCCGCTTCCGAACGCGAGGATGTCCTTCAGAAACTTCAGGTTCTTCTCGGATCTCATCAGCAGGTCAGAAACTTCTCTCTTCTCCTTCCGAGTCCATTTCACTTTGTCATTTCTCCAGTCTACTTGCGACTGAGGAATGCATGCAAATGCTTTATTACAGCCTCGAAAGTAGTTTTTTTAATGATAACCATTGTCATACACATTATCACACACTTCAGTCGAAAATGAAGAATTTTTCAATTTTTATCGCGTACCTTTAAGTTCCTCGCGAGTGGTGACAAAAACTTAAGCAAATTAAAAAGCTTGACTCAATTTTCTTTCGCATTCATAAGTCACTTTTTCCGGTTTTCTTTTGTGCATGTTCATAGTATGCGAGTGCCTATTACGCGCTACACGTATCATATGATTATGCCTCTTATTGAAATAAGTTATCTGTCCATCCATTTGAAAAACTTATACATAATTATAATAATCCTAAGGTTGAAGTGGCTTTTTTGGTGCAAAATTTCAAACTTTTTCTTAATTGCTCTCTTTCAAAGGCCAATATTTTTGGATTCTAAAACTGCTTTAATTTTATTTGTGCGATCATTGGAAGAAAATATATGGCCAATTCAAACCGAAAGCCATACTAAAAGACCTGAAGTAGCATCTTGAAATGCATTTTCTAGAAAACTCACTTTTTAATTACTTTTGTAAACGACAAATTTAATTATTTAAGGGGTCCAGGACACAAAATTTTTCAAATTTTCGAAAATCATTTACTGCATTAAAAAATATTGTGTTCTTGTCTGCTTAAAATGACGTTTTAATCACGTTTCTATCTTAATTAGAACAGGAGATATTATTTTTTTTTGTCTTGCAACATTCCAATCGCAGTCAATCTTTGTTTAAAGCCGTAAATGCGTTTTTCTGCATGATGGGTTTTTGCACCATTTCTCGTCTTTAAACTGTTATAAGTCAAGAACCTTTAAAGATAAATGGTTCAAACTTGGAAAATGTCTTTTTCACTTATTTTACTTTAATTTTAATTCAGAAAATTAAAAAATATATATTTGCTTTTGAAAATATGATTTTTTTAAAAAATAAGTTACATATTTTTAAAAAAAATTTTTACTCTAAATATTTTTAATTGTTTTTAAAATTAATATTTTAATAAACGCTGAATCAAAATTAAAACTTATA
Source organism: Dolomedes plantarius (assembly GCA_907164885.2). NCBI lineage: Eukaryota > Metazoa > Arthropoda > Arachnida > Araneae > Dolomedidae > Dolomedes > Dolomedes plantarius. The sequence goes on along the minus strand of OU015503.1, from coordinate 114,473,135 downwards.
TATTTCTGTTTAATTAAATGAAAAAAACTTGAAATTCGACACATAATATTTCGAGTTATAAAGATTTTAAATTGCCCCACTTTATTTAAAAATTTAAAATTGTAAAATTTTTAGAAAACTGTATGAGAAGTTTTATGATGTGATTTTGTTTCCAAATTATATGGTTAACCATCACAAAAAAATTCTAAATTTTAGCTCAATCAATAAAAAAAAATTTTAAATGTGTCCCAGACCCCCTTAAAACGATTTCAATATATTTCGATGACATTTTGCACTAGTGTTTTACATACTGGTCACCATATTTTGACCTCAAAGCTAAGCTATAAGTGTTCATTGAATCTTTCTACTGGTATCTGCACTTATAAAAAAGATAATTTATTTTTTAAAAAATCAGTGTTTTTTTTCATTTTTTTTGACATATTTCAGCGATTCTTGGAAACATTGTAAAGATTTTAATTCAGAACACTGTTAATTGTCACAGTAGTATATTGTTCAAAGGAAATTAACCCTTTAACGGTACAGTAGGGGTCGGATCCGACCCAGGGGTGTGTTTTACCCCTCTCGTACTCTCCCCTCTCATTGCAAGAGATCGAGTTGACAAGGAACCCTACCAGGCAGTCTTGCAACAGGTGTTGGGACGGTCGCAGTTAGAAGTTTGCAGTAAATATGAGTGCCTTTGTTAAAAAACGTTATTCATGATCACTAGTCATTTTTTTAAATTTTAGATTTTTAAACTTTTGTATTTCGATTTTGAAGGCCAAAAATATCAGTATATATTATTAAAATTTTTGTGCTCGGAAAGTTGGTGTCATTAACTCCTAAAACTAGGTAGACTAAATTACATATTAGACCTAATATATACAATATTCTACACGGTGATTTTTTTTTAGACTGACACTACTCAGAGCCATCTGTAGCGCGATCGATCAGCCGGAATTCCACCAAAATTGATAGAGGGAGTAAGGACGGCACGGGAAAGAGTTTCCGGGAAAAAAAATAGTTCCGAAAGTCACCGGTAGGATATGATATGGCGCTGCACCCGAGAATTTGCATAAAAGGCAAGTAAAACATCAAAATGCAAATTCATGATATGTAGTCGACAGCAGCGCCAGTATTTCGGGCTATAAAGATCGACGTGGAATCTGTTGCGCCTTCGTTTTTTAGAAGGGTCATCAGTCGCATTTTACCACTTGCATGGCCACCGCGCTCCCCCGACCTAACCCATGCGACATTTTGCTATGGGGTTATTTAAAGTCTAAGGCGTATGTTGGTTGAGTATCGAACCTGGCAGCCCAAAAGGACAACATATCCCAGACTTCGATGAACACTCCTTGTGACATGTTACGCTTGGCCTTTGAGAACGTAGTGTTCAGTATGCAATGTGTCGTCCACCAGGACTGTGGTCACATTGAAGGAGGGAGAAGTGAATTTGCTGCATAAAGTGGTGATGCTGGGAAATTTCTTCCTTATTCATTTGTCTGCTTACAACTTTTTCGGCATTTATCCCTTATCTTTATATCTCGAAATACTTACGCTGCTGTCGACTACATAGTCGTGAATTTGTATTTTGATGTTTTATTTGCATTTTATGCAAATTATCGGGTGCGCCGACAACAAAAGCGCCATATCTTCCCCTATCGGCGACTTTTGGAACAAATTTTATTTTTTCACGGAAACGTTTTCCCATGTCGTCCTTAGTCCCTCTATTAATTTTGGTGGAATTCCGGATGATAGATCACGCTACAGATGCCTCTGAGTAGTGTCAGTTTTAAAAAAATCACCCTATATGTAAATGCCAGAGAGATTTCCTTTGTTTAGCAAAATTACAATTCGTTGGTCTTTTTTTCTAAAAAAAGTTTCTTTTTAATTTCATGCAAAATATTATCAATAAATGTTATTATACAACAAAAATGCATAATGTGTACTTATTTCTACCAAAAACCTCATGAAAAAAGACATCGGGTCGGATCCGACCCGACCTTACAATCTATTTCGTCCCAAACCACTGTACAGTTAGAGGGTTAAAATATATTGAATGGAATCGGGCGTAGGGTCTCTGGCATAAGCCCTCCATTGTACTAAAAATATATATAAAAGATTCCCTCTATTTTAAAATGGTATGAAATTTTTACCCATATTATATTTTTTTTCACGATTTTTTAACCCGTTTGAACTAAAAATATATGTATTGGATCAGTATGTATATATTTGAAAAAAAGTGCCCCAAACATAGGCTGATACCTTAAAATATGAAAAGAAACAATGCTTCAAAATGGAGGCGTGATTCATGTCTATCGCCCAATAAAGCGCGAAAATAATGGAAGAAAAATTTCGGAGTGCAATAAACGGTCACGTTCTTTTCGGGGGGAAATTATGAATAAAAGAATCAATATAATAATAAATAAAAACTATGAATATACTTCATTCAGTAGAACAAAAGAACTACACATGAATGGACTGAAGTTTTCAAATCAAAATCTATCAGATTACGAAATCAGATTAAGAGAGTCAGAATGAAATTATTTCCTAGTTAGGCGGTTAGAGACGATTACTAGCAGGGTTAGACCACTGGTCAGATATGGTTTGACTTAGAACGGAAATAAGAAAAGAAATTTGCAAAAGCTGGTGATGAACAATGAGATTATGGCCTCAGTCTCGGGGCATACGCCGTGGGAAAATGGCGTCATCGTGGCCTATAATTGTAAAAAACCTACCCATAAACATTATTGTGTCACTTTCGTGCGTCGAAATTTTTGTTTGCCCCGAGACTAAGACCCCGTGACCAGGTTTAGACATGTAAGCTTTTCCCCAACCGTCTGGAAAAGTGTCGTTCTCGGGTTCGATTCCTAGGCCAGCAACTTCTATTTTTAGCAATAATGAAATGGGTAATACAGAAGTGAGTACTAAACACGTAATATGTGTCGGAAATAGTCCTTATAAGGCCTTTATAAGGGAAATTGTTTAGAACATTTTTTTTAATGTGTTACATTATGAGAAAAATATAAGTCAGCATTTTAAATAGTATGTGGTTGATAATTTTCGAAACAAATAATGGGTTTTCAAATAACATCGGAATATCACGATACACAAGTATGACCAATATCATATTGAAGAATATCGAGCACTTACCATCTTTTCTCCCAGTTCTCTCACGCGGCGCGTTTTCGTCGACAACGGGATGTCTAAAAAATGTAATGGATCTTACATAAAATAAGTTTATTAAGAAAGAATAAAAATGTTTACCACCAAATTGTTTAAAGTATTCTTCATTTGTTTTTCGGGACGTGTCTAATACAGCCTGTTAATATTCGAGCACAAAATATCTCATGGGAATGGGTGGAAATGAGAGCAATATAGACGAGCATGCCCAGCATTTTCGCAATTCCGTTTTGTCCTGGCCACTTCAGCGAGAGAGCGACAAGCGAGAGGGAAAAAATTATTTCCTCTTATTCTTCTGTCTCTTGCCTTTTTTTTTTCTTTTCGTCTCGCGAAGACGCCTGTAAAACTAATCCACGACTTCCGTGTGAATAAAGAAGAAACATGTATACTCTGCCTTATAATTTTAACTCTCTAATCGACTTTATTTTCTTCCCTTGGAGATTTTGTGGCAAATTCAATCTGATTAGGCTATTTTCAATATGGATTAGTATTACTGTTCGTATGCCATTATCTGAAATAAGCAAAGCCTAAATAAGTAGGCATAAAAAATTTTCTGTTATGTCACCGTCTTATTATTATAAACTTCAGTTATTATTGCAGGCATTAACCATGGGTAAAATTTTGAGAACTGTTACATAAATCCAGTTTATATCGCAATTACATTTTCTACCTAATCCCACCTCAACACAAGAAACCAGTACTCTGTCGGCTTTTTCGAAATTCAAGTCGTTACTTAGCGGACGAGTACCCTGAAACTCTTTTGAAACAACGAAATGTATTTAAAATAATTGCTTTGATATCCGTTATATCGCAAATAGAATGTTACCTGTATCTGCAGAGTATTGACGACCGATAAAGTACTGATTAGTGATTGCAATACCGGTATTTCGTGCTATTTTGCAATTTCGTAAAACCGGTATTCGCTAAGGATAAATACCGGTATTTCGGTATTACTATAAATAATAAATATTTTTTATCAAAAGTTTTGACTTGAATTATTGGCCATCTGCTGCTATTTGAAGTGCGTATTTTTTTCCATTGATGTGGCAGTACTAACAAAAATCCGTTGCTGTCTCATTTCGCTCCGTTTCGACTAGTGATTTCGATAGCGGTATTAGCGATAAATGAAAAAAAATTGTTACAAAACTAATACAAAAAAAATATTTATTCAAAAACCTCAGACGAGAGACCGAAATATTAGAAGATGAAGGACTTCGAGGCAAATATTTAAATTAAGTATATCACTCATTATTAACAGTACAACCAACCAGCGTAGTATAGCTGCAGAAAGTATATTTTTAACTGCAGTAATTTGTGCCAAAAAAAAAAAAAACATCGCTCCTTTCAACAACGTCATATCTCAAAAAACGTGATTTTTCAGGAGAGTGATTTGAAAATTTAAAAGTACATTAAAATGTATTGAAAATAAATATTAATTCTGCTCTCTAGCGGCTAAATATTGAGCAGTGAGATAAGGCGATATTGCAGGGATATACTACTTTTCCAGGGTATCCTGAAAACTGGCATAACTAAAAATCGGCGATTTTTGAGATATGACGTTGTTGAAAGGAGTGAGCGATACATTGCCGGCTGAATGACAGTTTAATAGATGCATTATGTAAGGTATACATAAGATTCGATTCACAAGAATCGAACTTTTGAGTGAATGAATTAAAGAAGCTGCTTGAGATATGCTAATTTCGGCATACGCGCTTGGTATAAATACCATGCAGCTTGATTAAAAAAAAGGTTGTAGAGGTTGATAGATAAGCGAGAGGGAGCTACGAGGTAAGCAGCTCCAGGTGCTACCCGGCGCTTGTGCTTAGGAGGCCCAAAGTTTACGTAGCAGAACTGCTGGTTTGACTCTCTAGGTTTGTGAGTATGGCAAAGTGTATTTTTATTGAATGCTAATGTATATATTCCGTACAAGTAGTACGTATGCTTATTGCTGTAAAAGCAAATTCTATATGTTCAACGAATTCAATAAACATTGCTTCATGTATAAACTGTGTTTGTATCAAATTCATTTAGAGTGCCACTTCAAATTATATACACCCAAGTGCGGGTAGAAGTGAGCTATTCTCTACAATTATGTTTTAGATCACATTTCAAAAATACGCAGTTAATAAATTAGTTGTTTTTTTCTTTAAAACATAATATTGTAAACAATTCAACCCGAACAAATATGCGATAAAAGATTAAGGGAGTGATTTTATTTTATTTTATTTATTTTTAACAATACGATCCTCTCTATCTGGACGAGGACTAAACAGATCCTGCTATGCGCGATGTATATCACGGAAGATTACAGTCGACACACGGATAAATCCAGAGGCGTGTCGACTTTCAGCGGGTCGCTTCGGCCATCTTACCGTACTGAACGTGTTCCTACGCTGAAAATCTTTGCACTCTTTCAATCGATTGAGTCAAAAGAAATACCCCGTTATAGATACCCTTTATAAAATTTAACTTGCTCTGACTGAAGTACGTAGGAAAACTAAAGATGAGGCTGAAGAAAAACTGCCCAGATAATAATTTAATACCATATACTCAATTTCTGAAACGATTTATTGGCTCTAAATTTTAAAAAAATATAGACAAATAACTATAAAATTTAAATATAAATTGTTATAAAATTAATTTATAAAATAAGAACTAAATATTTTTTGTAGTTTCTCTGGTTTTTGAAGTGAACAGTATAAATCCATTTTTCTAGGGGAAGCATATAATGCCAGTGGGACATACCAGTACTCCCTATGCACGCGTGAGATGTTTTGAAAGTTATTCAAGATATTGCGTTTGTTCCTCACACCGAGCTCCTAAATAAAACACCGCAATGCGAGGCTGATGTCTTCCTTACTTAACATGAACCTACCTTCGCGTAAAAGAAATCACGGGAGTCTAGAGCAGAAAACACCATCACGTGTAGTGGAAAATACGGTTCAATTGATAGTCTTTTTATAAAAACTGAAGAAAGTGCTATACTGAGACATTGGCTTTCATCGAACAAAATGAAGAGATTATTTATATAAAATGCCAATTGAACCCAGAGTTATATAACTCTTGTACATATTGTATTGCCTAGATTCAAAACCCGGAAACCGTTCAATACAAAAACTTGCATCTTTACCTTCTTTGGTGGGTTTATTCGAACATGGCTTCGTTTCGGTTTTTCTCCTTTTCAGCATAAACTGCGGAACCTTCGGATCAAAACCTGCCATGAAAGGGACACACAAGGTAAATGAGAGAAAGAAATTCAGTAATTAATTATTATTAATCGAAATCAGGTTGGCAACGTTTGACAAAAATTACGAGACAGGAGCTGTCAGTGTAGAAAAATGAATTCAACTGAAACCTCAAGAAATGCTTTACTTAGAAGCATGCCTTTAATTTGTTTCGTAAAAGAAGAAAAATTGAACACGGAAATCAATATGTTGTGTTGAGAGGAGGAAACTAATAACTAAATAGTCTTAGCTCAGCTGTAAAATTGTGAAAACAATTTCTCTTAGAATTGATACTAATTGCAAGTTTATTATTGTATATTAGATAGAAAATAAGAATGGCAACTTTAAAAAATGTCGGCTTGAACTTATCAGTATTCCTTAGAATTTTTGTCATTTTAAATCCTTCGTTGTTATGGCCCATAACTAATAAGAGAACCGTCACTAGAAATTCGCCAGTCTTTCTTTAGCATAAAAATAAAAACGAAAAATAAGCACGAAAATATTCGTAACTGAAACTAATCAGCAGTTTTAACTGCAACAAAATATTATATAAAACATTTCAGAAGTACTGACAACAAAACACATCATAGAATTAATAATTACAAGAGAAAAAGAACGTTTTATATACCACGTTTTTAAATTTTCTGTTGAATCATATAAACTTGTCAATTCTATGTATTAATAAATACTTTTTTAAAATTTTTTGATGGATTATCCCATCAACTTGAAAGAAAATGATCAAATACGTAATAATGAGGTATAAAATGCGTAATCAATCGTTTAGCTTGGGAATTGGAAGTTAACTTGCGTTGAACTTTTCGTTCCCGTTCCGGCCGATCGATGGCTGCACCATTCTACAAAACAAAATTAACTGAAAATGAATTTAATTCTGTTTAAAGATGGCTTAAAGTATTGAAATAATGCATTGTCATCGTGTTCTGAGCTATTCTAAAAGTTTCAAATGTCTAGTTAGTCGGGAAGTTAGTTAAAAATCGATTGCAAGATTTGTACTGGACAAACACACGCACAAACAAACAAACAAGAAAGCGAGTTTAAGAACATGGTAAAAATTGAAAGCCTGGGATTTCACCGAAAAAGCAGTGACGGAACTAGAATGTTTTTTTAGGAGTGTTCAGGGTTCTTTTTTCGCTTTTAGGGGGAGTGTGTATGTGTGTGTGTGGGGGTGTGGCAATTAACCGTTTTTCTTTGACGATTGAGGAAGCTTTTGTTTATGTGGTGCGTCACTACTCGTGACTATACCACCACCAAGAAGTCTTTTTATGGAATTCAACAAATTTAGATGTTGGACGCAAAACTTTGAGGTTGATAAAATTAATAATATATTTGTAATATATTTGTTGTTCACTTTTTTTATTATCTTCTTTTTAAAAAAAAATGTGTAGCGAAAATTAATCCATTTTGGAAATTCCTTTTAGTATCTGAAAAATTATATTAATGGGGAAATGTAATAATCAAGCGTGCAAACGATTTTTTCTTCTGTTGAAATAATGGAGATAAAATAAGTGGAATCTTCATTGTCACAAACATCGAACTAAATTGAAACATTGACACTTTTAATAGATATTTTAAAATAATCGGAAGGTAAATTCCACATTTTTCATTAAAAATTATTCGAAGTTGGATTTCTTCTTTTTTAGTATACTTTTTCAAGCTTTTTTTATTTGCGACTTTAGGGTGGCGACATCTTTTAGGATATTTAAATAACATCTCTCTTAATCATTTTGCTTGTAAAGGATTACAGATCGAAAGCGGAAGTTAATTATGCGGGAGAAAGATTATTGTTATAAATGTTAGATGACAATTCTTATAAAAGACCATGTTTTGATAATTTAGAGTCTCGTGGGGAAATTGTAAACAGAGGGGTTTTCTATTTTGAGACAGGGAATATTGGTTGCATTGTCATTACATCACTTCTTCCCTCCATAACTGCATTCTAGTGGGAGTTTATTTGTCAATATTTGGGAATGATGTTTTTCTGCCAAAAAATCTTGATAAACGGTTTTGCAAGGCTTGGACGAATTCTTTCTTTTGAGAGCCAATACAGCTAATACTGAACGAAAACAATATCAAGGTAAATATAACATTCTCTGTTAGTTATAATGTTATGTAAAGGTATTCATAAGATAGGCTGCGGAAAATTCAAATTACAACTAACCCACAAATTTTCTGAAGGGGGTAAATGTAAATATGATTTTCGGATAGTTGTGAAGGCTATTGTTTAATAAATAATTTTCTTAATAACAATTCAGCCCCAGACTATAATTCAATCTTATTAAAAAAGGCCAGTACTTAGTACAGTAAGTGATTTTTGATTACCTGGACCACTTTACTCCGAAGAGGATGCAGTAAGAACAGTCAGGTATGTAGAGAATTAGTGTTCTAGACTAATCTATATATAAAAAACAGTTCCGTAACTGACTGACTGACAGATAACGCACAGACAAAACCTCTGGACCTAAAGGGCTTACATTTTGCATGGCTATTCTTCTTATAGTGTAGGGGTGCACTATGAAGGATTTTTGAAAAATTCTTCTTAGATTTGTTTTAATTAAATTTTTAAGCTGTTTTAGTAGCAGTTAAGATGCTCTGCAGCGTCACATATTCATTCATTGGCCGCCAAACTTTGAAATTTTGCATTTTCCGTCGAAACCTGTATGCATATCAATCTGTGTCCAATTTGCATTACCCCTTCTTGGTGCGACGTTTTTTTTTCTATTATTATTTTTATTTATTTATTTATTTATTTTTCTTTGTTTGTTTGTTTGTTTGTTTGTGTGTGTGTGTGTGTGTGTGTGTGTGTGTCTGTCTGTCTGTCTAAAAGTGTAGGTTTACGGAATTGCACTGCTTTCACCTCCGAACGGATAATTAATTAATAAACATGTAGTAATTTTCCGAAGTAAACAAGTTATCAAACATGAATTCAGAAAAATCGCACGGCTGCCGCCTGGATCGGTCGTAGCTTTGGCCTGCGAGAAAAATTCCGATTCCCCGTAGATCAGCGGTAAACCGATAACTAGGAGCTAAAGTACAGATACCTGGACGATGACTTTCGCTAAAATGAAACGGAATGACCGCTTCCAGTTATGAGATTGGGTATCGGACCACTGGCGCCGTTTATAGACCAGACAGGGAACCAAAACGGTTTCGAAAAAAGGGAGGTTTTAAAGCAATTATCTTAAGACAAAAGAGGGAATTAAAGGATTTAAACTTGAAAGATGTGGAGCCTCGTAAAGTGTATCCTAAAGGGTATCGTAAAGGGGATCTAACCTCGTAAAGAAGGGTTGACCAACGCATGCCCAATTTCACGGGGCTTTGCTACTCTACAGTTCTAGTTTTAAATGTCTCTATAAGAGACACTCGAGATATACAAAGTGGCATCGAATTTTTCCAGTTATCACTTTTAAATGTCTCGGTGCTCGGTCGCTTTTAAATGTCTGTCATGCATAAAGTACAGAACCTATAGTTGCATTCGTTCATCTTAAAATAACCGATTACAGCTTGACTGAAATAAGGAAAAAAATTTCACTTTTATAGAGCTAAATATTGCTGAACAGCTTAAGAATCGTCTTATGACTCATCAATGAAATGTGCGGAATCTTTTGATACAGTTCTCCCTCGTGTAGATGGCCGCTAGTTCGCACGGCCTGTCGCAACCGATCCTTTTAGTCCTGAGAAACGAAAACCGTATCATCATTCGAATTACTCTCAGAGTCATCATATCGCAACGAAAAATTTTAATAAGTCTGTTAGAGTGAAACTTCTGTATGTTTTTGTTTCTAACGCCCCCTGGCGGGAAGTTACAGACAAGGTCCATATAGGCTTCGGGCTGGACCATAGGACCATAGGATCAAATGGCTAACTGTGTTACTTAGGCCAGTGCCTTCAAACACAGATGTTTCATAATTATGTCATCGAAGAGCTGAAATTCCACAGAAAATAGAATGAAAGTTCGTAGAGTATCGTCAAATGTTCTGGAAAATGCAACACAAAAAGTGAAGCAATGAGTCTTCTGGTCAGAACTTTGGATGGTGAAAAGAGCAGTTCTTATTGGATGTCTCCTGGATCTTCTAGTTATTCGCTGGTGGGGGTGGAGTCAATGGCTGTCTGTAGGCTGGATTTCAATTGGCAAGTGTAGAGAGAATACATTAAAGAGATTGGATAGAAAGATAGCTTCGGGCTGAAGTGTGCGGCTCCGGTTTATATATAGAACCATAAGGGTCAGAGTCCGTCTTAGCTGGTTGCCACCTCCATTTTGACCGAGCACCCCCAGGGGAGACATCTGGGGGGATCGTACCCTCTCTGACCTCATAGAGAGACTTTCCAGTCTACGGATTGAACGTGCCCCTATCCGGCCTAGACACGGAGGTATTGAATGGCGCGTGGTAGGATTCGATCCGAGCACCCTCAGTACCGGATGCCGACACGCTACCGCAAGGCTACCTCGATCCCGAAACGTCTCTATGGCGACCATTAATGGTTCCGAAAAAACGTGGCCGTCGAAAACAGGTTTATTCCCTAACATTGGCTCTCGAGAGTCTTGAATCTGTTCTGTAAAAAGTGTGAACTCTCCCAGTATATGGTATATTGTTATGTAGCAATAATCTATTGAATCTATAAAACATCGCCAAGTTATTTCCTTATAAGGCATGATCGCCCTCAATAGGAATAAACTAATTGAAGAGTGAGAGATTTCTTTTAAGTGGTTGACATAGTAACGAGTGCTAAAAATTATTTTCCACTAGTGTAGTTTTACGAAGTTTTTTACCCTGTTTTTATTAACTCGCTTTCTTGTTTGTTTGTTTGTTTGTTTGTTTGTGTGTGTGCGTGTTTGTTTGTCCGGTACAAATCTTGCAATCGATTTTTAACTCACTTCCCGACTAGCTAGACATTTGAAACTTTTAGAATACGAGATTAGAATACTTTGAGAAACGTTCAGAACACGATGACAATGCATTATTTTAATACTTTTAGCCATCTTTAAGCAGAATTGAATCCATTTTCAGTTAATTTGGTTTTGTAGACTGGTACAGGGATCTATCAGCCGGGACGGGAACGAAAAGTTAAACGCAAGCTAGCTTCCAATTAACTTCATTTTCTTTCAAGTTGATGGGATAATTCATCAAAAAAATTTAAAAAAAGGTTTTATTAATATAGAATTGTCAAGTTTATATGATTCAACAGAAAATTTAAAAACATGGTATATAAAAAGTTCTTTTTATCTTGTAATTATTATTACCTGGTAACTTTTTTTTCGCTCATAAACTGAGATGGATTTCCCCGAATAAAGCATAACCCCAAATTGTACGTTCCTACTTATTGGCACATATGGCAACGGAATTCATACAACCAGAGGCAATGTTTACTATGTTTTTTTTACTGATTATACCGCCATAAATTTCAAGGCGTAGACGAATCCATGTGAGGTAACAGTCATTAACAACGTTAATGATTGACGACGACATGGCGACATTTACATTTGGCTCTAAGTGGTGACCCGCTAACGGAAAAGTACCGGATCTACTATCCTGGATGATGAGAAATACAGGATGGTTATAATTAAAGTTCCACTTTGAAATGGTTATAAAAGGAAAACTACTGGACCAAATGTTATCAAACTTGGTAATAGTTTAAAGGAGGTCATGGGAATTCCTTTTCCGCCAAAAGAAAAAAAAGTTCAAAACTCACCACCAGGGGGGAAATGGCGCTGTATGCACTATTGGGTACTTTTCCGTTATAAGCACTACACTTGGCGCATTTTTTATCTTGGCGACAAACAGATACAACACATCGTATTGGCGAATGAAATAACTCCGGATGTTACTCAAACGTTGCCTGCTCATCTTTAGGCAAATTCCATATTTTAAAATCCATTATGTAAAAATACGGTCCGATTTCCTGACGGATTCTAAATTCCTTACAAACTTAAGTAGGCGTATTTAATTACGGCATTTCATGAAGTTTATCTCCATGACCACGAAAATAATCGTCCTCATATCGTCTCGTGATCCTTAAGGCTGTCTGCACACGGAGCAACTCAAAAGAAACTGATAACTGACTCCAATCACAAACCAGTCCGTGATGAGTCGTAACGTATGTAATTGAATGGAGCCACGCACACGGCGCAACTGGTTACAAACCCAACAGCAACGCGTTTGTAATCAGTCGCAGGCAACTGAACGTGTCGAGTCACTAGCAACTTCAGTCGCCAGTTTCTCTTGCGTTGTGCGTGTTATTACACAATCTATGTTACAGCCGCTCTTTTGGCAAGCTTCCAAATGACGTACACGAGAGTCATGTGACTTCTGCCTAGCGATGAAATAAAATTCTAACGTTTTTTGTTGTATGGAATATGTGCGCCCATATATACAGTCCATTTTTAAACGATTGATCAAAGACAATCTATTTTGACAATTTTTTAAAACAAATTAATTTCTGATAATAATTTAACTAAAAAATGCCGGAATAATGACAATTTAACTAAAAAATGGCTGGAATAATAAGCAAACTATTGATTTGAATCACTTTTGAGTAGGTCCGTGTACGGAGCCGCATCACTAACGAGTTTGCAACCGATAAGTAATTTCAATCGCTAACCAGTTGAGTTTCCTTTGAGTCGCTCCGTGTGCAGATAGCCTAAATCTCACGATTTGTATATTTTAATATTGTAATTTGCCAATTATTAGTGCGATTATATCGCGTTGCTTTTCTCCCGTTGCGGCGATTTTTGAAAATGCGCCAAATTGGTGTCAAAACGATCGTAGTGCTTATAACGGAAAAGTACCCAATATTGTTAAAAGAATAAGGGTCGGAATCTAACTTAACCTTTTGTTACACGGGTTTAACATTTTGTATACCCTTAAGAAACATTGACCTAAACAAAATTACCATTTAAAGTATGCGCATTCCGGAAATCGTTTTCATACAGTTCGCTAATTTGTGAATTTTCCTTAACTTACTTTCGGAAAATGGTGGACGCTACATTGAACATGCTTTGTAATACGTTTCAGAAACAATTAAACACATTTTAAACCGATGTCTTCATGTCTTATTTCGTTTAACAATATTGCATACAGCGCAATTTCCCCCCTGGTGGTGAGTTTTTGAACTTTTTTTTCTGACGGAAAAGAAATTCCCATGACCCACTTTAAACTACAGAGGCTGTTCGCACATTTTTTAGACGCTTTTGGTAAGCGGTAATAAAAAATCGTTTGCTGCAAAAGAAATAATTGCAATTGTACTATGTTTTTAAAAGTCAAAATTATCGTCTGCGGCTTGAAAGTTTTGTTTTTATTCAAAATGGCGTTTTTAACAAAGCAGTGGTTCGAAGGCTACATTTATGCTCTTTCCGAAGAGAAATATGCATACTCCGTTATCCAAAAACGATGTGAGAGTCATGGTTTTGTGATATCTAAAGCGTCGATAGGTAATATCGTCAACAAGAAAGGGGAAAAAACGTCAAATTGAAGCCTCAAGTGGGACAAAAATTCCAAACAATGAGGAATTTGCACGTTTTTTTATTTTACATTTATGATATAGAAAATAGAAAAATATGATCGAAAGCATCTTTTTTTTTTAGTTTTAGAACTCTAAAAGTTAACATAATTTGTTTTTAAACGCGCACTATTTACTTCGTCTCAAAAACGCTACTTTTCCTACGCGGATACATGTGACGTCACAATGCACTATGGCGAATTTGTTTACTTCGGTGTTTGGATTGTGTTGCGTAGTTTGAGTTTGATATCTAGTGTTTTTTCTTTATTTTTAAGATGTCAAAGTGTGTTACAGAAAATTTTAAATATTGTATAGTACCTTGCTGCACAAGCACAACGGTAAATACACCAGGAAAGCTTTTTTTTAGTGTTCCAACAGATAATGTCAAAAGGAAATCATGGACAGTTGCAATAAAACGCGACGAAAAAAAAAATCCTTATTCAATAATTTTTTAATTTAGCTATAATTGTCAGTTTTAATGTGATACAGATGATTTGCCAAATCATTGCAGCAAATATGAATTTAAAATACAAGTTTTGACATTTTCCACTTAAATAAATATTTAAATATATTTGTAAACACGAGTTTTGTTATGAGTTATATTCTCCACATGGTGAATTCCACCTCACATGAAACCATTACGAAAGAAAATCATTTAAAACAAATTATTAAGTGTTATATATCATTGGAAAGCTTATGACCTCTAGAACTAAAACGTACTATTGCTTTTTCCTTACATTAAGTTTGTTTTGTAGGGGATGTAATGGGAAAATATCTATTTGTAAGTTTTTTTAGCAAGTAAAATTATCATTTTTATACCTTATTACTTACGTAAATTATGCCACTGAATTTAATTGGAGTAAATTTAATATTAATGTAAAAACTATAAAAGTAAAATAAATGCATGTTTGTGACTGTTTTGAATATAAATAGCCTAGTTAAGGGTACAGTTGCAGCATCATGTATTATATGTAACATCTGTTACAAATAGTTTTTATATTTTTTATTACAGAAAAAAAAATGACTGATTTTTTATGTCAAGGTTCTGATAAATTACAGGCATGTCTTGTGATGTTATTTTTTAAATTTTTGAACAAATTGACATAATAGATTCACAGATTTTTTTTATCTTATGATGCTATAGTATAAATGATGTTCCATTTTATGTAGCATCCGTTACATTAAAGATTTTTTTTTTTCAGCTTAAATACACCAGAAATAAATTTTGAAACCTGTCAAGTTTATCTTTAGTTTTTATCAGGAATTGGTTTTATCAGGAAAAAATAATACTCTCCTATTTTGAAGCATTAATATGCATCTCATAATCTTTTTATTATTTATTTTGTGTGTGAATGTTTCGTCCGTTACAATGGAATTCACCAGATGCTGGGTTGGGGGTAGGTGATGAAATTTTAAAATAAATACAATTTGTGTGCAAAATGTGACAAAAGCATAAAATATATTAATTATTTTGTAAGTTAAATATATTAATGTTGCATAAAATATATTAATGTTGCAGAGCTAATTAATTCTACAAAATTAAACATTTACTATGAATGAATAATAATAGAAGCTGTTTATTAAACTTTTAGAGTACGATATTAATTTAATAATATGCATAAACAATGTGTAACTTTAAAGTTTGTGTAAAGTACAACGCACGTCAGCGTTCTACAATCTACATTACATAACTAGAATAATAAATGCAAACAAATATATACATCCCTCTGAACTTTAAATCCTCGTATTTCTGCTCCCATAAAACTTGGATTATTTCCCAAAAAGGAAAACACTGCAAATGAATCCATTTTAGGCAGGTTGTCAGATTGCCCTTTTGCAAAACCGGGTAATAACGCCATGGTAAACAAAACAAAAATAAAACTAAGAATAAAGACGACGATAGAATATAATTTTAAAAAAAGGGGGAATAAACAATAGCCACAAACTAAAATTAGAAAAATTAAACCAAATTAGAAAAAAAATATGATTTTAAAATGTTAGTTTAAGAGGAGGAACCGTAGAATCTCGCGCTAGACAAATGTAAACATTGAAGCATGGTGCATAGTGACGTCAGAACCAATCACGTAGCGTTTTGAGGTCACATGATTTTTCAACACTTTTCGCTTATTTTAAATTTAAAATTCTTATTATTTAGATCTATATATACGTTTTAATTGATGTTTTCGAACAATTTGATAACCAATCTGTTAATAAAAAATAGAAATGAGCATTTTCCCCACATGTGCAAATTCCTCATTATCCAAGGAAAAAACGGATATCTTCGACTATTGCAAAGGTACGTTGTTTAATGTTAAAAGAAAATCCCCCTAGTCAAAGGACAGTTGCAAAATCATTAAAATGCTCGGTGTCCACTGTAAACAAAATGATAAACGTTGCTTTAAATCTTAAGAAAGCGAAAAAACGCAATGTGCATCGTCTTCTTCCAAATCATATCGCTGAACGCAGGACACGCTGCAGAATTCTATATGAGAAACACTTATCCAAAGAAAAATGGAAAACAATTGTCACAATAGATGAATCATGGGTGTATTTAAATGATTGCAACAAAAAAAGAGCCATTTATTATCATAAAAGGGGAGAAAAAAATTAAGTACATGGTTCAAAGAATCGAAAGAAAGTTTCTCTAAGGGATTCATGATTGTTGCTGGTTTTTCTTATAATGGCAAGTTAAAAATAAAGAGAGTGGAAAAAAATGGCAAGATTAACTCCAAATACTATCAGGAACATATTTTATCGCCAATTTTTCTGAATGAAATACCTTCGCTTTACCCACAGTGCCATCAATCTGTGAGACTCCATCAGGACAAAGCTAGCAGTCACACATCAAAATCCACTGTAAATTTCCTAAAAGAAATGGAACAAAAAACTGGTATCAAGGCCATACCCTTCACTGATATCCCTACTAAATCTCCCGATGTATCACCTATGGATTTTTGCGCTTTCGGACTTTTAAAATCTGCATTATCCAAACGTCGTCCCAAAACCCTTACAAGACTCTGGAAAGCTGTTCAGGAGGAATGGGATAGAATACCTCTTCTGACACTTCAAAAGGCATTATTATCCTGGAAATTGCGGTGTCGAAAGATAGTTCAGAATAAGGGATGTCAAATAGAACATTTAAAACACAAGAATTTTATGTAATTTAGTTTTGTGAATACAATATACATCGTCTAAAAAATGTGTGAACAGCCTCTGTATTACCAAGTTTGACAACATTTGGTACAGCAGTTTTCCTTTTATGACCATTTCAAAGTGGAACTTTAATTATAACCACCCTGTATATAAGCTAATGTGTAGTTATATTATTTAAAATGAAATGTTACACTATTCAGGCAAGCGACGGACTTAAATAAAACTAAATGAGTCTAGTCCAGGTCTCATTTTAAGGCTAGGGAATCAGAAAGCTCGTACTATCCATTTCCTGTAAAAGATGTTGACTGTTGGAAATCTAATCACGAATGCATATAATATTGAATAAGTTGGGAAGAGTTCCGTATCCTGTGCCGTTTGGCGCTATTTGGCGCGGTTTCTGATTTTTCCGTTTTTGGCGGAAAATCATATTGTTGCAACCTATCTAAGCGACGCCATCTTTTTGGCGTCACTTAGGCTTAAAACAAAACAAATAGAAACAAAATGAATTGTATAACTTACCAGAAAGCCACTTTTTGAAGAAATAATAACTGTAGATGGGATTTTAGGTAGTCCCTTTGGATCTGCCATTTTAAAAAAAAAAGAGAGAGAGATCCCCCAAAAATGCAATAAATTTCCAAAAAAAATTCCAAATTTTCCCAATAAGAATAACCTAATTAATTTAAATAATCACATTAGTGTCAAAAAGTAATGGTTTAAAAAGTAGTTATAGTGCCGTCTAACTGAAAAAAATATGTGAATTAAAATAAAAGAGATTAAAATTACAAAAAGCTCAAATTTCTCAAAAAAAAGAAATAAAACTAAAATAAAAATAATAAAATTTCAAACAAAAACCACGGTAAGAATGTATTATATGATAAAATTTCGTAAGATTTCATAATTATTTACAATTTTATAAAAGTTAAAACCAGTGTATTAAACATAATTTTTTTATAAAACGACAAATTTTCCCAATCGGGATCAACTAGATCATTTTCTAGGTATTTCATCAACAAATACAAACAAGAAAGCCCCATCAAAACACAGTTAAGAATACACCATATTGAAATATTTATCGCCCTAAAAAAATCGCCAAATTCTCCGGCACAGGATATGGGACTTCTCCCAATAAGTTTTAAGAAATGCTCATAGGACACAGATTTATTTCAAAATGAAGACCAAACATAAACGCTTACCTTACTGGGCTAGAGTACATAAGACGGAGATAGATTTTTCGCCAAGTTGGCAAAACTTTTTTTGTTGCCAAGCTGAGGCGATTATGGCGTCAATATTGTTTTTCCTGCAAATTCGTGATGTTGTTTTGTGTATTTTAGAGTGTAGTTTGTGGCAAAATGAGTGACATGATTGAATTGAGGTTGCTGTTTAAGAAGGATTTTATGGGAAACAGGTACGTAATAGGTTTTTGGGTACAGCTTTGTCAGACGCACCTTCCTGCTAAGTTTGGTGATTTTGTGTATGGCGTCGGAACCATGCTATTTTGGGGAGATTTTTTGATGTTTGAAGATTTAGTCGTGTGCGGTTGTGGCAGTAATTAGATTGAGAGTTTAAATTTTAAAATATATAATGAGATTTACAATTTTGATTGTTTTTTTAACATTAGCGCAGTTTAGTATGTTTTGTATTTTGTTTGTTTATTTTTGCTATTTCTACTGTGGTTTTTTTTTCAAGCATGCGTTGTTGCTATTTTGTAATGTAGGAAATTTATTTGCTAACTGATGTTAGCTGGGGATTTCTGTAATGTTTTTAGAAGTTTAATACAGACAGCGCTAATTTCCTTTTCCCAGAATTAGATTTATGAATTTTCACCCTTTCAAGTAAAATGTTGTTTTGCGTCTTCTAGAGTGTAGTTTGTGACAAAATGAGTGACATGATCGAAATGAGGTTGTTGTTTAAGTTGTATTTTATGGGAAACAGGTGTGCAATATTTTTGTGTATGGAGAATTTGCGTTTAAGGCTACAAACCACCAGCTGGGGATTTCTGTAATGTTTTTGGAAGTTTAATACAACCAGTGGAAGATATGCTAATGACAGCTACAAATAACCGGTTAGGGATTTTTGTAATGTTTTTGGAAGTTTAATACAGCCAGCGGTAAGTTTGTTTTCAACTTATTTGTTATTTCTTGGTCGCTATTGATGTTTTTGTTTACATTTAGCACTTTAAGCCTAATAGGTGTGCGGAATTGGGAAGAGTTGGCGCCACGGAAGTGCGTTGGCGAAAAAAAAAATTGTCTCCAACTTTTCGCCAACGGAGGTGTGTCTGACAAAGCTGTTCCGGTTTTTGTACGGAGAATTGCAGTTTACGCCTACGACTTCGTACAACCAGCGTAAGCTTTGTTTCAGTGACCGCTACAGCCAGCGGAAGCTTTTTTTACTGTACTACAGCCAGCGGTACGTGACGAAGCCAGCGCCTGGGGATTTTCTGTAATGTTTTTGGACGGATGCGTAACGGAACTCAGCGGGGTAGAGCAAGGGTATCTGGTTTCACAACAGAACAGGATGCTCCCGCCAAACTGGCGATAAAGTGCCAATATGTATGTATGTATGTATGTTTGTTTTTTCTTGGTATGTTTGTTCTTTCTTGATGTTTTTGTTTACATTCCGCACTTTAAGCCTAACAGGTCTGCGAAAACGACGTTGGCGATTTTTTCTTTACAGCAAGCACTAAAGAGCGCCAAGTCGTTTGCGAAAAAGAAATCGCGCCAAATTTCGCCAAATCTGACCGTCTTATACAGTTTTACCCGCTACTCTAATACCATAAGTAAATCAGATTCAGGCGGATGATGTACGAAGTCACTCCAAATGAATCAGAGAAAAACCTTCTCCCTACCGGACTTCAGAAAAAATGGCAAGTCGCAGCGGGGTTTTTAAGAGTAAGAGAACATCCCGTCTCGATCAAAGATGTCGAGAGTGACCTGGAGGAAGAAGAGGTACAAGGAAATTAGAGAAAGGAAGAAAAATACCTGAAGAAAGCGCCAAGAGCTGCAATTCTCTTTGAGTTGCAGGAAGAAGAGGAATCAGCGGAAATTGTCTCCACAGGGACCAAAGGCGTAACCTCCGGAAGAGCCGCTGAAGGAACGACGATTACTTCTCTTAACGTACAATCTTCGCAAGTATTCTTCAAAAACCTGGACGGCGCGACCTGCAGCCCACAAATGACGAGAGAGAAAGAGAACTCCCATATACCGATGCAGATGGAACATGGACCGGTCGAATGCCCTGATGAAATCAAAAGAGACGTATTTATCAATTTTCAAAATGTAGAAATTATTATCAGCAGTCATGTTCAGTATGGCGTTGCTTTGAATGACTCAGATTTCGAACAACAGTGAGCTCATAAAATAATATTGCCACCGGCACTCTTTTAAATAAATGAGATATCTCTACGTTGCCAAAAGATCCTGTTTAAACAATGCCTCGCAAAATAGTGACGTCATTGTTGTACCCAAGGCATTTAACAGCAGACCTCGCCCGTCAGGCATCGCTGCCAACGGGTGTACGTCGTTGTCATAAAATCGAAAAAAAAATTGGGTGGGTGTTTAGCAAAAAATATTCTAGTCATTTAAGAAATGGTTTTGGAATGTTTTGATGTTTGTGCGGGAAGTTTATGCAAATGGTTCTCATGCCTTTAAACTAGTTGTAAGGAAACGACGGTGCCATGTTCCGGCCTCCTTATAAGTTACATTTACCAGTGTGACGTAATGTTACATTTGCACCTGGGATCGTTTGCGTGCTTGTTTTTTTTATTTGGTGTTATTTGTTACTTTACTGAAAATAGCAACTTCTATAGATATTTCAGTATATATACGATAAAATATTTTTTAGTTAAGGACCTGTTCAAGTAGGAGTCCGTTGCGGAGCGTTAAAGTATTGAAATATATTTAACCAATGACAAACCTCCAAACGATTTGCAAGGAAATTTTTAACGCCTATGATTGGTTTATTTTCGTCTCAACGTCATCTTTCCCTTAACGCTACACAAAGTTTGTAGTGACTCCTATGTGAACAGGCCCTAAGGGCCTGTTCACATAGGAGTCCGTTGTGTAGCGTTAAGGGAAAGATGACGAAAATAAACCAATCATAGGCGTTAAAAATTTCATTGCTAATCGTTTGGAGGCCTATGATTGGTTTATTTTCGTCTCAACGTCATCTTTTCCTTAACGCAACGCAACGGACTCCTATGTGAACAGGCCCTAAAAGTTGGAATAGCGCTGTTGCGTTGATATGTAATATTTAAAACTCGTTAGGTTTAAATGCGACATCGTAACATCGCGCATGCGCACACAGAAACATCGGAACCGTTTGTGTGACACCGGGAAATCGCGATGTTACGATATATCGCCGATTTGTAAATTATGAAACCGGTGTGACGATGTCGGCTTCACACCGGTTTTTCACGATGTATCGATACATCGCCCAGGCCTAGACCTGGTGTTCCAATGCGGTACCGATGTGTTATACGGACCTCCCTGCCAAATTTGGCAATTTTGTATTTGGCGTGGTAACCATGCGATTTTGGCAAGATTTTGTTATTTTGTGGCAACCCAGTTTGAATGGCTAGTCGTGTGCGTTTGTTTACGTGATATAATATGGCGGCCATATTGTTGCGAAATATCAATGAAGTATTTTGGATAGTATTAGATGTAGATTTTTGAGAGATAGGCGTACTGTTGGGGTTGTTAGGGATATAAAGTGGGACGCTCAATGAGGTTTTTTGCGGTTTATTTGAAATTAAATGTTAATTTAAACGGTTAATTTAGATGTGGTTTGATGGATTTACATGTTGGTTGTGTTATGCGTTTCTACGTTTGAGTTTTTGAAAACGTTGTGGTTGATTTAAAATGCGGCGGGGTACAGATGTAGTATACGCAACAAACGCCATGGTGTTTTTTTTAGCCAAATCTGTTTGTTGTTTGGCGGGTTGTTTAGGGATGCCGGTTTTTACTTTGGTGTTGCCATTTTGTGTTTTTGTTGCTTTTAGGATTTTGTTGTTGCCAGATTTGGTTTTGTCTTGTGTTTTGCGTCATTTATAAGCGCCGTGAATGGCTTTTTTACGTTCTTTAGTGTAGTAATATTATGTTGTGGCAACAGGTTTTGAATTTTGCGTTCTAAGTCTGAATTTGGCATTTAACTGTGAGCTAGGAAGCAGCATGGATACAAATGAATCTGGTTGTATATTTCAACTTATTTTTGTTCTTTTATTTATTATGCCTGCAGTATTTAGTGTAATTCAGAAATATCAGGGAATTTTAGTGTCTAAAACAGAGGCGATATAATGCAAATAAATCCTTTTTTTACATTTTATTGTGAACACGTATTTTTTTCAATTGAATTTGTGCTGTAATTTATGTTTAATGAAGAAATATTTATTTAACCAAGGTGTATTTTATGTGTTATTTAAATAAGTTGTTATTAGTTG
The DNA here is from genome assembly GCA_907164885.2 of Dolomedes plantarius. NCBI lineage: Eukaryota > Metazoa > Arthropoda > Arachnida > Araneae > Dolomedidae > Dolomedes > Dolomedes plantarius. The sequence continues at coordinate 114,450,653 of OU015503.1, read as the reverse complement.
CATTATACTGACTTTTCTTAGCGGGGTTGGGGGGGGGGCTGCCTCTCCCCCCACCTAACAAATTTTTCATTATTTTTAAGCTTTTATTTTTGTATTTATGTGTTTTTAAAATACCGTGTGCGCGTACGAGTTTAATAAAGCCAGTAGTAAGTTTGTTTTTCAATTTATTACGTTTTCTACATTTGTTATATATTTTGTTTACATTTCGCACTTTAAGCCTAACATGTCTGCGGAAACCCCCTTGGCGACAAGTTCGTGACACAAACTTTTGGCGCCAACTTGTCGCCAAGGGAGGTGCGTCTGACACATCTGTTCCTAGAGTGCTTTTCACTACTACCAACAGACGCTAAGAGAGAAGAATCCGGTAGGCAAGAATTATTTTATATTATAGAACCTGAACTGTTACACGCACTGTGTTTGTTTTAGTCGGGCCATCCAGAAAAATCAACTTAATCGGATCGTCCAATGCCAGAAACATTTGTCTTTGACATAACTGCTGCTTTTGGAATGAGAGCGATTCCGTGTTCTTATTCTAAAATCATGGAAATGGTTTGAAAACCCACCAATGGGCGAATAGTAAGCATTGTTTGTTAGGGATTTGGCATTTTATCTACCCTCCACTGGCGAGTTTCGTTTGGCAAGAAGTTGGCGAGGTCCCCCCGTGTATCCGGTCATCCCAATGGCCTTTATGGGTCGCTGACGGCTTGCCGGAAAGGTTTTCGAGACGCTTGCCCTCCAAACTAATGAATGGCATTTTTAAAAATGCATTGGAATATTTCACACGCTTGACGCAACTGCACGGTTTGGCATCACTTCGATGTAAAGTACAAAGTTCGCGCCAACTGCGTCATACTCGAGTCAAGTATGCCAGTGCAACTTGTATAGGTAGCGTATCTCGTGCAATTCAACAGGATTTCGTTTCCGGCCGGCTCTTTCCTGCCTCAGAATTACAATCTCTTCCACTTCCGTGGCAGATGATCAAAAATGTCCTGTTTCTTCTTCCACGAAAATTATGCAGGAAAATTTGATAGTACGTACGCGCTCGAATGAAAAATGTCAAATGAGGTATCTTTCGAACTTAAAAGTTTTATCACGTTTATTGATCTGTTGTACGGGAATTTCCCTAATTTCAAATTAGAAAAGTTCGCTTTCAACAGTTTTTATTACATTTCATGTTGCACGAGGGTTTAACCTAACGCTCGAACCGTGTTAGAGTGAATCGTGCTATAAAAGCACCGTGTTATACGGCGATGTTCCCAATTCTCGAACCGTGTTAGAGTGAATCGTGCTATAAAAGCACCGTGTTATACGGCGATGTTCCCAATTCTCGAACCGTGTTAGAGTGAATCCGTGCTACAGAAGTGCCGTGTTATACGGGGGTTATCTGTAATTCCGACTTTGCTTCTGCAAATAAAGTGTTGCAGACGATAAAAGAGAAGACAAAGAGAGAGAGAAACAAAACCCTTATAAAATTACTTTAAATTTTTCTTCAGTCGTATGCACACTGCAGAAATTTTTAAAATGATAAATACACATGATATAGATAAACAAGATAACAGCATAAACTAGGAGTAACAATGACATACCAGTTATTTGTACATGAAATCCATACTTCAAAATTTTATGTAAGTCTTCTCCTCAAGATACGCACTAAATTTTGTTAATTTAAGAAAAGCTAGCATTTTTACCATGTTTTTATTAACTCGCTTTCTCGTTTGTGTGTGTGTTTGTCCAATACAAATCTTGCAATCAATTTTTAACTAACTTCCCGACTAGCTAGACATTTGAAACTTTTAGAATAGCTCAGAACACGATGACAATGCATTCTTTTGATACTTTTAGCCATCTTGCAGCATAATTTAATTCTTTTTCAGTTAATTTTGTTTTGTAGACTGCTGCAGCCATCTATCGGCCGGGACGGGAATGAAAAGTTAAACGCATGTTAACGTTCAATTAACTTCATTTTCTTTCAAGTTGATGGGATAATTCATCAAAAAAATTTTAAAAAGTATTTATTAATGCATAGAATTGTCAAGTTTATATGATTCAACAGAAAATTTAAAAGCATGGTATATAAAAAGTTCTTTTTATCTTGTAATTATCAATCTTTAATACATAGCGTTTATGTTATGCCAAATGTGTTATATTAGGTTATATTTTTGACTGTTTGAGTGAGAGATATGACTTGATTAATTTGCCAACAAATTTCTTGAAATTATCTTTGGTAAAGTTTGTTTCTGAAATTAAAGTTCCGTTTCTGCTCTTTTACTATATGGCTGACTATGTCTGAATTTACATATTACTTAGTCTTTAGTTCTCGCACGCATTCAGTTGTCTCTTTTATTTCTCAACTAGGGAAAACCTTTTTTCCCGTACAGAACTGGAATGAATATCTATTAATCACATTTTTGACAGTTCCAAAATTCAACCACACAAATGCAAGTCATCAGAGTGCCAACACAATTCTGTGTTTGCTGTGTAAAGGGTGTTAAGTCCAAAATGGGCTAAAATTAGTTATCCAACCAGGCACGTTGGAAAAAATCAAGGGCTACCACAAGGTACAGAAAGCTAAGTCCAATTCCACTCCTAAATATTTTTATTCATCAGTGAAAATTTGGGATATGTGAAACAAAGCACAAAAATGTTAGCTTTTAATCCCGTTTTTCTCAAAACGACAATTTTGGACTTAACACCCTGTTCAGCATTGCTTCACCTTTCTGTCCGAAGATGGCAGAACATGTAAAATTGTTTTGTTTACGATCTAAAAAATATTTATTGTGCATTAGAATTAATAGCTTAAAGATTAATTGGTAAATTTCTAATTATTGGTAATTTATAAATTTATTTAATTTATTGGTAAATTAAATTTAAATTGGTAAATTACTTTCTAGATTTTTAAGAATTTTTGGAATAATTTGTTCATACACTTATTGCTTTAAAACCTAGTAGAACTTTTATTATTTATTCTCTTCATTGGAAAAAAAGACCGATGCATGCTGGGTAATTTTTAATGCGGCTTGTTTTTTAGTTGTTCTATACTTATAGTGGAATTTTCTCTTAAAAACGCTGTTGCTATTTATTCTATATTATCTATTCATTCATTTTTTGAGAAATTCCAAACATTTATTTAAAAATCGGAGCATCCAGGTTAACTGCTAAAATCACATTATTGCATTTTATTCTAAAACGTATTTATAGCAAATAACTATTGGATTTCCTAATATTCAAGCACACCATTTTTGGTAAGTAAATTCTGCTTATTATTGAAAAATAAATTCCCATGGCATCGCAGTTATCTTATTATAAATTTCATTAACAAAATAAATCTCTTTTAACTAATAGAAAAGTTTTGTGTATTATTCTTTTCTCTATTCTTTATGTCAGTTATCTATTTTTCTCTATTCTTAAATATTGTTCTTTGTATTTTATTTTTCTCTATTAAATATTCTTAATGATCGTACACACCCTTTACACAGCATACAAAGAATTATTCTTCATGCTTTTGCACAAGTGCCTGAGGTTCAAAATCTATGAAGCATGCTATTCCAAAATAACCCCCAAAAAGATATTTCAGGTAGTCTCTTCTAACGAAACTACCGCGGGTTATTAACGTAGGATTACTGGTGTCTCCGCCGTTTCGCCGACACGAAATTTCCTTCCCCCTTTTTTCCCCGTTCAAGCTTCCCTTTTGAGATATTTAGGGATTTCAAGTCGGCGAGAGTTTATTACTATGTTTAAAAATATCTTTGATCAATAACCATTGATTTGAAGTCTTTTATTTGATTTGTTTCACTTTTCTTGCCGGAGCGCGATATATATATATATATATATATATATATACTGAAGTGCCACTGAATTAGGGATAGCAAAGCCTATGCAAATTGTGTAGCGCTGCGTATCATGTATGCGCAAGTGAGGGCGCTGTGGTAACTGCATATATAGCGCGTACTGTGGTTGTTCTGAATTAGTAGTTGGAATTGCCAGTATGGGTAAACTGCCTGATTTAGACGCCTTCGATAGCGGACAAATCGTAGGTGCGCGACGCATGGGCCATTCAATTTCCGAAATCGTCAGACAGCTAGGATTTTCAAGGTCGACAGTGTCAAGAGTATACCAAGAATACATGGATGGTGGAAAAAAAACTAGCGATCGGGCAAACTGCAAAGGACAATTAGCCTTGACAGTGCGTGGTGAGAGACGGCTCAAGCGTATTGTACGTAGCCAGCAAAGCCAAACATTAGCTCAAATTACCACCCAGTTTAATGACGGTGCCAGTCGTACAGTCAGTAAACGGACTGTGCAACGCTCGCTTCACCGTATGGGTTTCGGGAGCCGTTGACCTACGAGAGTATCATTGCTCTATACTCGCCATCGGGCTGCACGTCTTGCCTGGGCAAAAGAGCACACGGACTGGAGTGTAGAGGACTGGAAACGAGTAGCATGGAGTGATGAGTCTCGATTCCGACTACTTAACGCCAACGGGAGGCTGCGAATATGGCGTCAGGCTCATGAAGCCATGGATCCTGCATGCCTGGCTGGAACTGTACAAGGGCATGGTGGCTCAATCATGGTCTGGGGTGTTTTTTCGTGGCACAGTTTGGGATCTTTGGTGCGTGTACCAACCTCCCTCAATGCAATTCGGTACGTAGAGTTGCTGGGTGATCACCTCCATCCGTTTATGCTGTTCTGTTATCCGCACGGTAATGGAGTTTTCCAGCAAGACAACTGTACCTCTCACAAGTCCCGGTTGGCTACTGGCTGGTTGGATGAGCATTCCTCTGACTTCTCTGTCATGAATTGGCCACCTAGTAGCCCAGACTTAAATCCTATCGAGCATCTTTGGGATGTTTAGGAACAAGGCGTGAAAGGCCATCACACAGCACCAAAGAACCATACTGAATTATGGACAGCTTTAGCCAATATTTGGCAAGCCATTTCCGTGGAACGTTTCCAGAAACTTGTTGAATCTATGCCTCGTCGTGTGGCAGCCGTTATCAAGGCCAGAGGAGGCCCAACTCGTTACTAGGTAGGTATCCCTAATTCAGTGGCACTTCAGTGTATATATATACATATATATATATATATATATATATATATATATATATATATATATATATATATATATATATATATATATATATATATAAGGAAAAAACGTAAAACTAAATTATGGGGGGGGGGCTTTTGTTTGGGAATAATGGGAATTGGCAATCAAAAATTATTAACTCACGAAAGTTCGGCGTAAAAAAGAAGAAGGGTTGTTAATAGCAAAAACTATCAATAGGGGTCGCCACTGGACGGGTATTTTTCATAAGAGAGATAGTTTCAGGCGAAGCAAGTTACGTAAGGATTCACTCGGATGACGGGTTAACATTACATAAGAGGAAGCTTCGAGAACATTCGATTTGAATCAGCAAAAAGATTGGGCGGGAGAATAACAAAGAACTAAGTTAGTTGGCAGATAGATTTCGATGGGGAATGCTGCGCTAGCGAGCGGTCGTTTTTGGGTGGAGTGGTCTATCCAACCATTTCGGAGCTCTGGGTTAATGACGTCGTAATAAATCTTCATTAATATATTAATTCGTCGTTTCTTCTGTCTGTTGGACCACGACTGTATCATTTTTATAGCACTAAGTAGCGTGAAATGGAAAAGCGTCACATATATATATATAAGCGGTACAAAACCTGCGAAATCACTAAATTAAGAAGATAAGAAGAATCGAAAAACAGAAGTGCCGTACAGCAACACACACCCTATGACAATAAGGAAACATTTAGATAAAATAAATAAGAAGAATTAGACTAATAGAACGAAGCACACAAATGGCCAGAGGGGGGTTGTGACCTCTCTTCCCTGGTTGTACATGTTTTCTTGCCAAGGCGAACACTCCCAGTGGACCAGGGCATCCCGAGACCTAAGACTTATATATATATATATATATATACACTGCTGGCCATTAAAATTGCAACACCAGCAAGGAAGGCAAATAAAACTTTCCTTATTATACTTATACAGCATAGTAGGAAGAAAACATGATTAAATTTGTAGGCAATTTGGGGGTATACAGGGTCAGAAATTAGTACATATTGCCGCCGCCTCTGGCAGTTAAAACGGCTCTAACCCGGTTAGGCATCGAATCGAACTGGGTTTGGATGACAGATACGCACAATGAAACTTATTGCTTATTTTAAGCATTCATTAAAAATATAAAGAGAAAAAATAATAATAGTGAAAACACCCTTTTTATGACGCAAAATACCTATAAATCATCTTTTCAAGTACAAAATTTACAAATTCTGAGCTACGAGGCATAATTAGTTTCAATCAGATTTATTTGATATACAGTTAAGTATATAAAACTTAAATTTCAAAGCAATACGCTAGTTAGAAATGCGCCCGGAGCAGTTTGAATATTCGTATGACACGAAAATTTTTATTTTGAGAAAAACACATTTAAAGTTATCGCTATTAGTAACCACATAATATCTAAATTAAATACAAAAACCTATAACTAGGAAAGTAATCACTGAAATTAAAAATTCTTTTTGCAACACATTCCTACTCGACCGTAGTTTCACAATTCAATAAAATAGAAAAAAAATCGAATTTTTGGACAAATTTCACAATTTTGAAAGTCCACTGTCCCCTTAATCCTTTTGAAATATTTTTAGGTACACTCCAGCACTAAAACGGCCCATTTTTTTCGACGCGATGATTCGTGTGCATAAAATTCTCAAAGGGATTTTGCATAATCTGGCAATCGCTAATGATGCAAATATCCGGGAGTCACCTCGCGCGATATCGCTTAGCAACGGCACGGCTGTTCATTATAGAAACGCATCCACTTCAGTTGTCAGATCATAATCAGATGACAAAGCAAAGAGTATTATGCAGCATTCTTTTCTTCCATGTTTCTGATCACTGGATGTCGGGAAGCAAAGGACAAGTCGTAGTTTTCCGTGTACTTGGTTGCTAATTTTTAAGGAAACTTTACTCACTTTTACCATGTTTTTATTAACTCGCTTTCTTGTTTGTGTGTGTGTTTGTCCAGTACAAATCTTGCAATAGATTTTTAACTAACTTCCCGACTAGATAGACATTTGAAACTTTTAGAATAGCTGAGAACAAGATGACAATGCGTTATTTTAATACTTTTAGGGCCTGTTCACATAGGAGTCCGTTGCGCGCGTGCGTTAAGGAAAAGATGACGTTGAGACGAAAATAAACCAATCATAGACGTTAAAAATTTCATTGCTAATCGTTTGGAGGCATATGATTGGTTTATTTTAGTCTCAACGTCATCTTTTCCTTAACACAACGCAACAGACTCCTATGTGAACAGGCCCTTAGCCATCTTTAAGCAGAATTAAATTAATTTTCATTTATTTTCAGTTAATTTTGTTTTGTAGACTGTTGCAGCCACCTATCGGCCGGAACGGGAACGAAAAGTTAGACGCGAGTTAACTTCCAATTAACTTCATTTTCTTTCAAGTTGATGGGATAATTCATCAAAAAAATTTTTTTTAAGTATTTATTAATACATAGAATTGTCAAGTTTATATGATTCAACAAAAAATTTAAAAACGTGGTGTATAAAAAGTTCTTTTTATCTTGTAATTATATAATAATAAAACTATGAATCGTCACACGAAAATAATGATAGAAATAAAATCTTGTAGACCAGTTTATTGATCCGGTTTTATTGATTCCTCTTGAAATGTTCCTTTAAACGATATATCCTATCAGAGTAATCATCAAAGTCAAAATACCTTCTTTCCACATTGTTTCTATCCTTAACCGCTTTGAACCGGGGAATATCTTTTTCCCTCTTCGCCACTTCAAACAACGTAGCAGTGTATTTTCCCAAAACAAACTCCTGCTTAACCGTGGAATCATTTCTATCTTCCACTTCGCCCTCATTATCCGAGACGTCATCAGTATCCAGTCGACTACTTGAGTTGAGTCCTACCTGAATTTTAGGTTCAATCCAGCTCGGGATATCAGAACTGTAAAAGTTGTCTTCTTCTCCGATCCAACTCTTCCTAATTGGTGTTGAGTGGGCGAAACGTTTCGTTTTACGGTTCTTGCGACTGTTTTTGCTGCATCCTGGGGTTGTAGTCAGGGAAATATGCCTTGAAGAATCCGGAACCCTAGCCGACATTTCTTCACTCTGTTCGCCTGATGTGTAAAAGCTTGGAAAAGATGTCGTGCTGTCAGTTTTTGCTCTTGAAGATCTACAGCACTTGGAGTCATGAACATTGGACTGTACTGATGCTTGTTTCGGAATAACCCAGCTGACGCTTTCGTTACTAGTAAAAGGCTCTTCAGGTGATACCAAATCGAATTCTCGTGTCAAATTTCTGACTTCCCTCCTGCTACCCTTTCCATATACCCTGGGAGTTGATTGGCCACTTTCATGATTGCATGAGTTCATAACACCTGGTATTGAGTTTGCTGATTCCAGCATATCGTCTGCCGCCGACTGATTACGGTGAATTAGTGATTCAGATAATTCATTTAATGTTAAATCATTAAAACTGATTTGTCCTGAATATATTGTTACTACATCTGTTCTCGGCTTATGCAAACCGCTTTTATTTGCGGTGCTGAGTTCCTTTACGTAAGAATAAGATGGATCCGTCTGTGTTGTAGGGGTAAAGCAGGCTCCTGTGGCCATTTCTAGAGCTTTCAATAGAATTTTGCATATACCTGACTTCCAGTTTTCTCTCCCTTGGTTGATTATGTCATCGGTTCATATCTACTGCCAACTTCTGAAAATCAAATAAAGTGTAATAAGGATTCGGATTTTTATATCAATACTGACGCAATTGAACGATAGAATCTTGCATTTAACTGATTTCCCCTTTTCGCTCCCGTGGTTGATTGTGTTATTAGTAAACACCCCTTGCCAACAACTGAAAATGAAACCAAATGCTATAACATTCGAATTTTACGTCCATGCTGACACAAATAAACGACAAAATCTTGCATGTAACAGATTTTCCCTTTTCTCTTCCGTGGTTGATTATGTTATTGGTTAATACCTAATGCCAATATCTGAAATTCAAATAAAATGTAATAAGTATTCGGATTTTCATGTTCATGCTAACACAATATTAAGGATCGATTCTTAAATGTAGCTGATTTTCCCTTTTCTCTCCCGTTGCTGATTATGTGTTTGGTTGATACCCTTTGCCAACATCTCAAAACCAAATAAAATAAAAGAAATATTCGGATATTTATGCCCATGCTGACACAGTCGAATGAAATTTAAAGTATAATAACAGAAAACAACAAATGTTTTGGTCAGGTTCGATTAAACAGCGGTTTTATATAGTGACGAACATTTGAAAAGTTATATAAAATTTAAAAACTTTACAATATTTCTTTTCGTATTTTATTTCTTTCATCAATAAGAAGATGGTTTACGAAAATAAGATGGTTGTCCTAAAATTTCAAGACCAATCTATCTAAAGACCAATCAATTTAATTTCAACTACGTTGTAATTTCAAACATTGTCAACTTGATATTTATATATATATATATATAGTGTGTGTGTGTGTAACGGCTCTCTGAAGTACAGCTGAACACTGCTCGCCGAAGAACAGTGCCCTCTGGTGGCAAGCCAGAAAGAAACTTCAGTAAAAGCCAAGGTAGCGACCCTAATGCATGGTTTTGCGTTATTGTCCCATGTTTTTCCTAAAATTTTTGCGTGTACCGTGTGTAACGTACTTTGTTAGTTAATAAATAATTCTTACACTATGTGACACTCTTTCTGAACCATTAACACTCCCCACATATATATATATATATATACACTAGCTGAAAACCCGCACTTCGCTACGGAGTATATTCAAATTAAATACAACGGTCAATGTATGCAATTAATGCAAAAAAAAAATAAATAAATAAATATATATATATATATATTAATAATAAATACGACGATCAATGTATACAATTGATGTAGAAAAAAATACATATATTTATAAAAAAATCGTAAGGGATATTTTTATAGACAAAATAATGTCCAATCGTCTGCCGCATTAGCAAGAAAAAAAAATTTTTTTTTGTCTATTGAGTTGTTATGCACGTGACGATAAATTTATTTGAAGTACCAGAAAAAGAAATCACGTGATCGGCATTTAATAAATTAAATTCTAAAAATTAATGTTTAAAAATTCACCAAAAATCAGAAAATAGAGTAAAGATTCAAAAAAGATTTCATTTTAAAGGAATTTTTATGATCTTTCTCGTGATATAAATTTTATAACCCTCAAATTATTATTTTAAACGCAAACTTAAAAAAAGTTACAAAAACAGCTTAAAAATTTAATTTTAAAAAATCTAAGAAGATATTTTCAAAAATCTCTCTTAGTGCACCCCTACACTATTAGAAGAATCGCCATGCAAAATTTCAGCCCTTTAGGTCCAGCGGTTTGGTCTGTGCACTGTATGTCAGTCAGGGAGTCAGTTACGGAACTGTTTTATCCTATATATAATAGCCGTTGTCTCTGTATGACACTTCCGGGCTGTACTCATCTTTCAATTGAAGCCCTCAGTAAACAAACCGCCAAATAGGCTTAATTTCAATTTCAGATGTGGATCAGAATTTCTTCTTACCTAAAAACAAATATATTCTCCATCAAATCACATTTGTTCAGCCTATTTTTCTATAAAACATTCAGAACTGAAAAAAATTGGATGTTTTTCGCTGTATATTTAACAGTTTTTAAAAATCTGTTTACTTTTGCGATGAATTCTGAAAGTAAATAAACTTGAATGTGAATGAATCGCGAAGTGAACTGTAAAAAAAGTTTTTAACTTTCATATACTTTTTCCATTATGACGTCATTTTTAGTATTATGACGTCAAAATGACGGGTTGGATGGCAGTCTACTACTCCAATCGCATGAAAAACTAAATAAATAAAAAATAATGAAAGGGTTTGCTTTTACAAGGTGTCGATTAAATGCAATATTTTAGATAATTCGGGATATTTTTTAACTTTCATATACTTTTTCCATTATGACGTCAAAATGACAGGTTACCTACTAGTATATATAGACTAGCTGAAAACCCGCGCTTCGCTACGGAGTACATTCAAATTAAAATACAACGGTCAACGTATGCAATTTATGCCAAAAAATAAATATATATATTTATAATAAATGCGATGATCAATGTATACAATTGATGTAAAATATATATCTATCTATATATATATATATATATTTATAAAAAAATCGTAAGGGATATGCATTTTTTTTGGATAATATCCAATCGTCTGCTGCATTAGAAAGAGAAAAAAATATTTTTTTTGTCTATTTAGTTGTTACGAACGTGACGATAAATGTATTGAAAGTACCAGAAAAAGAAATCACGTGATCAGCATTTAATAAATTAAATTCTAAAAATTAATCTTTAAAAATTCACCAAAAATCAGGAAATGGAGGTAAAAATTCGAAAAAAATTTCATTTTGAAGGAATCTTTATGATCTTTCTCGTGATATAAATTTTATAACCCTCAATGTATTATTTTAAATGCAAACGTAAAAAAAGTTTAAAAAACAGCTTAAAAATTTAATTTTAAAAAATCTAAGAAGAATTTTCGAAAAATCTTTCTTAGTGCACCCCTACACTATTAGAAGAATCGCCATGCAAAATTTCAGCCCTTTAAGTCCAGCGGTTTGGTCTGTGCGTTGTATGTCAGTCAGTCAGTGAATCAATGAGTCAGTTACGGAACTGTTATATATATATATATATATATATATATATATTATTTATTTATTTATTTTATCGGCGCGAATGACGTATTTTCGGGTTTCTGGGCAGAGGTCTTTGGAAGTAATAAAGCTTTAGGATGAATGAAAGGCGTCTCTAGTGGTACTATTTGCCAATGAGTGGCCTATAAAACGATAAACTTGTATAACTTTTCGGTGACGTCATCGCTTTCACGAGTGACTTGAAACCTGCGCTCCGTGTTCGTTTTTAGGATGCATTTTGCAGAGCACAGTTGCCTAAGAATACTCATTGAACACCATGTTAAATTATGCAATGTTTTGCCACCCCTCGCCAAACAAGAAGTAAAATCTGCAAGAGTTGAGATGTAACATGCTGCGAGACACTGCCCTATATGCAGTGGTATATTTAAAAGTATTATGTACCTACATGTGTATAATATGCATTGATTTTTCATTTTTTTTCCTTTTGGCTGTCTTTGGTAATTTGTTTTGTTTTAGGCCTAAGTGAGACCGAGAAAATGGCATCGCTTAGGTAGATTGTTATAACTGTGATTTGGCCAGGTTTCTGAGTTTTCAGAGATTAGCAGAAAACTTCGAAACCGAACCAAATGGCACCAAGCGGCATAGGATACTACTGAACACTTCTCTAATATGTGATGTGAAAAGTCAGAATTAATTTTTTTTCTTCTATTTCTTCGGATTTTTTTTAACTTTAATTTGAAGATGTAGTTCGCAAAAGTGGAAACGTGGTGTAAAAAGTGTGTATTTTCTTGCATTCATTTTATTTAATTGGCAACTTTTTGTGTAATGTAGTTGACAGGTCGGCATATTGGGAAAGCACAATAGAATTCATAGGGCAATAAATGTAACGTAACAGAATGTTTAATGCTGAAAGTAATTTGACAAATTTAACCTAATTCATCACTACAGATCAATTAAATTGCAATTAGAAATAGAAAGTGTAATGAATTGTAATCCAAAAAATTTCACCATCCTTGAAAAAAGAAATAAAACTTAGACTTGTTTATTTCGCGCTTTTGAGTAACCATATTTCTTACTCCGACTAAAGTACTCCGACTAAAGTACCCGACTAAAGTACTCCGACTAAAGTACCCGACTAAAGCACTCCGACTAAAAAAAAGAAACGAGTACCCTTTTTTTTGGCGAGGGCGATAAATGTGTCAAAGTGGCGGCTGGGGACTTCGGTAGCTGAAGCTGGGCTATGGCAAAACTATTTGCACATGCGCAGTGTACAGAATAATTTTTCAAAAAACTAGTTGGTACCCGTCAAAACATAACGGCTGGATGGTTAAAAATTATACTAATACACAACACATCATTGCCAAATGTTGAAAATTATAATATTAAGAATAGAGAAATACGCTTTAAAAAATTATTATTGTACCCAATAAAAAGAAATATGGTTACTCAAAAGCGCGAAATAAAAAATTTCTGCCAGGATTAATTCTATATTTCACAAGCATAATTAAATATAAAAAGGGATGATAGAGAGCTAGAGAGATTCCTCGGAATAAACAAATTAACGTATTTATGTGGCCTCGTGCTGAATGAGTATCTAAAACCAGATTTAAACTTGTCACTGAGCATGCGCGTTTTTGCTTTGCAGCAAACCCTAAAGCGCGCCAAGCCATGGACGAGAAAGAAATCGCGCCGAATGTCGCCAAATCTGGCCATCTTATTCACTTTTACCAAAAACAAAAGTTCATTTATTATATTACTTTTTGATGCCATTCCTGAATCTTAAGTTAAATCACCATATTCAAAGCAGGTAAAATGAGTTATTTGAAAAATAAATTTTAAATAATTGGTTTTTTCCAGCAACATAATTTATTATTCCCATATATATATATATATATATATATATATATATATATATATATATATATATATATATATATATATATATTTGCACACACACGCACACATATATATATATACATGGAACAGACGTGTCAGACGCACCTCCCTTGAAGACAAGTTGTCGCCAAAAGTTTTTGACGCCAAGACATGTTAGGCTTAAAAAGCGAAATGTAAACAAAATATGGAACAGGTGTAGTAAACGTAATAAATTGGAAAACAAACTTACTGCTGGCTTTAATAAATTCGTAGGCGCACACACGATGTTAAAAACACATAAATACAAAAAATAAAAGCCTAACAATAATTAGAAATTTGTTAGGTGGGGGGAGAGGCGGCCCCCCCAACCCCCCACTAAGAAAAGTCAGTATAATGCAACTAATAATAACTCATTTAAATAAACATAAAATACACCTTGGTTAAATATATATATTTCTTCATTAAACATAAATTACAGCACAAATTCAATTGAAAAAATACGTGGTGACAATAGAATATAAAAAAGGATCTATTTACATTATATCGCCTCTATGTTAGACACAAAAATCCCCTGATATTTCTCAATTACACTAAATACTGCAGGCACAATGAATAAAAGAACAAAAGTAACTAATACTATCCAAACTAATACTATCCAAAATACGTCATTACTATTTCGCAACAACATGGCCGCCATATTATATCACGTAAACAAACTCACACGACTAGCCATTCAAACTGGGTTGCCACAAAATAAAATCTCGCCAAAATCGCATGGTTACCACGCCAAACACAAAATCGCCAAACTTGGCAGGGAGGTGCATATAACACATCTGTACCATATATATACACTCTGTCACAAAAAAATATATGCACCCAGAAAGACACAAGCTACTATCACAAAACTTAACATGTATGTAGTGTATGAGGAGATAAGCAAATGATTTCAAATTCAGAAGAACTGACAGTTTTATTAAGAAGTTATGGCATGAAAAAGGTTACAAATCAGTAATTAGTAAATCCACCTCTAGCAGCTATACGAGCCGAAACCCGGCGTGGCATCGAATCAATGAGGTCACCTATGACCTCCTGCGGAAGATCATGCCATAATCTATGCAACTGGGCAGTTAATTCACCAGTATTCCGGGACGGCTGCAGTTGCCTTCCAAGCACGTCCCAGACGTCCTCTATTGGCGAGAGGTCTGGGGGCCTGGCAGGTCATGGGAGTACGTCATATCCTTGAAGACATTGTTGGGAGAGTCGCGCAGTATGTGGACGAGCGTCGTCTTGCAATATCGATAAATAGCATCTGGGCGACTTGATAGCATATAGGAAGTACAACTGGCGTTAAAATCTCGTCCACGTAACTGCGTGCCGTCAAAGTGCGTTGAAGAACGACTAGAGGTGATCGTGTGTCCCAACAAATCGCTCCCCACACTGTCACACCTTGTGTAATCGCCGTATGCCTGTCGACAATAAATGCCGGATCGGACCGGTGGCCTGGCCGCCTCCACACGCGTATGCGCTGGTCATCAGCATTAAGACTGAATCGGGATTCATCGCCGAAGATCACACGCCTCCAGTCGGTCACACTCCAGCTTGCCCGAGGTCGGCAAAAATCCAATCGACACTGCCTATGATGTGGGGTCAGTGGTAGGCGTCTTAATGGACGTCGGTTCCTTATACCTGCGTCGGCCAGTCGTCTCCGAATGGTTTCCCTTGATACCACCGGATGTCTGGAAGGTGGTAAATGGCGTCGAACCGATTCTAGCGACGTTGTTAGTGCGGACGTAGCCGCTCTTTTGATTGCGCGATCCTTCGAATGCATTTGTGTTCCTGGGACGCCCTGACTCTCCGCGACAGTAGACTATCCCTTCCGTGATCCATTGTTGTCAACACTGAGAAACTACCATATCGCTCCTACCGAGGTGGCGGCCGATACGTCTGTTCGACCAACCTGCTTCTCTGAGGCCTATTATACGCCCCCTCTCAAAGTCCAACAATTGTTCGTATTGTCGCCGGTTACGTCTCAGAGGCATCCGTAGTCACAATACCGTCCATCCAATTCGACAGATTCGTTTGAATAACCCTATGGCACGAGCAATCATGCTTTTAAACTCTCCCAGCTGCGCATCTCATATGCGCATAGCGCGCTTACCCTTGTCTCATTGGCGTCGAAATTTTAATCATTGACATATCTCTTACCAGACTATATTCCTGCCAAGTTTCGTGATAGTAGCTCGATTTCTTCTGGGTGCATATATTTTTTTGTGACAGTGTATATATATATATATATATATATATATATATATATATATATATATATATATATATATATATATATATATATATATATATATATATATTAGGGAGGCGGGAAGGCCTGGAAACATTTCAATATACTTTCAATATACTTTCATGAAATTTTGAGCTAAAGCATGTCGAATACAGTAACCTTTGTAGAGTCTTAAAGAAAAACACAAAAATTTACTGTGACTATTAGCTAAATTTCTGAAAAAATATTGAAAATTTAAGATTATTTTTTTAGCAAGGTGAGTTGTGAAGAATAAAATGAAATTCTAGTCACCTTTTACGGGAAGTTAAACCTAAAAATTTGAAAATTTAGTTGAAAAATTTAGAGAATATAATTTGGGAAATAATATTTTCTTGCATTTAAATTAAAAGAGCATTTATTCCTCGCAAGTTGCCATAAATTGAAAGCCAATTTCCACATTTTCTCAAATTAATTTAGACAGCAGTTTCGGGTTGTTTCCAATCCTAAGGGCCTGTTCACATAGGAGTCCGTTGCGTTGCGTTAAGGGAAAGATGACGTTGAGACGAAAATAAACCAATCATAGGCGTTAAAAATTTCATTGCTAATCGTTTGGAGGCATATGATTGGTTTATTTTCGTCTCAACGTCATTTTTTTCCTTAACGCAACGCAACGGACTCCTATGTGAACAGGCCCTTATTCATAAAGAGATAATCCCGTTTGATGCAACGTCACAAATTCAACCTCGTGAATAACGAAGGGTGGAATATGGATTGCCATTTGTTTTTACATTTGAAGCTATGTTATGCATTCTCATAATTTTTAGTAATGTATGTGCTTATGAGCAAGCGTTTGCTCTTTGTTTTTGCTTGAATTGAGATGTGTCTGACTACTAACGACTACTAACTAGGATACAGAAAACGCATCGGAAAGATCCTCAATTGCCAGGTTAAGTGCAAAAATTCCTCCGTTTTGGAAACCCGACCCCAAAATGTGGTTTCTACAGATCGAAGCCCAATTTCGCAACGCTGGAATTACCGTTTATCAAACAAAATTTGATTATGTAGTCAGTTCGATCGAAGCAGAAACATTGTCACAAGTTGCAGATATTCTCATCAAACCACCAGACGACAGGAAATATCCGGCTATTAAAAAGAGGCTTTTTGAAATTTTTGCCATATTCTGAAACACAGAAGGAACAGATGTGTCAGACATATACAAGTTGGCGCCAAAAGTTTTTGTCGCCAAGGGGATTTCCGCAGACATGTTAGGCTTAAAGTGCGAAATGTAAACAAAATATGGAACAGATGTAGTGAACGTAATAAATTGGAAAAGAAATTTACTGCTGGCTTTAATAAACTCGTAGGCGCACACAGGATCTTAAAAACACATAAATACAAAAAGTAAAAGCCTAATAATAATTAGAAATTTGTTAGGTTGGGGGGGGGCTGTTGTTCCCCTCCCCCGCTAAAAAAAGTCAGTATAATGCAACTAATAATAACTCATTTAAATAAACATAAAATACACATTGGTTAAATATATATTTCTTCATTAAACATAAATTACAGCACAAATTCGATTGAAAAAATACGTGTTGACAATAGAATATATAAAAGGAACAATTTGCATTATATAGTCTCTATGTTAGACGCAAAAATCGCCTTATATTTCTCAATTACACTAAATACTGCAGGCATAATGAATAAAAGAATAAAAATAAATTGGAATATACAACCAGATTAATTTGTATCCACGCGGATTGCTAGCTCACGATCAATAGCAAAATTCAAACTTAGAACGCAAAATTTAAAAACTGTTGCCACAACATAATATTTCTACACTAAAGAACGTAAAAAAACCATTCACTGCGCCTATAAATGACGCAAAACCAAAACTGGCAACAACAAAATCCTAAAAGCAACAGAAACACAAATTGGCAACACCAAAATAAAAACCGGCATACCTAAACAACCCGCCAAACAACCAACAGATTTCTAGAAAAATTGCCCCTTGGCGTTTGTTGCGTATACGACATCTGTACCCCACCGCATTTTAAATCAACCACAACGTTTTCAAAAACTCAAACTTAGAAACGCATAACACAACCAACATGTAAGTCCATCAAACCAGATCTAAATTAACCGTTTAAATTAACAGTTAATTTCAAATAAACCGCAAAAAACCTCATTGAGCCTCCCACTTTATATCCTTAACAACCCCCAAAAGTACGCCTATATCTCAAAAATCTACATCTAATACTATCCAAAATACGTCATTAATATTTCGCAACAACATGGCCGCCATATTATATCACGTAAACAAACGCACACGACTAGCCATTCAAACTGGGTTGCCACAAAATAACAAAATTTCGCCAAAATCGCATGGTTACCACTCCAAACGCAAAATCGCCAAACTGGGCAGGGAGGTGCGTCTAACACATCTGTACCACACAGGAAACTCAAAAACTTTTGACTGAATTGAAACTGGGTGATAAGAAGCTATCCCAACATCTCTGCCACATGAGCAACTTGGCAACGGATTAGGTGCCTGATAAATTTTTGAAAACCTTGTGGATGCAACGACTACCGCTTAATACGCGGAGCATTTTGTCTGTATGCAGCGATGATTTGTCCAAACTATCGACGATGTCTGACAAAATATGGGAATTAAATTCCAACTCACCTCAGGTAGCTCGTATTGTTTCTCCGCCAACTGATAACAATATTGCCCAAGATCTACAGGAACAGATATCAAATTTGGCACTTCAAATAACAAAAATGAATAGGAATATACATAGAGATTACAGCCCACAAAGACGTAGGTACAGATCGAATTCAAGAAACCGTTCCAAGAATAACAGTGACCCAAATTACTGTTATTTTCACCAACGCTTTGGCGAGAGAGCTTACAAGTGCATTCCGCCATGTAAATATCAGGTTTCGAAACAGGAAAACTGAATCTCCGACTTTCGAGGACGACCGAAGTTCAAGGGGTCGAGCTGAGTCGTCTATGTATTCGTGACAACGCATCAGCAACCCATTTTTTAACTGGCACTGAATCAGAAATATCAGTTATCCCACCATCACCTTCGATAAAAAAAAAACTGTTTCTAAACTTGAGCTGTTTGCAGCTAACGGTACAAAAATCAAAACATTTGGTCAAAAACTGTTGGAACTGGATTTGGGACTACGCAGATCTTTCAGCTGGCCTTTTATAATCGCAGATGTCAATAAACCTATTGTTGGAATAGACTTTCTTTCACATTTTAACTTATTAGTCGACAGTAAAAATAGAAAACTAATTGACGGTACCCCCTCATTGACGACTAAAGGTACCTTGTGTAACAATAGTGTCACCCCTAAATTCATTGCCAACACCTTTCAAAACCAATATAGAGCCATTTTAAATAAATTTCCTAACTTACTTAAACAACATAAAAAATGATAAAATTAATGAACATAATGTGCAGCATTACATCGAAACTAAAGGCAACCCAATATTCTCCAAAGCCAGAAGACTCTCTCAAGAAAAGTTGATTGCTGCGAAAAAGGAATTCGATTATAATCTGCAGGAAGGACTCTGCAGACCATCCAAAAGCAATTGGTCAAGTCCATTACATCTCGCTTTTAAAAAATCCGGTGACTGGAGGCCATGCGGTGATTACCGCAAGCTTAATACAAATACAATACCAGACCGTTACCCACTACCATTTCTAACGGACTGTACAAATATTCTACATGGAAAAACGATATTTTCAACTATAGATTTCATAAGATCTTATCAACAAATTCCCGTTCATGAACCTGATATTCCGAAGACAGCAATCATAACACCTTTCGGGCTTTTTGAATTTCCCTATATGACATTTGGCCTACGCAACGCCGCACAAACTTTCCAAAGGTTTATGAATACCGTGCTAAACGTCCTAGACTTTGTGTTCTGCTATCTCGATGACATTCTCATTGCTTCTCCGGACATAGAAACACACAAAGAACATCTTGAATTAGTTTTCCGAAGACTCGATGATTGCGGACTCTGCATTAGCATTGCAAAATGCAAATTTGTTCTGAACAAACTTGAAATTTAGGTTATGAAATATCAACAGAAGGAATCAAACCTCTTTCATCGAAGGTTGATACAATTAAACTATCCTAAACCAGAATCCTTCACTAGCTTGCGCAGATTTTTGGGAATGATGAACTTCTACCATTGCTTCATACCAAACTGCGCCAAACTGCAACAACCGTTGACAATTTTGCTCAAAAGTGTTAAGAAAAACAGCAAAAAACCTTTAATTTGGACCGAAGATGTACAGAACGCTTTTACTGATATCAAACGCGCATTATGCAACTCAACGATGTTGGTTCACCCTAACCAAACAGCGCAAATCACGCTTACGAAAAATGCATCTGATTTCGCTGTGGGTGCCGTAATCCCTCAACTACATAATTCAGAAAAACAACCGCTAAGCATTTTTTCTCGGTGCCTAACATCCACGCAAAGAAACTACAGTGCTTATGATCGAGAATTACTCGCAATCTACCTAGCGATAAAGCATTTTAAACACATTCTGGAAGGACGAACATTTATTATCTTCACTAACCATATACCTATGACCTTTGCCTTCCAACAGAATTTGGATAAAGCCTCTCCAAGACAAGCCCGGCAGTTGAACTACATTTCTGAATTTACTACAGACATACGGTACATCTCCAGAGCAGAAAAAATTGTAGCAGACACACTGTCGAGAATTGAAACTATCGCTTCTCCAGCTCCAATTGATTATACAGTTATTGCGGATTGCCAGGACGATGAAGACCTCAGAATTCTTAAATCAAATCTAGTTTCAAAATAATACAAATTCCTATCCCGGATAGCAATAAGAGAATTTACTGTAATACCTCTACTAGTTCTAACCGGCCATACATCCCTAAAGCATTTCGCCGAAGAGTATTTTCCTCTATACATAACTTATCCCATCCTGGAATTCGTGCAACAACGAAGCTGGTGACACAAAGATTCATTTGGCCTAACATAAACAAAGACTGCCAACTATGGTCTAGAGCAGGTGCAGATGTGTTATACACAACCCCCTGCCACGATTTTTTGTTTGGCGTGGCAACCAACAGCATGCTTAGCATGCCAACGAGCCATAGTCCAGAAACATACCCATGCTCCAGCTGCTGAATTCAAAGTTCCAAATCAACGATTCAAACACCTTAACATCGATATTGTTGACCCTTTACCTTTTTGCAAAGGTTTTAGGTATCTGCTTACTATCGTCGATAGGTTCACCCGGTGGATTGAAGCTGTTCCTTTGGAAGACCAAACTGCAGATTCCATCTCAAATGCCCTTGTCGCGACTTGGATTTCCAGATTTGGAATACCAGAAAGAATAACATCTCACCAAGGTCGCCAGTTTGAAAGCCAACTCTTCCAATCCCTGAAAAAATATCTAGGTTTCAAAGCCAACACCACCACAGTTTATCCTCCACAAACTAATGGTCTAATCGAACGCCAACACCCTGAAAAATTCTGAAAACAGCCTGAAATCCCACCTCCAAACGTCAAATTATTGGACTGATGTTCTGTCTTTAATTCTTGGCATTCGATCCACCATTAAAGAAGATTTCCATTGTTGTTCCGCTGAACTTGTGTACGGCACACCAATCTGTTTGCATGGGGAATTTTTCAGTTTATCCTCAACTGCCACGCATTCAGATTTTTTACAAAAATTGCAATGGCACATCCAAAACCTAAAACCAACTCCAACAATCAACCATGGTAAACAATCAGTTTTCGTACACAAGGACTTAGCAAATTGTTCACATATATTCATCAATAATAACACAAACTCATCTTCTCTTCAACCAACCTATCTTGGAACATATTTAGTTAAACAACGCTTCGAGAAATTCTTCGATGTGGTAGTTTCGGGAAAAATTAAAAGAATATCATTAGATAGGCTGAAACCATGTTTCACACTCAAAGATGAAGTAACATGAAATCTTCAAACATGTGATAATGATAACTCTAAAATCTCACAACCACTTCCTAGTGACACTGATTCTTCCAATGGCATTGACCCTAAAACCACAAGTACTGGTCGTAGAGTACGATTCCCTGCATATCTAAAAGACTATGAGGTATAACTCTATCACTGGACAGGGCCGCCCAGAGGGGGGGGGGGGCAACTGGGGCACTTTGCCCCAGGCCCCCAACTGCCAGAGGAGCCCCAACAAATTTTTAAAAAATTATTTATTAGATTTCCTACGAAAGAAAATTTTGAAACTTGTACCGTACTTCAAAATTCAAAATAATCTCCTGAAAAGGGCCCCCCCCCCAAAAAAAAAAATTTATTAATCAGATTTCTTTTCGGGGCCCCCAACAGAAGTTTGCCCCAGGCCCCGTAAAGTCTCTGGGCGGCCCTGTCACTGGAAAGGGGGGGGGGTGTAGTGAAGTCATCTTCATCTCTTCACGTTGCGATTTTCTTTTGTTCAAGTGGCAACTGTGAAAATTTTTGGAACTGCATACATCGACATGGACTAAAAGTTTTCGTGAGGTTCCAAAAAGGGCTAAGAAAGCTAAGAAAGCCCTTTTCGGAACCCCCATATTTTACCCTCGGTATGGATATGGGAAGCACTGAAGCTTTTCACGCATGGTCCAAGAAGAAATGAATCAAGTTAAAAGAAAAAAGAAGAGGAAGGTAGGTTACAAAATAAATTAAAGAAGTTACAAAAATAAAATTAAAACATTAGAATTTAGTACGTTAAAGTTAACACGAAATTAAATCAGCAAGACTTGTCAAAATAAAATGTTCCAATATAAGATAAGATAAAAAGCAAAATATATAGATTAAAGTCTCAAAAGTCGAAGACAAGCCACAGAGGACCGAGAGCAACAAAGATAATAAACGTTGGGATCAACCAGGATGGGAAAGAACTATCAAACAACCCGTGCTTGAAAACAGGCCGAAAAAGGAAGCAAGATGATGAATTTGTATTACAGAGGTTAAAAAAGATCAAGCTTAACTACTGGTCCAGAGCAAAATGTGTTCCGCAACCTGATTGGTTGACGAAACAGGATCCAGGAGCTTAGCAGAAGATATTATCAGGGAGGACGGCTCACAATTTGACCATGATGATTCGCAGAGGCATATTACACCAACAAGACGACGCACTTCCTTTTTCAAAAAAGCGAAAGAGGATGTGACTGCATATAATTAGGAAAAGGGGAGGGGGTGCAGTGGCGTAGCGAGAGGGGGGCAAGGGGGTTTATTATGCCCCGGGCGCCACTCCCAGAGGGGCACTAAATGGTCCTTTTCACTAATTCTATATATTATATTACTATATGTTTTTAGGGGAGGGGGTGCCAAAAAGATATCGTGTCCCAGGCGCCAGTTATGCTCGCTACGTCACTGGGGGGGGGGTGTGAAAATTAAGCGGTCTAGAATGAATTTAAGGAAAACGGAATGACATAAAGAAAAAAAATTAAATTATGGGAAAGAAGAGTTGGGAGTAATCCCAGTGTCAAGCACTAGAGTCGCTCTAGGTCTACGATAAAAATTCTCTATTTTTGGAACTGCTGAATGAAACAAAAAAGGGCGAATTATTCATTGTGAAAATCTGTTGTCTTTCGTTTTCTCTTATTTCTCGTTAATAAAATTACTTAAAGAAGTTGTTCTTTACAGTGAATTAATAATAAATTGACATCATACAGTGATCCTCATGGACTAAAATAGAAAATCATTGTTGACACAAAAACAAAACAAACCTTTTAAACACAGGGAAAAATACACCATGGACTTGACAGTAAATGCATGATGGATGGTCTTTCAAAGCAAGGAGAAAAAATAATTGGCCAAACAAGACAGGAAGAGCATTGCATCGTTGGTGTGCATTGTGTTCCTTTATCTTGATTTATAAATAATCGTATTTTTGGTGAGGGAAGAGAAACTAGAGAAATTGTTTAAAATATATGTTGAAATTTCAGTGGTGTTTGTGTGTCATATTCATTAAAATTCCAAATCTTTTATTATTGGAAGCACTGAAACCATGACAATCGCTGAAAGGGTTGTCATGGCTGTAGAACTAAATGTACACTAAATACGGTTAATTGAAATTATTTCTTAGAGAAATTTTTGAGGAAAAAATACGGTACACATTTCTATATGTTAAGACTGCTGTGTAGTAAACCAATTGGATTCGCTCACCTCAATGTTAACCTACGGAAAAAATGTGTTCAAGGATTGCTGATTTGGATTGAAAGATTTTTTTTTTTTTAATTTATCATACGTATACAATTCAAATCATGCTTGGTTATAACAAAATATATTTTTTAAATTGTAACATATTCAATTCGTAATGTATTCAAATGTAGAATATTAGAAACTTGAAAATTTTCTAATGTTTTAAATCTTTAAAAATAATTTTAACATCAAACAACTGAATAAAACCATAGAAGGTAATTTTCCCAAAAAATCAAACATTGTCCTGATTTTTTTTTATCAAATCACAAAAAGATATCTTTGCCATTTAGAAAGTAATAACTGGGTTTTGAAGTAGTGAAACTACTGAAACTACATAAGGATTTTAACTGTCGTGTTAATTCGGATTAAATAGACTTAACCTAGCGTGGTTTCGAATTTAAACATTGATTCGTTCATGTGTTTCGGTGAAAGAATCATGCATGTGTTTTGTTGTAATTTGCAATGTTGCTTAAAAGCCGATGTTTGAGTATAATGAAGATGAATATGATGGCTTTTAAAAGTGTGGACATTATCAGGAATTTGCAATGTTATTGTTTTAACGTTGAGCCATTTTAAGTGTAATTTTGAAATATGAGTGAAAGTAGTATTGTTGAGTATTTCTCTGGACATGAAGGATATAAATGTGGTTATTGTAAATCGGAGAACAGTTCCTATTCTTATGGTAAAACATTATATTAAATATCATATAAATGTAATGCTAATTAGTTATCAAAAGAAAAAAAAAGTATTCGATCCTGATCCAACGAGATATGAAATTCACGTTCAAATAAACACAAAATATTTTGCTGTTTACCATTTTGAGTGTAGTAACAACAAATGTATTTTAAATGATAAGGCCGTATAGTTTTCTGCGGCATATCGTTTTGTAGATATAAATGGGTTAATATTGTTGTATAATAGGGATATTAGGTGTCTCAGTTCACCTAGTCTTAAAATAAAATATATTCTTCAATTTATATTGTTTGATAGGAAAGTTAACAGTGAAACGAGAATCAAACTCTAATTAATACAAAACTACTAAGGACAGAATTACCACATCTTTTCAATTGCAACTATTGATAGCTTACGTATCTTATACATCTTGACATTTACTTAAATTTCTGAATTAGGAGCAGTACCTACATTTGAATTTTATTTCATATTTTCCATTAGAGGCCTGATTTTATTTGACACTTATTATATGAGTGAAATTTTTCATTTGGACTTGTTAGCAATGAAAATGTTTTTTTTTTTTAATGTAAGTAAAAAAATACTTACATAAAAAAAACATGTACATACTAATGTGATTACAATATCACAGTATTATGTATTTTAAATGTAGTTATCAATATATTTAAGTGAGTTACCATTTTGTTACAACTATGCATGTATTATTCAATTAAGTATAAATTAAGAGGGACTTGCTAGATAGAGCATTAACTGTATATGAATAACATAACCACTCATTTAATATATTTTCCTGTTAGAAATGTTTTCAAAATTGTTAGAAGAATAACAAGTCAAAAAATTCTATGTATTTATATCTTTCAATTATGGATCTTGTTAATACATACCCAATATCATTTTACATTTATTTTTGATTATTGTTTTTTAAAATTTAAAAAAAGTTTAGTTAATAAAAGGTTGAGTGAATCAATTTTGATGGGTTTTGCTAACAATGTTTTGTATTCTTTGTTATTTAAATGTATATTTATTATGCATTAGTGCTTATTTTTTGCATGTTAAATGTCTTATGAGCATTTGTTAGTTGTCATGAGTTCATATTATTATACTCTTCTTTTACTTATCTACATGTTCATTTTCAAATGTTAGGAATGTGGGTTCATACCTTGACTCCTATGGACTATCAAAACCTTATTGATCGAGGATGGAGAAGGTAAGGAAATTTCATCTAGATTATTAAATAATTTCATTTGGATTTGTTATCTATCTGCACTATTAATTTAGAGACTTTTTCATACATTTAAATATTTATTTATGCATTAATATTATATTGACTTAGATAGTGATATATGTTTTAAGTATTCTGAAGATAACTAGTTTCTTTCAAAGTTTAAACCTATATAGCTTTTTGCAAAGAACTCAATCTTTAGTCTTTTAGTTCATGACCTCAAGTTTTTATTTAAATGGTTATTTATATAAAACACATGATTTAACTGATTGTCACTAAATTTTAATTACATTGCTTAAAAAGCAATTCTTTAGATTAAAATTAACAATAATATAAAACATTGTACATGATTAAGGCCCTTTAACAGGACAAAGTCAGTGAGTGTATGAGAGAGTTACAATACCACGAAAGAAATTACTGAATTATTTTGTTATATTATAAATTTACATAATTTATCCGTTTGAACAGCTCATAGGGGTTAAAGTTCTATTATATTAGGTTAATATATGTAGTTCTATTAGGATAATACATACAACAACAGATAAAAAATTATGTCTAATTTAGCTTTGTTTACCCTATTTTATTTTCCTTTACTAATGGTCTAATGTAGCATTTCTCAACCTGAGAGCCATGACCCCCCCCCCCCCCCCCGGGGGGGGGGGGTTGCAAAATGGTGAATAAAAGTACCTTAATGGTTTCAATTTGTCACTTGTGCAGTTATTTAGTATGACTGTTATTAAGTTTTGGTATGAGGGGTTGCAAAGTGTTAATTTAATTTTCCTTGCATTGTGGAAGGTTGTGCAGTTTTGAAGGGTTGAGAATCACTGGTTTAATGCAAAGATTTTTTACCTCAGCTACAACTCTAATGTTGTACTCAAGATGGATGCTCAACTAATTAAAATATCCAGGCAGTGTGCAGTTTTCTTATTTTTTCTTGCTGACTGTTTTTTTTATCCCATTGCTTGGATTCTACAGTGTTGAATATAAGTATTATCTGTACATATTAATATAATTTGTTAAAGTTGTAAACATACATTTTTCTGTTTTTATATATGACTGTTAATTTTTTGTTTAGAAGTGGAAAATATTGTTATAAGCCTACTATGCATCGAACCTGTTGTCCTCAATATACAATAAGGTAAGGGCTCTAGTCATATAAGTTTTATTTTATTATCTTGCAACAGTAATAAGGTCTAATGATAATTTTTGTATTTTCAGATTATATGAATCAGAATTTAATTTATACATTTTTGTTAGTGCTTTTTATTTGTGAAGGTTTATTTTCATATACCTGCATGATTTGTTGATGATAGATGTATGGTTGGAAAGATTGCTCTGCAATAGTACTGTTATCATTTCTGTAGCATAACTAGTTCTTCATAGTAGAAACTAGCCTATCCTTGTTGAACTTATCACTGTTAACAATGGTGTAGTTATATTAATTCCAAAATTCTACTTGTACTTGTAAATAAATTATAGTTTGTATTTATTTGCATTTAAAAATAAAGCAGCTATTTTACATTTTAACAAATTTATATATAATAAACTCATTTCATGATAAAGACTTTTAATTGATTAGATCAAAGAATAGTTATAAAAAAAATTTAACAAACCTTAAAAAAATTGACTTTCAAAATGGATATTTGACGACCTATTTTCTAAGAAATAATTTTACTTGATTGTTTGAAAAATTTTGACTATTAAAACTAAGCTTCTTTTTGTAATCAATTTTGAATTTTTTAAGTAAAGTAAAATTAATCTTTTGCATTGATTTTCTGTTTTTTCATCATATCTGGTGCAACTTTAAATGAATACTGATCAAAGATTTGTTTTTTAAAATATGTATAAACCTATTTCAGATTTTGCTACTTGAAATCTATCACTGCTTTCATTGATGTCTGTTATCACTACTCTAATGATTTTTAAGTTAAAACTTCCAGATACTTACTATGTCTATTGCTCTTTTTGACTAGGTGTGAAGCTAAAAGGTTTACTTTATCCAGATCCCAAAAGAAAGTATTAAAGAAAGTTCATAAATATTTATCATATGGTGAACGAGAAAGAGTAAGTTGTATTGCTTGTTGGATTCTTAAAATTTTTTGTTAGTAATCTTGGATTTAGAATTAATATTTCAATTCCATTTGATAAGTATCTTGTAATAAGGGATAACATGTTTTGAAAATTGGTCCTTGGCTTGATATATGTAGGGCTCAGATCATTTCACATAGTTTAGAATGTTCTTTTCTGTGAATTAGTTTTGAAAATTTATTGATCTGCATATAAGAGGTAAATATACTGCAAAGTTGTATTCTGCTTTTATTCCTGTATCAAGATTGAAGTTGTGGTTTGTAAGTTTGAAGTTACTTAGCCAGAATTGAAATAGAACTAGTAAAATAAATAAACTTAATTGAGTAGTATGAAATTTACCATTGCATACTTGTTTCCATCATTCAAAAAGTATCTGGTATTTTATATAAGATAGTATCTTTGTGTAACACATTACTTTGTAGAATTTCTTGTTTTGTATCAGGTACTATCTTTGTGTGTATAAATACCCCTCCCCCAGCCCTTTTCCCCTTGTAGATTTCTCTCATAAATTCCACACAGTGATACTTGGTAGAAAGCTTCTTGTGTATCTGGTTAAAGTACTTTTAAAAAGAAATCAGTATCATATTTTTTATTACACTAGTGGTTAGCCCGTCAAAAATGACGTGTTAATTTTATTTTTTATCAATTTACATCTGCAAAGTCGATATTATTTGTATACTTAAGAGCTTCTCTAATTTCTTTTATTTAAATTATACACATCATAATTATTTAAAATTTGAAATAATAATTGGAGGGTGATAAAATTTATATCACGAGAAAGATCATAAAAATTCCTTTAAAACGAAATCTTTAACTCTATTTTCTGATTTTTGGTGAATTTTTAAAGATTAATTTTTAGAATTTAATTTATTAAATGCTGATCACGTGGTTTCTTTCTTTTTGATACTTTAAATTAATTTATCATCACATACATAACGACATAAATTGACAAAATAAATATATATATTTTTTTTCTAATGCGGCAGATGATTGGACATTATCCAATTCTTCTACATTATTTTGTCTATAAAAATATCTGTTACGATTTTTTATATATATATTTTGTTGCTTTAATTGAATACGTTGACCATTGTATTTAATTTGAATGTACTCCATAGAGAAGTACGGGTTTTTACATATCACTACGCATGCGTCGAGGTTGTAACTTTCTGAAAATACTAACTTTGACATTATTGTAATATCTGGTTAAAATATATATATTATATGGTTAAAATATAAATAAAGATATTAAAAAAATAATATAATGAAAAACTGTTTTACTGTGAAAAAGATTCTCTGATTCAATTTTTCTTAAATTAACGACGATGAATGAATCACGGTGAATGAATGACTCTCTCGTGTTTACATTTTCAAGTTCTGAGTATATAAAATTAATACTTCTTATTAATTTAAATAAAACTCTAGGCAGAAAAGAGAATTTTCGAATGAATATAAATATCACATCGAAAATGCATTACAATGAAAGGATATTTTATGCTGAGAACAGTTTTAAACGTTGGCGAGCTGTTTTGAAATTGTTATAACTGTTTATTACAGCCGTCTAAAAATCGAAATAAAGTTGCTTTGTGTCTATATTACGTTGTTTCTAATAAATTATTTGGGTTTAGATAGCAAATAATCTTTTTTAACTTTACTTTTAACTTGTTAAGCCTAACTCATAAAACAAAATGGATGCCATAGGCTGATATTGTCATGTGAAAACGGACAAGACAGTTAAATACACAGACGTGGAGTATAGAAATTTTATTGGAAGTAATGAAGTGCTATCGGAGTGATAGTACAGAGCAAGACTGCCTCTCAACTAAGTGCAGCAACTTATATATCCTAACAGAACATTCAAATTAATTCAATTTACATATACTGGAATATTCTGGAAATTTTCAGAAAGGAGATTTAAATTAAATAAATAAAACACAGCCCGCTACATTCGAACTAAGGACCGAGTGCTCCGAAGGCAACATCTCTACCTCACAGCCACCGGTTCACTCTCAAGAAATGTAAAATGCGGCAATATATTTATGAAGCGGTCGCTCCGGAAGCATTCCAGATAGATAGATCTGTACTATTATTAGGATGGATTTCTACAACTAAGATTAGATTTATTTCTTAAAACTTAGACCATGAACTCTTTGAAGCAGTAGGTAATAATGTTACATGCTTAAAATATTACACTTTTTTCTTAGAGGTGTTCTTAAGATCTCCTTTTATGTTGTCTTATTTTATCTTTCAATATAAGTGTACCTGTAAAACCTATGGACAAAGCTATCTGAAACTGAATTTTTTTCATTTTACTTACAGAGTGCTTCACAGCCATCAGAAAGTGGGGAACAAGCAATGGATGTGTCAGAAGTTCCTGAACAGGTTTTAAAAGACATGAAGAAAGTTACTAAAATAAAGAAAGCAGATATTGAGAGTATGAATGTTGGTATGTTATGTGTAATTAGTATACTACCTGAAAAAATAATAGTATTTACCTTTGTAAAAGTATGTTTCTAGGTCTTTATTTTAAGAACAGTTAGCATGTGTTAATTTTATAGTGTATTTTTCTACCCTTTCATCAATGCTTTATTAATTCAACTCTGTTTAGGGAAATTTTTAGTTTAAAAAATTTGATGTTCGTGTTCAATATATTATGAATTTTGAGGCTCCAAAGTTGTAACTGTATGATTTTTTGTGTCATGTAGTCTGAGGTAAAATTTTCTTAAAAGTTATTTAGTAAAATGACATTAGAAGCAGAATCATTGTAGATTTTTTAAAAAAATTAAACATTTCAGAAAGTTAGGTAGCATAAAATTTAAAATGAACATTGCTGCTATTTTACATATGAGGCGGTGAAAGGCAAAGTGGTGTAAGTCAGTAAGTCAAGAGAGTTTAGCTTCAAAAACTACAAAAAATTCCACCATAAATTGAACAAATGGTGGTTCATAACAATTATTACAATATTGTAAATAATAACTATTTACAATTCCACTATAAATTGAACATGGAAATTACACATTTGCCCTCAAATGAAAAAAGTTGAAAATGTGACTTACACCACTTTGCTTTTCAACGCGTTATATGATAGTTTGTCTATGAAGTATATTTTTGAGTACGGAACAAAAAATGTCATTTTTATTGATATTGTGATGTCACGCACGTATAATGTGGGTTCTCACCTGTGAAGAGCCCTTCCACAGCTGCAGGATTAAAAACACTTCCATGCGTTCCCACTGCATTCTAAAATTCTGTGGGGGTTAAAAGGCTATCACATGCGGTTTCACTGCCAAAGTCTAATATTCCTGATTTCTACAGACCCTGGTTTCTAAGCCCTCAAGTTCATCTTTACCAACAGATCTGGAATCAGCCGCCATTTCCCTCGTAAAGATGTCCGTTCAGGGTCGTCAGTCAGAACATGCTTATGTTATAGAAGCAATATGTTCCCATAAAAATGCCACCAGAATCCAAGACTGTCTACGTGCTCAAAATTCCTCATTTCCCCCTCTGAAAATCCCGCAATTTCTAAGCAAACGGCCGCCACCGACAAAGACTTCAAGCAGGGTATATATGCGAGACTGTTATTTTTTCGAGAGCCCCTCTAACATCTGGGCCATAGCTGTTGTGCAGATTTCTACTCCCCGAAAGACTGAGTTTGCCACTATTAAAATCTTTTGCGGCAGTTTGGTGATGCTGTAACCTGCTCTTACTTGTTATGTTTTGTGTAAATAAATATTAAGTTTTTCGTTACTTCTGACCTGCTATTTTTAGACCACTCGGATACCATGCCAGTTGGACACGTTTCTGTATCAGTACACACAATACAGGTAGCCCTCCTACAGCATGGTACCTTACAACACGGTTTCGCTCTAACACAATTAAAAAATTGCGAAAACCATTGTTCAACACTGTACTTCAACAGCACTAGATAACATGATTTTTGTTTCGCACATTTAAAAACTAAATTACCTTAAAATAATGACGGGAGGAACAATAAACTATAGTGGCTTTACATGAAAATGTATAAACAAATTATAATTTATTCATTTATAACTCTATAAATTCATAAGAAGGCCTAAGCTTAGCTGAAAATCTTGAATCATTTTCCTTGAATGCAGACCCTTCTACTGAAAGAAGCCGAAAATTCAAAAGGGAGCTGCAAAATTGTCTATCTCCATACTGTGAAATCTACAATGACCTTGTAAGAACCAGCAAACAAACCAAAATTACAGATTTTTTTAAAGAGGATAGAAGGTGCAAATAATCTAAATGAAGAAAAAGGTTCTGAAAGTGAAGGCGACATCATTCAACCAAAAACATGTTCTTGTTTGATTGTACTTAGCAGTGATTAGGAAGAAGTTTATTAAATTAATGTCACATTAAATAAAAATAATATTTTTTGTTGCTTTTCGTTTTGTGTCATATATACATTTATATTTTTAATAAAAATTAACTTGCTTATATGGAATTTAAAAAAATTGTTTTTTATAAGTTTTCGGAACGTAACCCCCTTTTTTGTACTGTCTCTGGGTCTCATATAACATGGTTTCACACAACACAGCATTTTCTAGGAACCTATCTACCGTGTTATAGGAGGGTCACCTGTATATTAATTTGCAAAAAGTTTATTATTTTTTTAATCAGAAGTTTTTTCCACAACCCTCTTGGCAATAATTTTCATGTGAGGCTGTAACTGTGCAAACTAATTTCATTTTAAAATTGTCTATCATGCAAACATATTTTAAGGAATTTTTACAGGTTATTAAGAAATATGCAATAGTTTTGGGTTATCATTTGAAATATAGTATTGGAAAATATAAGAAAAACCTGATAAAATAAGTTTTAGTTGTTTAATCCAAAGTAAACTGAAGAAATTGTTAATTATGTGTTAAAAAACTAGATGAATAAATTTTTCCAGAACCGACAGGTCAGGATAATACTGAAACCTTGCCAGAACAAGACAAAGACGCTTCACCATCAGAACCACTCGCTGTAGCTTCAAGTTCTGAATCTAGTCACATAACTATATCTTCACCTATTAAATCTAGTAAGTAATTTTCTATTATTAAAGTTATTTAAATTTGAAAACCTCAACAAGGCTCTAGTATTTTCTTTTCATTGATGAACAGTTCTTTTCTTTGATTCTACTAATGCTATGCCAGTTTAACCCTTCAGCGGGGACTCTAATTTTTGGAACACTAGCAGGTGCACATGGCACAAAGTGTAACGTCTCTTTCAACCTCAATTATTCCTTTTGTAATAAACTTTTTTTTTCAAACTGAAAATAATAATTCTGCATTTCATGACAAGATATAAAATGTTGATAATATTGAGATATATTTATAATTAAATGACAGAGAAGGCAGAAACAATCGCCTCATTTTAAAACAGTCCAGTTTATTGGATCTCAGGACAACTGGCGAATTTATTCTTATTATGTACCGAAAAAAAAAAAAACAGTGAGATTGTCCATCTTCGTGACAGGATACGATGTAATAGCTGCACATTGGATAAACTACATCAATTCCTGCTTTTGACGTATTGTAATCCAGTATAATCACTGGTTTACCACGGTTAAATCATGACTAACAATGAATGGAAAGGAATACAAGGGTCAGAAAATCAGACCTGCATTAGAAAGGGTGTAGCTATCAATAGAAACTGCTTAGAACATTCAAACCTTACTTTTAAAACAAACCATTTAAAATAACGAAAATGTTGCACTTTGTACCTGGCCGTGCCCGCTGAAGGGTTAAATATTCAAACAATGTAGCTGGATTTTCATTTTATGGAAAGAGAGAATGTATTTAAATTATTTTGTAATAATTAACTTACTTTTCTTAATCTTTAGTCAGTTTGATGCTATATTAGTGAAGAATACATGCTTACATTTTCTCATTCTGAGATTACTGAATCTTAAATCATCCATGAATATATGAGGAATATCATGGTTGTGTTAAAATTGAATTATTCAATTTGTCACAATTGTACCTTATTTTGATGTTTAAAATTATAATTATGTTTATTTTCATTAATCATCACAAAATTTACTTGCATTCTTTTAATGAATTTAATATGCTGTTTATTTTATTTAAAATGCAGACTCTAATAAATCTTGTCGAAAGGCTAAAGAATTACGACGGGAAAGAAAGCTTCAAAAGCTTTTAAATAAAGGAATTTCTGCTGAGGAAGCAATGTCATCTATTCAGGTTTGAGTTTTTAAACATTTTGATTATTAAAATATTTTTTCGCTTTGAACAATTTAGAGTATATTTATTTGAAGATTTCTTGGAATTAAATTTGGTGCTGACTTCAAACACAGTAGCCGTACCAAGGAATTATAGGAAGGTTAAAGGAATAGCAGGGTTTTTACAGTTTCTGATTAGGTTCTTGAATTAAATTTTCCTTTACTGGGGCTTTGGAATATTCTGGAAGGTTGACCATTGTTTCCAGAAAATTCAGAACTTTATCGATGAGATTCTGGGTATTTTGTAAATTTTCTTGAAAAGGTAGGAGAATGGTTTCAGATTTGTTGTCTTAATTTCTTTTACTACATATACAGAAATTTTTATTGTAGAAATTGTTTTGAAATTGTAGCTTAAGTGATCATCTTTAGCTAGGTTATGTGCTGCCATCCTTGTCCTTAACAGGAAGGACAGCTCATATTTGTTATACATCTGTTTTCAAATCCCATACTGCCATCCCCAATGTTATTTTGACGAAGTGAGTTCAACATAATGTTTGAGTATGGAATTGAAATGGAAGTTGTCCCTTTTCTTACCTGCAGTTGGGATCAAATTAGGGCCCGAGGTAGCCTTGTGGTAACTTTTTGGGCTTGTAACTGGAGTGCTCAGTTCAAATCCTGATAAACACCATTAAATACCTTTATATCTAGGCAGAATATGGGTGTGTTAAATCCTTAAACCAGAAAGTCCTACAAGTTTAGAGGGTGGGAGAAGATACAAGCCCTCCAGATGTTGTCCCCTAGAGCAGTGCTCCCCAACCTTTTAATCGCCGTGGACTGGTCAATGTTTTAAACAATAAACTAATTTAAAATAGTAACAAGATTTCTTCTGTTACAAAGGTATAAATTAGCACAAAACCAAAAAAGTCTCACTAACCCGAGAGAAATACACCACAGTAAATAAAATGGAAATAATTTAATGTTCCTTGGACGGCCTGGTACCATTTGATCCACGGACCGGTACTGGTCTGCGGCACGGGGGTTGGGGACCACTGCCCTAGAGGGTGCGGTCAAACTTGAGGTAGTGCTAGAGGGATGTGTTGTTTCACCTATATGATGCCCCCATTGGAAGCAACCAAAAATTCTCATGGATTAAGTGTGGATGTCTTCATTCACAAGTATCCAGCATTAGCAATAAAAAAAAAAAGTTGATCAAAGTTTTAAAATTGTGTGTATGTAATAAAGTCCATCTAATTGATCAAAGATAAATACAACATTACAGTCGAACCCCGTTGTAATGAACTTTAAGGGACCAAAGGTTTTGTTCGCTATAACCGGTGGTTTGCTATATCCAAACCATTAAGAAAACTGTTAGAGTTCACAAAATGTATAACTCTTTAGTTGCTATGTGTATTCAATAATGATGTATTAAAAAATCATAAAATCGATTAAAAATTATCATTAATGAATTAAATTGACTAAAATCAATTACTTTAAACCGACACAATACTAATTAAATTAACTAAAAATGAAGGCAAATGGAAATAATTAATTTTACCTTCAATTGTTGCTCACTGTTTTGATACAGAAATAATCAGTAATCTTCTACTGACGTGATGCCGATTTCAAAGACATTTTATGAATTTCTTTTGTCCAATACATCAAATGACTCCAATACTCTTTCTTCCACTGGTTTGTGTAGACAAAAACTTATTAATGACACGCATATCTGCTGTAGCATCTGAGATGCTGAGTATTTCGTCTTTTATGTGCTCTTCTTCATTAACATCAGATGCAGAATCTTCGATTTCAGAATAATTTATTTTAATTCCTTCCACAGTCTTCACCAGTCGGATTTTCACATATAATGATTTCATCATCACATGTTTCGAACAATTGCATGTCACAATCTGATAATGATGAAATTTTGTGCTTTTCTATCCCCATTGCGATAGGTAAATCTTCATCATCTTCTTTAACATTCTTTGCTTCTTCAACATTCTTAAAAGTTTAAAAATTTAAAAAAATTCAGAAGTCAACTGAAAAAAAAGTTCATTATAGCCGATTCTTAAGATTTTGGAGTTTTGCTATAAAAGGATAAATTAGCAATAAATACAATAGGAAAATGGCAAATTTTCGTTCGTTATACACCGGGTTCGCTATAACGGGGTTCGACTGTAATACTAGCAATGAAGCCTGCATATGATATAGTTGAAATTGAGTTGAGGCTTTATTAATTTTTGCTAATTTATTGGTTAAGAAATAGTTTATGGCATTCTGTAAAAGTTCTGGAATAATTTGAAAGGGAAGCATCAAATGGGCTATGTGATCTGGTTAGCCTTTTTCAGAAGGCCAAAATTGGTCTAACTACTAAGCTGATCTCTCTTTATGTTGAATTACGTAAAATAAAGTAAATCCAAATCATATACTTTTTTACCTTTGTGTGATTAAAAAAAAAAACGTTGCTGTCATTTGGTTCAGTAAGTTCACTATTTTTTAAAATTTTTTCTCCCATCGTTACTATATTATCATCTAATAAGGCAGAGCCCCGCAACCTTTTATCTTTCATGGCACAAAAACGTTTTTTTCATTAATTCTGCGGCACACCACAAGAAAAAGCTTGCAAATATATAAATTACAATAAATACGTATATGTTTTTATTAGATAAAAAAACACAACAAAATAGCTCTATGTATCAAGATAATTATAATCATTTAAGTTTTATATAAATCATTTTGAACTGTACACCATCACAAGTACAAAAATATAAAATTATAGTTTACAAGTAAAAAAAAATTTCTCTTTAAATTTTTATATTAAAATTTGGTTTTTGGTCTTTACTTAAGCCTAATAAATCAAAGTTAATTTAAACATAACTAATTTATTAATGAGATATTTGAGATTGTTTTGATAAATGTGCATTTTATGTTTGCACGTTCCATATTTGGCTCTATAATAGATAGAGCTACAGATCATGGTCAAGGCCCTTTAAATATGATCGTTTGTCATTTTCAATTAGAACCAGTGTCGAAAAACTGTTCGCATAAGTATGTCGTAGAA
The DNA here is from genome assembly GCA_907164885.2 of Dolomedes plantarius. NCBI lineage: Eukaryota > Metazoa > Arthropoda > Arachnida > Araneae > Dolomedidae > Dolomedes > Dolomedes plantarius. The sequence continues at coordinate 114,413,284 of OU015503.1, read as the reverse complement.
AATTGGAGTAAAATTGCAATGGCCTTGTCAAAAATTTGTGGATATTCTTTCTTAACTGAAATCCAGAAATATGACACTTGAGCATACATACAGTGTATGGCTAACAACATGTTTTTGTTTTGTGTATAATTTCAACCCAGAAAAATTACATATTAACAAAAAGTTAGAGGAATGTTTTACTTAGAAAAATTTCTATTTAATACGGTAGTTAATTTTTTAATTATCATAATAGATAAAATCACCTCGGCACACTAGTGTGCCACAGCACAGCGGTTGCGGAGCACTGTAATAAGGGACACAGTACAACCTCCCAAATCCGGAATGTTTTAGTAAATGGCCAATTTTACTTTTCCATTTTACCGATTGGTGTCGTTAACAAAATGATCGGTAAAAATATGCGCTTCTTTTCAAAGAAGTGACAGCAGTGATTTTGAAGGCTTTCAAGTATCTGGGAAAGTAGCTGAAATAGCAGAGTTAGTAGAATGTGCAAATAAAGGCAACGTTAACTTGGATAAATCGGACATACAGGAAGTTTTAGACATTGAAAATGTGCCGATCGTCGGTTCTCTGAGCGATTCTGAAATTATTGATAGTGTGGTAAATAACAAAGGTTATGATGACAGTGATCGTGAAAGTGATTCAAAATGTCAATGGAAGACCTGATAAAATCATTTGATAAAACAATATTAGGCTTAGAACACTGGAATTTTATCTCGGAACATGAAATTATGGCACTATGTAGGCTTCGAGAAAAAAAAAATTCTAATAAGCTGAAACTAAAGCAACAGACATTATTGACTGAAATGTTTAAATTATAATGTAATTATATGTTCTGTATTTAGGTTTATTAAATAATTAAAACAATTTTACATGTTTGTTTTTTAAGTGTTTATTTTTTTCTCCTAAAATTTTGTAGTGTTATTTAAAAACCTCTCAAATCTGGAAAATTCTCAAATCCGGAATTACCATGTCCTGAATGATTCCAGTTTTGGGAGGTTGTACTGTACTAAAATGATTAGAGACAACCCTCATCCCCTAGAAATAATTAGAAGAAAAAAAGGGGAGAAAAGGGTAATTCCAGTATTATACCATCAACTACTCATGAAATAAAAATATCTTCACAAGAAATTTGGCTCCCTCCCTCCAGAAATGTATTAATTCATTCTTTTGATCATTCTGCTGTTAACTTTTGTATCATTTAAATCAGTGAGCAAAAACAGAGATTTTTAAAAATTGCATATCAGGTGATCTCTTATGGTAGAATCTTAAAACACTGTAGGTAAGAGGAGTTATTCAACTCAGTAATGGTAAATGATTTGCAATATCATCTCTACTGCTGAAAGTATCTTCAACTAGCCACTGTGCAACCAGCATGGTTCCTTTTAGTTTTATATTTTCTTTGTAAGACAACTCAACTGAAAGTAACATATGTATGAAATGTTATCATTACCTCTCATCATAAATATACGTTGTTAAGCTGATTCTAAAACATTGCGATTAAAAATGTGAATTTCCATTACTTCTGATCTGAGTTGAAGATAAGACTGAGGAACTCAACACCAATGATTTTAAAAATAATATCCCTCTCTGTATGTACTATTTTTCAAAATTAAGATATGCACACTTTATCATTACATCAAATAAGAAATTGTAGGGGAAAATTTTTTTCACTTAAAAATGGAGTAAAAATTCAGCAAGTATTAAAATATGTGAATTTCATCACTCTCTGTATGTACTATTGTTCACAATTCAGATATCCACACTTAATCATATCAAATAATAAATTGTTGGGAATATTTCTTCACTTATAATATGACGTAAAAATTCAGCAAGTACTGAAAAAAGTGTAGAAAATTAACTATTACTAGCTCTTGGTTTCTATGCCGGCGACTGTTAAGCTTAACTTCGTGATTATTTATGCTCTCTCTTAATGAATTATTTCTTCTTCGCTTTCTTTCTTGAGACTGTTCTCAATTTTCACTTGATTGTGCAACTCGCTTTCGAGCATTACTGATTTCAGTGCATAAATCCATGTTGACATGCAGTTGCAAATTGCAGACAGCCGCTAATATTTACATCTGGTAGTTGCAGCCATTGCCATTCAGAGTGTAGAAATATCGTCAATTTTTGTGCCGCATACCTTATGCATTTTATATATATAGATACTTATCCAGAAAGTTAACATATTAGTTGAATTACTTTTTCTATGGTCTGTTTATGTTTATTTTGTATGTTTGTCTGTCTTATACTTTAGTAGTTAAGCTGATTCATAAATGAAATTACTATTATAAAGTTCATTAAAGCATCAATATGAATTTATTCTCTTCTAGAAGAAAAACTGTGAACCTAAGACTATTGAAAGTTTTCTTGCAGAACCATTTCCTTTAGAACCTGCTTATAAACTAGAGGTAACAAAGCTAAAAGTATCTGTTTTCTACTCCTATCAAAAATAAAATTACCTATTTTTTTTTATCTATTTATGTTTTATATTTGTTCATGAGATTAAATTTTATGTTGTAGCTCAAAACCAGTGAAGAATTTTAATGTAGAGTGATTGAATGCGTGAATTACAGTAGTATATACTTCTGATTTTTATTTTTAGGGGAAAAAAAAGTCTTTCTCTCTGATAAATGTAGTTTTCTCTAATTTCTCAGCAGCTATTTAGTTGTGTTACCCCCCCCTTTTTTTAAGTATTTTAAACTTAAAATTCTGATTGCTGTCATCTATTACCTATTTGATAGTGCAACTTTGCTACCTGTAAATTTTTTGTGTGTTTTCCTGTTCAAACTGCTTAGCATGAATATATTAGAAACTAGCTGAATACCCATGCTTTGCTACGGAGTACATTCAAATTAAATACAACAGTCAATGTATGAAATTAATGCCAAAAAAAATATATATATTTATAAGAAAATCGTAATGGATATTTTTATAGCCAAAATAATGTAGAAGAAAATATTCAAATTAAATCTAATAAAACATACTAAAAAATATAGTACAGTTAATATAGTAAAGTTTAAAGAACATTTCTTTTACTGTATTTTAATTTTTTTTTTTTTCGGATAATGTCCAATCGTCTGCTGCATTAGCAAGAAATTTTTTTTGTTTGTTTTTTGTCTATTTCGTTGTTATGCACGTGATGCAAAATTAGTTTAAAGTTATTTAATAAATTAAATTCTAAAAATTAATCTTTAAAAATTCACCAAAAATCAGAAAATGGAGGTAAAGATTCGAAACGATTTCATTTTAAAGGAGTTTTTATGATATTTCTCATGATATAAATTTTATAACCCTCATATTATTATTTTAAATGCAAACTTTAAAAAAGTTACAAAAACAGCTCAAAAATTTAATTTAAAATAATCTAAGAAGAATTTTTCAAAAATCTTTCTTAATGCACCCTTACACTATAAGAACAATCACCATGCAAAATTTCATCCCTTTAGGTCCAACGGTTTGGTCTGTGCATTATCTGTCACTCAAGTCAGTTACGGAACTGTTTTATATATATAGATTAGAAAGAACTAGGTATACTGTGGTTTGTATACATTCATTAAAATGAGAACATCCTCTTAAGACTGTGAAAATATGTTTCATAAATCACAGTATAAAACAAGTTTCAACAGCAATTTTCAGTGGTTTTTTTCTATAAAATGATAATTTTTGCATTTGACAGTAAATAAGAATGAGAGGAATAGAACTTTTAGACCTACTAGCAAATTTACTAGATTGAGACAGCACACTATTTTATTCCTCTGTATTAACCATTTATAGAGAATAGTAGATTGATTGTCAAATAATGCTATACATTTCTCAATTTGTATACATATAGCATGAAATGGGCATTTTCTTCAATTTCTTTTTTGACAGTTTTTAGTGTTCATTTGAAAAAATATTTGAAAGACATGTTAGAGAGAATTTTTAACAGTGCTTCTTTTTGCAAATTCATGTAGTCTTTTAAAAGAACATTGTTTGAAATGAATGCTATTAAGAGTCTTGAGAAAGTTTCATATGATATTAACAGTTCAAAGATGCAAGCATATAACAGTATTAACAGTTCAAGTGTCATGAGCTTTATTGATCCTTTTAGAATCACTCCAAATATGATCAAAATAACTCATCGTACCATTAAAAAGACAATGAATTACAATTGAAGCGAGTTTTTAGAATATGCTAACAAAGAACTTCAGTACAAGATATGTTGTCCTGTTTTATTTGTTTACATAGTGTAGTACAGAAGGTTGCTTGCACTTTATGGAATCAATTTTGTAATTTATTTTTGTTGTTTGCATTTTGAGGTAAAAATTTAGCAATTTCAGAATAGTCATCTGCTACTGTTTTCTTTTAATTGGAATGTAAAATAAAAGATTTATTTTGAAAATGGTTCCTAAAATTGATAGATTGCTCGAAGGTTACATAACTGCGCTTTCCGAGGAGAAATATTTGTATCAACAAATTATAAAGTGGTGTAAAAATTGCTGTTATGGCATTTCAAAAAAAGGTATTTATAATATATTAAATTTGAAAGGTGTAAAACATCTAACTGAAAGTAAAAATGAAAACATGACCTCTAAACCTGATCCTAAGACTGTTCGAACGTAGGTAAATATCAAGAAAGTGAAGTCAGTGAAGAAAAACAAATTATAGAAAATTATATGAAAAATATCTAGCTGCTGAAAAATGGAAATTTGTGGTAACACTCGATGAGGCATGGGTGTGAGTGACTGTAATAAAAAAAAGATCAATTTTCTATTTCTCAACTGATGGGAATGACCGTATGAAATGGCTTCGTCAGTGTACAGAAAAGTTCCTAAAAGGATTCATGGTAATTGCAGGATTTTGTTACAACAGCAAATTTAAATTTTAAAAAGTCTCAAGTAAAGCCAAAATTAATTTACTCTACTATCAGCTGAATATTTTAGAACCAATTTTTGAAGAAGAAATTCCAGCCCTATATGGAAAGGACATTGATAAAGTTGAGCTTCACATGGACAAAACCTCTAGTCACACATCTAAATTAACTGCTGCTTGTTTAGCTAAGAAAGAAACAGGAATAAAGTATATCCCATTTAATGAAATACCTGTAAAATCACCTGATGCTTCTCCAATGGACTTTTGCACTTTCGATTTATTAAAATGAGCCTTAAGAAAATGGCCTCCAAGAACACTGAACGGACTTTGGAAAACGTTCCGAAAGGAATGGGGCAAAATTGACATGACAGTACTAAGAAAAAGTTTACTTTCATGGAAAACTTCTAGCTAGAGCTATTGTCAAGAGCCATGGCTATCAGATAGAAGCAAATCGCCACATAAAAAACGACATTTATACATAAAACTATCAAAATCATTTCCATTAAGTGCGAATGACCTTCTGTATTATGACTAAGGTGTCTACAATTGTGATACAATTATTTTTCTTGTTCTTATAAGAATTTAATGTGTACATAAGTTTTTTTTTTTAAATTTCAAAACAAAATGTTTTCAAATATATATATATATATATTTTAATATTAGAATCCAGAAATCAAGAATTTTAGATATTTGCAGCAGCATTTTGAATGTGCAGTATTAAATTTTTATCTCAGGTTTTTGGATATAATGTTGTATACTATTCTAAAATTATTTGCAAGTATCTAAACATACATCCAGAATTTTAGATATTTGTAGCAGTATTTTGCATTTTGAATGTGCAGTATTCAATTTTTTTTCTCAGGTTTTTGAGTATAATGCTGTATACTATTCTTAAATTATTTGCAAATATCTAAAATTCTGGTTTTCATCAAGAATTTTAGATATTTGCAGCAGCATTTTGCATTTTGAATGTGCAGTATTCAATTTTTATCTCAGGTTTTTGGGTATAATGCTGTATACTGTTTTTAAAATTGTCTGCATTACATGGTAGAGTTTTCAGCTTCCAGAGAATATGTAGTATCATTTGTTTAGTCTTCCAGTCACTTACTGAGTGGAAACCTTATCTAAAAGTGGTATCCTGAACTTTATTTATTTATTTATTTATTTTTTTTTTTTTTGGGGGGGGGGTACCTCCTACATCTTTATATATTATCATTTTGTTCATGAAATATTTGAAAATTAATTATGAATATTTTATACCTATTGTTTAAATTATGCTTTATTTTCCTTAGAATAGTTACTCATGATTTTAACTAAATTTATATAATTAACACAATTAAAAAACAATTATAACAAAGTTTCAGGCTCAAATATTAAACAATATTTGAGCCTGAAACAACTTACAAGTATATTTAGACCAGACAGATATACTTTTATTTCTTCCTTATGTGATTTTAGTTCTGTTGCTGTGGCATTCTGTGGTACCCGGTATAAAAACCACTGATGTAATTGTTTAGAAGTAAATTGCTCTTTTGATGTAGACCTTCACCATACTCATAATAATAGTTCCATGTGGTTACCTCTTCATTTACAAAACATGTTTCTGCAAGTGATTTAAATAAGCGTTTGCTTATAAAAAGGAAAAATGCTCAGCATAATGAAATAGAAGTTTAAAAAGAGAGTAGAGGGAAATGTGGGTTGCCTCAATTTTAAGTGATCTTTTATGCTATTAAATGACTTTTATTGATGTGTGTAATGTGTTATATTTTTGAAAAATTCTACACATGTTTAAACTGGAAAGTACCAATGAAAGGTAGTTTTATTTTGCTTTCAGCTTCGGTTGGTTCCATCATCTTTAGGAAACCCCCTCTTTTCACAAACATTTGAAGAATCTTACTCTGTATATAAAAAATATCAGATGGCTATACACAAGGACCCACCCGAGAAGTGTTCAGAAAATCAGTATGTTCGTTTTTTGGTGAAAAACCCATTTCAGGTAAAATATTTGAAGTTACCAAGAACTTTACTTTTGAATAGATTTTAATGAAACTCAAAGCTTTGTTTCCTGTTATGAATCATTTGCACTTCTTACAGCATGTTCATTTACACATGTTTCAAGTAAATGTTTTTTTCTGTTAAATGTGTAGTTTTGTATGATAACTATTTAATAATCTAGCAAAGCATATGATGCCATCCATACACTTTGCATTATATGATATCAATAGCTTATTATCTAACTTTTATGTTTAGATAATTATTTCTACCCTTCCAAAAAGATTGTTTAGTATGTATAATCAAATACATTTTTATTTGAGTTTTTGTGATAAGAATGTTCATAAATACTAGGTAGTAAATATTTACATATATTCAATTAATGTAAATAAGGCAATTTTTGTTTTTATGAAATATGTAAATTGCTCATAGTTTAAAATTCCTCTCATAACAACAGTTTTCTGGGATAAATTATAAAATTTCTCTGTTTTAATATATTAGAGAGACCTTTATTTCATGAGAAATGTAACTGAATATTAAATATTATGTTTCGTTTGCTAGTCTTAATAATAGATGAATTGCATTTTCTAAAGACTGTTCTTCGGATGAAATCTCTGCACTGTGTGCTCATCTTTGTTGGATATTTTAAAACTATTAATATTCTGACAACAAAATATTGTAAGAGATGTATACATATTTAAACCCTAGGATTGATAACATCCTGAATTGTTCATACATTTATTTTGCCTATCATTGAGTTGTAGATCTGATTTACGGCAAGCCTAATTTAATTCTCTTTTAAAACAAAATGTAGAGTACTGAGCAAAGCAGTATTTTAATTATGGAAGTGTTGTCAGTTCACATGACAGTAGTCAGCTATGAATGAGAATCATTACATATTTATCCTAAATTCATGCATGAGATTCACCCTCTGTGTCAAGTCTAAGTGGTTGTTTTTGATTTAAATATCATTGTTTAATATACATAAGAATTTAAGACAGAAATATGTTAACTGAGGATTTACAAATGTGAGTTAGAAAATAACTGATGTTAAGGAAAAAATATATTATACTTCTTTTCAACCATGTACTTTTATATCATGGTATCTTGCAGTTTATGAAACTCAGAAAGCCCCTTCTTATGAAAGGAATATTTAGGCGGACTTCCCATATTTGCTTTTGTGTTTTACTCACTTAGTGATAAGCTATAAAAGTAGCTTTTTATATTGAAAAATATTTATTTTTAGTTTGAAAATATTGCATTTTATTATAATTTTAATATTGCAATTTCTCTGCACCTAAGTCTGTCTTGAAACACAATTTCATATGTATATTTGAGTAAGTTGTATTTTTATTTTTATTTTTTTCTGGTAGCTCTTTAGTTCTTGGTATGTTTTTTTGCCTGAATTTCAGGTAATGTTTAGTATTTGACTAGATTTGATTTTCAAGTCATTTTACGCTTTCAGATATTTTATTATTAATTATAGTGTACAGAGTCATGCAAGAGCTCACTTACAAAGGTAAGTTGTTCGAAAAATGGGAATAAATGCTGTTGGACATTTCTTGCTAATTTGAAAAAAACATTTCTGATCATTAAAATCCCAAGAGGCTTTTGTTTGAAAATAATTTTTAGGAGCCAGGATGCAGTAGCTTTGTAAATTTATCCTGCTTGGATATTGTCTGTATTTTTATTCATCTTTTTGAAAGTATTTTTATGTAACTGAATGGTTTTATACTTCAGGTTTTTGAAAAGATTCTGCTTAGGGAAAAATTTTGTAATTAGTAGATCCGAGACTGAAACTTGATGAACTCCAGGGCTTCCTGAGACCTCAGATTTAGAATTGTTGTTCAAGAGTGATAGATTTTTATGTCATGTGATATTTAAATGAGCAAAAAATTATCTAGTTTTATTTAACATTATATAAAAATTTGCAAAAAGTTTTTTTTTGTAAGGCATTTCAAAGTTCATCTTTTTCATATGTGTTAGTTATTGATAATTCATTTCTTTGAGCAAAATTAGCCCAAGCAATTCTGTTATTTTGTATTGTGTAATGTACAAACATTAACCTAGAATTGACTGTGGCTAGAAAATATCTTCCTTTTGCAGTTTCACTGTACCAAAGTCATTACTTGGATTCAAAAATTTTTGCTTAGAATTCAAAAATATTTGATAGATATTTGTCTAGAATTTGAGAATTTAAAATATTTCTATGTACAAGTGTTGCATTGTTTTTTTTTTTTTTTATGTGTGAAATGATGTTGATTTGTAGTTTAAAGGCAGGCTAGTATCTTTTCCAGTTTGGGTTGGATTTATAAGAATAAGAGTTAAAAAAATACTTTCTTTGAAATTCTTGCTCTGTTGAGTTATTAAATCTAAACATTTTGTGTTCAAATTTTACTTTCTTAATTTTCTTTAATTCTGGATTGCTTTATTTGTTTTACTTTACAGTCTTTTTAGCTGTTGATTACTTCTTTTGTAACCCAGAATGAGCCAGTCATTCAAAGCTTTTAAATACTTCATTTTATAATATAAAACCTAGTATGATGTGTTCAAACTTTCAAGATCTCCATTTATTTGTAAGCTTTTACAAATTGTAATTTATCTCTTTAAATCTGTGGTTGTGGGTTTCTATTGTGAACAAACTTAGACTACAGACTCTCCAAATTAATGGTTGCAGAATAAATGGTCCTTGTGTTATATTTCATGAAGTAAGAGGAAATGGAAAATATATTGTTGATCTCTTGGAAAGGATATGAAGAGGACGAATAAAATTCATTCACTACATATGAACTCAACAGAAAAATTAACTTGCATTTAATATAAGCTTACTAACTTTTTTTAAACCCGGATACAAAAATTTAAAACATATAGGATTAGTTCAGAATTAATGTCTCTTGCAAATAGTCAAAAATTGTTTGTGTTAATAATTTTTTTTTCTGGCATATATTAAAATAAAATCTTCCCCTTGTAATGAATGATGAAGGAAAACACAACGCCTCTTGGCAGTATTAGAGGAATTTTGGCAAGTTTGGCAACATCTGGAGAGTCAATCAGATTTGACCTAGGAGGCGTTGTTGTCATTTCTGGTTCTAGAACAATCCAGAATGTCGCCAAACATATATAAGCAGCCCAAACTTTCCTCTCAGTCAGTCAGTCTCCAGCTCTTTTACTAGTAACATGTTGTGCTATGTAATCCATGTTTTCTTTTTTTTTTTATGTTCTTTTGCCGTTTAGTAAAATGTTGTGTTTTGTGGCCCATAGTTTAAAGTAAATAAATTTTGAGCTAGTCAATGATTATTTTATTATTATTATTTTTGCTAACGAGTTACAAAAATGATGCCCAACTCATGGCCTGAAAAAATGACTGCTAGTCTCAAAAAGGAATAGATTGCTTCTTCAGATTTTTTGTTTATCGAAGTTTGTTGCTGCTAGCAATATGAAATCAAGCATATTTATAATGGAGTAAATATTTCTGTCAAATACCAGATAAGTTTTGATATCCTTTCATTGTTTATTTATCGAATGTTTGACTTTATTGAAATAAAGTATTAATGACTTAATTTAAAGTTTGGACCATAGATACAAATGCTTTATATTTCTTCATGCTAACTCATAATTTATGCACGGATTTGACTCATGGTTTGGGGTGCCAAGAAGAGCATCGTAGCTGGTGAATTCATATTTTTTGTCTTAAAGTACATATTTTGTTTCAATGTTAAAGTAATTCCTGATAAAATAAGTGTTGCAAATTTAAAAGAGAACTATTAGTGAATTTAACTCCATCATACAAAAGTCTTAACAATGACTTATCTTGCCAAAGCCCGAAAAATTTTAAAAACACTGGCTTTAGAATTAGGTCTTCAAGTAAGAACTTTTTAAGATACCATAATTGATACTAAGGTACAAGAAGAACATGAACGGAAAGAGGTATATGAATATCAACGAAAAAAGGAAGAACTTTTATTAGAGTTAGAATGTCTGAAGCTAAGTACTACTGCTTTTGCTTTGAACTCTAGCACAAGTGTCACTGAAACTATAAATATTAATCTCCTCATTCCACAATTTTTAGAAACATCTGTTATCTCAATTTATCTACAACTCTTTGACAATGCAAAAAATTTAAGGTAAAGGAAGCCAATTACATCATGCACCCTTTACCTCTTTTCAGAATAAATTCTATGAGAACTAAATAACAAATTAGAAGATTATAAGCACATCAAACAGATTCTACTTCAAAGGTTCAAACTGAATGCTGAATCTTTTTGAATTAATCTCATTATGTACCAGAGAGAACCTGAAACTCTGTGGAAAGATTTTGCGTACGATTTGAGCAATTACTTGGAAGAATGACTACATAGTGGAGAAGTTCAAGATTTTGAGTAACTTAAGGATTTGGTACTCACTGATCATATTAAAAGAAGAGTTTCTAGGGATGTTAAAGATCATTTTGTAGACACTTGGGGTAAAATCATAAACTCTGGAATTGGTGCAAAATTTCGATGACTACAAAGCTATACAAGTAAAGACGACAAACTACAAAGTTCACCCAGTCGTGAGATGGAGCCCATTGGCTTCAAAGACATTTAATCCTCCCAGAACAAGAACTGCAAATAAATAAAATGAAGTGCCTAGAAGTCCAAAAAATAGTTTACAATCGGGAAGCACGTCAAAGAGGGGAAAGCTGATCCCGTTTAGTCTTCTATGGATGTGGAAAGCCTGGTTTCATCAAGGCAAAGTGTCCAGAATGCAACCCTTCTTAAGGTGTTGATTTGTACCTCTTTGTCACTGTTCAGGTTAGAGCACTTGCAACAGCAACCAGAAATACTGTATTCAAGATGAGCATAAATCGTGTCTCTGGTACTGCATTTGTAGACAGTGGCGTGAGTCATTCTATCGCTGGTGAACTTCTTTACAATATCCTTCTCCAACAGGGAGCTGTTTTTGAAAAATCAACATTAAGAGTATCCTTTGTCGATGGACTGTTGTCTGAGAAAGAAGTCCTGCATTCCAATCAATTTGTTGTACTGGAAGGCAGAAAGTTCAAAACTTCATTTGTTGTTTTGTACCTGACACCAAAAATAATTCCACTTAGCTTGGAATTGACTTTCTCCATAGAGCAAGAGTAGTATTGAATCTCCAAGAGAACAACTGGTATTTCTGTGACAACCCTAGAAGTACTTACAATTTAGTAAAGCCTCATCAAAATACAAATGTCAGTGCAGTACCTTTCATTGTAAATACATGTCAATTACGTGAAAATGAACAACTTACCCCACCGCAGTGGGCTGAAACAGATGCATTGCTCAACAAATATCAGTCTGTCTTTGAAGTAGGGGGAGAAGCTACTCCCTTTATTGAACATTCTATTAACACTGGAAATAATCCACCTATTTTGGTGCCTCTGTATCGAATGAACCCAGCTAGAAAAGAATTGATGAAGAAAGGATTAGATTTTCTGCTAGAGTAAGGCATCATAGAAGAGTGTGAATCACATATGCATCTCCTGTTCTCTTGATTCCGAAACCCAATGGCAGTATGTAGCTTTGCATTGATTATCGTAAACTCAATGCTCAAACTACTCATGATACTTATCCATTGCCCCGGATGGATGATTTGTTGAATGATGCTAAACTAACACCTTGCATCACGACTATTGACTTGTGTTCAGGTTATCATCAAGTAAAAGTTGCTGATAAAAGATGCCGTAGAGCACCTCAGTATCAACCAGGTGATAAAGTGGGGGGTAACTTTCCATCCCCTCAGTAGTGCTGTTCATAAAGCGACAGCCAAATTCATGTCTAAGAGAGACTGACTATATCTAATTATGACTCGGTATTCTCCCACTTATGAAGTGACCTATCAAAACAATCCTGGTGAAGTTCTTGGACCTTACCATACATTTGCCCTTCGTCTCAGCAAAGACAATGTTACTACTCCAGTCATACGCCTCAGAGTACGAGGTAGGCCCAAAACTGTGAATTCTGCTGGTTCCTCATCAAAAACGATTTCTCGGGACCAGAGGGGGTAACAAATGATGAAGGAAAACACAATGCCTCTTGGCAGTATTAGAGGAATTTTGGCAAGTTTGGCCAAAATTCCTCTGGAGAAGTAATCGAATTTGGCCTAGGAGGCGTTGTTGTCATTTGTGGTTCTATCAGAAATCCATGTTATTTCTGATTCTAGAACAACCCATAATGTCGCCAAACATATATAAGCAGCCCAAACTTTCCTCTCAGTCAGTCAACCCCCGAGCTCTTGTATTAGTAACATGTTGTGCTATGTAATCCATGTTATCTTTTTTTATGTTCTTTTGCCGTTTAGTAAAATGTTGTGTTTTGTGGCTCGTAGTTTAAAATAAATAAAATTCGAGCTAGTCAACGATATTTTGTTATTATTATTTTCTAACATGTTACACCCTTTATATAAATCATCTTTAAGATAACTTTGAATCAACTTTCATGAATGAAGTAACTTTTTTAGAAATATTTCATGAATCTGAGAACATATGAAAAGTGCAAATGATTAGTCATATTTTCCTGCAAAATTCTGGCTATAGTCAACAATCTCATAAGAATTTTATTAATGGGAAGTAAAACGCGATCAGCAAATTATAAGTGTGGTGGGATGAAAGTATAATTCTCTCTTTCCAGTTTGAACTGTGGACTTAGTATGGTTTTAGTGTGTTTTCAATGCAACTAAGCATTCTTTTGATATTCAGTTACGACTTGTGCCTCAAAACTTTGATTCAGATGAATTTGCATCATCATACGATGAGTCTTACAACTTGTATAAAAAGTATCAAATGAAAATTCATAATGATACAGAAGAAGCTTGTGATCAAGATGCATTTGAAGATTTTCTTATTGAAACACCATTTGAGGTATTCTCTAGTTATAAATACATGTTTAAATTTGGCTTTTATCTTTACTCACTGATATTTTTTGTTTTACCTAAGTGTATTAAAATGTGTTACAGTGAAACTTCTCTATGGCGGGTCATGGTTCTGAAAAAAGTGGCAGTTTGGAGGGGTGGCCGTCGTATAGGGGTCAATTTCTATGTGGCAGCCAATAATGGTGCTGAAAAATGTGGCTTTTTAGAGGGGTGACCGACTAGAGAAGTTTCACTGTAATTGTATGTTGTGTAGAAAAAGTGTATTATATATAGCTTAGAAAAATTAATTTGCATGAGTACTTTTTTTTTTCCCAAACTGTATATAATACTAATTTATGAAATGTAAGCTACCAATTATATGTTAATGGTTCTATTTTTTTAAGCTGTATCATTTATGCTTTAAATTTATGATAACAATTGTGTTTATAAGTAATCTTGCTCAAATGTTCTTGCTGTTGTAAATTGCCTCGCTGTTTTTGTCTCTGAAAACATTAAGTTTGGAAAAATAGCTCTTATCAAGGTGTGTTATAACTTTTTTTATTTTAATCAGCGCTTAGATGGTGTTTCTTCATCCGAAACTAGTATCTATGGGTCCTTTCATCAACAGTATCGGCTTAATGACAAATTAATAGCAGTTGGCGTGATTGATGTTTTACCATACTGTGTCTCATCTGTGTATTTCTATTATGACCCTGACTACAGTTTCCTGTCTCTGGGAACGTATGCAGCATTAAGGTATCTCTTTTAATACATTTTTGAAAAAAAAAATACTCTTATTTGTTTCTGCTGTTAATAATTAGCTAAAAGTTTAGTTAAAATGTCATCTCTATATGTTAATGATATAGTCTTGGAAAACTTAAATTATGTTACCATATTGGATAAGGAGGAATTTATGCATCAATTTAACTTATTTTTTTCTGTTAGTTGAAAATACATTAAGGTATGTTAGGTTCAATTATGTAATTACTAGCTGAATACCTGTACTTCGATACAGAGTACATTCAGATTAAATACAACGGTTAATGTATGCAATTAATGCCAAAATATATATATATATATGGTGATCTATGATAAAGCCACTGATTATTCCTCCTTCTGTTTCATATGGATTGTACGGTGTCTAAGTATGTTTATTGCTCCGATCATACTTATTAGAAACAATCCATTGGTTTTTAGACAGTATCGGCACCGCTGATAAAAAGATACTGTCTAAAAACCTATTATTCACTTATCTAATCATATTTTTCACTTATCTTTTCACATTTTTGGTTCCTGGCTGTAGTGGTTTATGGCTTATACTGGTTTTTCACTTACAACTTTGTCTAATATATATATACAGAGGCTGTTCACACATTTTTTAGACGACGTATATTGTATTCACAAAACTAAATTACTTAAAATTCTTGTGTTTTAAATGTTCTATTTGACATCCCTTATTCTGAACAATCTTTCGACACCGCAATTTCCAGGATAATAATGCCTTTTGAAGTGTCAGAAGAGATATTCTATCCCATTCCTCCTGAACAGCTTTCTAGAGTCCTGTAAGGGTTTTGGGACGACGATTGGATAATGCAGATTTTAAAAGTCCGAAAGCACAAAAATCCATAGGTGATACATCGGGAGATTTAGTAGGGATATCAATGAAGGGTATGGCCTTGATACCAGTTTTTTGTTCCATTTCTTTTAGGAAATTTACAGTGGATTTTGATGTGTGACTGCTAGCTTTGTCCTGATGGAGTCTCATAGATTGATGGCACTGTGGGTAAAGCGATGGTATTTCATTCAGAAAAATTTTCGATAAAATATGTTCCTGATAGTATTTGGAGTTAATCTTGACATTTTTTTCCACTCTCTTTATTTTTAACTTGCCATTATAAGAAAAACCAGCAACAATCATGAATCCCTTAGAAAAACTTTCTTTCGATTCTTTGAACCATGTACTTAAATTTTTTTCTCCCCTTTTATGATAATAAATGGCTCTTTTTTTGTTGCAATCATTTAAATACACCCATGATTCATCTATTGTGACAATTGTTTTCCATTTTTCTTTGGATAAGTGTTTCTCATATAGAATTCTGCAGTGTGTCCTGCGTTCAGCGATATGATTTGGAAGAAGACGATGCACATTGTGTTTTTTTCACTTTCTTAAGATTTAAATCAATGTTTATCATTTTGTTTACAGTGGGCACTGAGCATTTTAGTGATTTTGCAGCTGTCCTTTGACTAGGGGGATTTTCTTTTAACATTAAGCAACATACCTTTGCAATAGTCGAAGATGTCCGTTTTTTCCTTGGATACTTGTTTGGAATTTTTGTCCCACTTGAGGCTCCAATTTGACGTTTTTTTCCTTTCTTGTTGACGATATTACCTATCGACGGTTTAGATATCACAAAACCATGACTCTCACAACGTTTTTGGATAATGGAGTATGCATATTTCTCTTCGGAAAGAGCATAAATGTAGCCTTCGAACCACTGCTTTGTTAAAAATGCCATTTTGAATAAAAACAAAACTTTCAAGCCGTAGACGATAATTTTGACTTTAAAAAACATAGTACAATTGCAATTATTTCTTTTGCAGCAAACGATTTTTTATTACCGCTTACCAAAATCGTCTAAAAAAATGTGTGAACAGCCTCTGTATATATATAATAAATGCAATGATCAATGTATGCAGTTGGTATAAAAAAAACAAAAAAATATATTTATAAAAAAATCATAAGGGCTATTTTTATAGACAAAATAATGTAGAGGAAAATATTCAAATTAAATCGAATAGAACATATTAAAGAATATAGTAAAGTTAATATAGTAGAGTTTGAGGAACATATCTTTTACTGTATTTTAATATTTTTTTGGATAATGCCCAATCATCTGCCACATTAGCAAGAAAAAAAAGTATTTTTTTGTCTATTTCATTGTTATGCACGTGTTGCAAAATTAGCTTAAAGCAGTGTGGTCCAACCTTTAATTACCTTAGGGCCAATCAAACTTTAGTATAGGAATGTGAGGGTCAGAGACATTCCAGAAAGAAAACGAATTACATATTTTATTCAAAAACTTTTATTAAAATTTATATTAAAAGAAGTTTAATATACCACTTCATTTTACAGTCGAGAAATCAATGTGATGATTGGCACTGCTTTCGGATCATAACGGTCGAAGAGTAAAGCTTCAATATGGCCGTTACTTAAATTTTAAGTAACGGCATTACATTTAAGTCTTACATTTAAGTCATTACATTTTAAGTCTTAAAAACTAAAGCAGTAAGAAGGGTAAACGATTTTTTTCAAAATGTTAAGTATTTTTTTTGTTTTTAAATGTGCTTTCTGAATGTTAATTATAAATTTAACAATTTTTTTGTCTATTTAATTCTTCACATTGTCATATCTGTGATTGTTTCATTTTATTTTGTTGCAGAGAGATTGCCTTAACTCGGGAACTAAACAAAACTTATCCTGATCTACAGTACTATTATATGGGTTTCTATATTCATTCATGCGTTAAAATGAGGTATAAGGTAAGGAAATTCATTGCTTGCAAAGTGTGCATATTTCAGTTCAATATTCAGTTTGATACTCAGAATGTGTTAACTTTTCTTACAGGGTCAGTATCATCCATCCTATTTATTGTGTCCAGAAACATATATTTTTCAGCCTATAGAAAAATGCAAACCAAAGTTAGACATAGCAAAATATCACCGTTTGGAAGAAGATCTTACAAAAGGTGTGTAACTTTTAACAACTGAAACTTATTGTGTTACGATATTAAATATTTAAGCATAAGGATATGCATAAAAATTATAAAATCTATCAATTTTAATAATTTTTTATAACTTTTGCGGTAGGAAATATAACTAAAATAAATTTTAATAGCACTATTGCCTGGTACTTTTTTAAACAAAACTCATTTCTCTGTAGTATTAATGAATTAATATAATCCTTCATAAGGATTTTTTTTTTACTTTTGCATTAAAAAATATACTCTTTATAACTTTATCTCTAACACTTGTTGAATTTTCTTTAAAAAATTTTGTTGAAATTTATATGAAAGTTTAATATAATTGTCTGTGGTTATATTTTTTATAGTGTTTTTTTCTTTCTGTCAGTTCCAAATTCCTCTTAAAAATGCCTGTATTCTATGTTCTGAATTATAACAGATTAAAATGATTGGTCAGTTATAAGCTGTTGCATTAATAATTTTTTTTAAAATGTATATGAACAGTTATGGTAACATAATATAAGCTCTTTAAGTATTTCACTCAACTGTAAATGACTAATAAAATAAATTATTTTGTTGTGAAAACTTTGTGTATTTGATAAGGTATATTAATTTTTCTGCTAAAGATGTAATAGTTAAACAATTCTCCTGCCTACTGATTTATTAAATATCTTGAATGAAAAAGCAAATGTTAAGATTATATTAAAGGTAAGCTAGGGTTGTATCATTGGAATTAATCGGTGGAGAATATTGCCGTCTGATCAGGCTGGATGGAGAAAACTGATTGGGACTGTCTTGCCGTATACCACGCTGTTGTGCTGATGAAGAAAAAGAAGGGTTGTATCATGTATATAGAAGCATTTACAAAACACTAACCTTATAGCGAGCTAATATGACCAAATTGGTTTTATTATCAATGCATTTATTTGGAAAATGTATTTTACATTTATTTTGAAAAGTGGAAGAGTATATCTCACTATATTTTAGTCTATATATATAAAACAATTCTGTAACTGATTGACTGACACACAGATAACGTACAGACCAAACTGCTGGACCTAAAGGGCTGAAATTTTGCATGGCAATTCTTTTATAGTATAGGGGTACACTAAGAAAGATTTTTGAAAAATTATTAGATTTTTTTAAAAATTGAATTTTTAAGCTGTTTTTGTAACATTCTTTAAAGTTTGCATTTTAAATAATAATATGAGGGTTATAAAATTTATATCACGAGAAAGATCCTAAAAATTCCTTTAAAATGAAATCTTTTTCGAATCTTTACCTTCATTTTCTGATTTTGGGTGAATTTTTAAAGATTCATTTTTAGACTTTAATTTATTAAATGCCGATCACGTGGTTTCTTTTCTTTTTGCAATACTTTAAATTATTTGCATCACGTGCATAACAACAATAAATTGACAAAAAAATATTAAAATACCGTAAAAGATGAAAATTTAACCACGAGACTAATTGAGATGGAAGTTTTTTAAGAATTTAATTCAAACTAGTATGTTATAAGGACATTAAACATATAAATTAATTGCATATATTGACCGTTGTATTTAATTTGAATATTTTCTTCTACATTATTTTGTCTATAAAAATATTTATTACGATTTTTTTATAAATGTGTTTTTTTTTCTTTTTTTGGGCATTAACTACATACATTAACCGTTGTAATTTATTTAATTTGAATGTACTCCGTAGCGAAACATGGGTGTTCAGCTAGTTGTTCATAAGTTTATTTAAAAGAATGAATCATTTGACATGAAAGTCGTCGCGAGAAATAAGAATATGATGGTCGAATGGCTGAAACTCTATTCTTCGGAATCCAACTTGGTGGTTCGATATCATTGTTTGTAAGGGTGTTTGCAGCCTTTCGGAATCGGTTAAATGTCGAGTTCGGGTGTTGAGCGTAGTGCTCCAAGTAGCAATGTGATAGCTCATCAGATATTCCTCGAGTTTATGCTGATCAGAATAAACCAAACTATTTGTCATAAATTAGGGATAAGTTAAACAGAAAAGACCATCTTTAAACATCAGTATCCCTTCGTTTCATAATTTGTGATAGAAAATGTTTTTCTTCTCCGAGGGGTGTTAACTAGTTAATGACCCGTCTACTCTCTCAACGATCTGTCATTACCATGTTTTTAATAACTTGCTTTCTTGTTAAATATATATATATATATTTATTTATGGCATTAATTGCATACATTAACCGTTGTATTTAATTTGAATGTACTCCGTAGCAAAGCATGGTTATTCAGCTAGCGTTCTATAAGTAACATGTATGTGGTGTGAGGTATTACAGTGCTTTTGTGTGTCAGAGGTATTACAGTGCTTTTGTGTGTCAACAGGGAGGGAATATTTTAAATACAGTAACTCATTATTATAACAAAAAATGAAACTTTTGAAAGGTTACAAAAATTCTATTTTAATTTTATGTTCAGTAGTTATAAAGTAAATTAGATCAATGTTCTCAAATTTTATGTTTGTAGATAATTATTTTTTATGTACTAAAGATGAGCTGAAAAACTTTATCAAATAAAGATAAAGCTTGTAATTAATTGAAAATTCCACTTTTCCGTATAAAATTATTTCCTGATAAAAATTAACTAAGATTATATAATGCGCTTAATATGATATTTTCATTACATAGTTAAAATAAAACTACACATTAATGTAGACAAAAAATATTTGTTTTTGGAGTTTTGTGATTTTCATGTGTTCATATGCCTTTTCTTCATTAGTTAAAATTTATCTCCAAGATAAATTTAATTAAATTTACACAATAGCTGCTTTTCTCATATATTCACCAGATATGTTAGGAGATGCCTATCAGAAGGGAATAATATGTAACTGTTGTACAGATATATGAAAGACTAGCTGAAAACCTGCACTTTGCTTCGGAGTACATTCAAATTAAATACAATGGTCAATGTATGCAATTAATGCCAATATATATATATATATATATAAATATATATATATATATATATATATATTTATAATAAATCCAACGATCAATGTATACAATTGATGTAAAAAAACCAAAAAAATATATTTATAAAAAAATCGTAAGGGATATTTTTATAGAAAAATAATGTAGAAGAAAATATTCAAATTAAATGTAATAGGACATACTAAAGAATATAGTACAGTTTGAGAAACATATCTTTTATTGTATTTTAATATTTTTTCAGATAATGTCCAATCGTTTGCTGCATTAGCAAGAAAAAAAATTTTTTCCGTCTATTTAGTTGTTATGCACATGACGAGAAATTTATTTAAAGTACCAGAAAATGAAGTCTTGTGATCAGCATTTAATAAATTAAATTCTAAAAATTAATCTTTAAAAATTCACCAAAAACAGGAAAGTGGAGGTAAAGATTCGAAAAAGATCTCATTTTAAAGGAATTTTTATGAACTTTCTCGTGATATAAATTTTATAACCCTCAAATTGTTATTTTAAATGCAAACTTAAAAAAAGTTACTAAAACAGCTTAAAAATTTAATTTAAAAAAATCTAAGAAGAATTTTTCAAAAATCTCTGTTAGTGCACCCCTACACCATAAGGAGAATTGCCATGCAAAATTTCAGCCCTTTAGGTCCAGCTGTTTGGTCTGTGCATTGTATGTCAGTCAGTTACGGACCTGTTTTATATACATAGATAAAAGCTGTTAAGTTCGTAATTTTTATATTTAAACATTAAAGTGAGGTATCTAGCCTCAGTAATTTTTTGCTGTAGTAAGTTGTACGATAATAATCATATCCTTTAGTATTGTAACTTCTTCAAAAGGCCAAACATACATATATTTTTAATGTGCTGAAGAAACAATAACATTTGAGTGGTTTTTGTACCATGGAAGTTAAAGTCTAGGATCTCTTTGACTGCACTGTTGTTCTTTCCGATCCCAGTCCAAAGCACCTAGGTCCTTGGCAAAGGGTGGTAAGCAGCTTCACTTTAAGGCAAGGTACCACTAGGACTGAAGTCTGACTTGACCTCGAAGAACATCAGTCCCATAATTTTCAACTGAGTCAAGTGACTAGACCACAACATTTTACCCTGCACCTCCAGAGGTAAGTTTGAGAACTTGGAGGACATTGTAGCCACGACCTATTTTACATGCCCTGACCACCATTAGTGAACACGGTTGTGGATTTGCAGCGACGAGCATCGAACCAGGGACGTTCAGATCACTGGCCTGCTGCTCTTGCCAACTGGGCCACCACACCCCTTTGACTGCACTTCTATCTACTAGTCATTTCCATTTGTCCTTTGAACCATGACTCATCACTGGGTTGAAGTATCAAAAATGTAGTAAAGTGATATTAAAATATTTTATTTATTTCTATAAAGTGTTCTGTCTCATTTAACTATTGCTAGAAGCATGATGTTTTTCCGTTGTACTATTTTTAAGGTTTTCCCTTTTTTGTTATTTATTGCAGAAGACTGTGATGGCGTTGTCAATCTACAAGACATCCTGATTTTGTATAATCATAAGAAGATGACTTACTTGTCCTACAGAAAAGTCAATAAGCAAGCCAATGACGAAGAGTTGGTGAGGGAGTATGCAGGGTTTGTTGGGAAGAAGTGTTACAGGAGAATGATGCTGTTTAGGAGCTCATAAACTCGCAAACTTTTGTTAGCAACATTATGTAATAAAGTACGAAATATCTATTTGAATTTTATTTTGGAGTTACGCTTCTTTTCTTTGAAAACAGACATGAATAGTCAAACAGTGTTAATTAAAAAACATGTTAGAAAAATAAGTGAATCCCTCTGTGAGTTTTCAGCTCTTATCATATTTTAAATGCTTGTAGTTTTAATGAATGGAAGTGAAGAAAGTGGTATTAAATAAAAAAAATTGTTGCATATTTTAATAATTGATATATACTATATATATTTGTTTATAATGTAAGAGGAAGAGGGAATTTATGGTAAACAGATATTATAAAATGAAAAACAACTCAATGTATTATGTGATGAATTATTAAATTTGGTTGCTATGCTTTTGAGACTTTTCTTAAAATTCTTTACGTATTTTGTAAAAATTATATTTATGATTATACAGTTTCATTTTCATAAGTGCACATATTTTACACACCGATTGAGCTGTCACAAAAATTTGGCTCAAATGTATCACTGTGGTATAATTTGGCAAAATATGGTGGTATCCATGATGTACCCATTTTACATGGTTTTGAGCCTAATAATTCACAATTAGAATAAAGACATTAGATATGCTAATAAGCACACTCAGTTCATGCTTTTGGGACAATGACAATTATGAGTTATTAACCATTGTTTTGAATATTGGCAGTTGAAGACAATTTTCTGCTTCCGATATTTTTTTTGCACACAGATCACCGATTACGGAATTATCACTTATAATAGGGATGACTAGATTCCTGATCTTTCTGTAGCACATCGGTTTGCCCATTCAACCTTGAAATTAACTTGCAAGATGAGTTATGATCATGTTTGGCACACTCTTTCCACATTTACACAGAAACACAGTTATATTACTCACTTCGTTTTATCTTGGGAATATTTCATAATTGGGTGAGCAGTAGTTCGGCCTTTTTAAAAAAAAATTTTATGGCGCAATTTTGTTTTACAGTACTAGGGGCTTCGCCCCTAGGCTTGTTCCTCTGTAATGGCTAATAGCGAGATACATAGGGGTGTATCTCGCAATGTAACTCTCGCAATGTATTCTCGGCAATGTAACAGCTTCCATCCATTTACTGTTGTCACCCGTAATGCGAAGGGCGTTTCATCACTCTCGAATTATCAGGTTTAAAATTCAATTAAAAATCGAAATTTTAAGCTATAGACTTGAAATGAGGTTTATATGAATAAGAAAGCTTTCAGCTTCCAGATGATGTAAATATTTTCTTTGTAAGATAAAAACTCGAGGAGCATCGATATTACATCCACATAGGGGACGATATTTCTCGAAAAACTGTGTTTCATTTTTTGATGAAAATGTTAGTCTGTTTTAAAATATTTTTAAACAAATGAGATTTGGTTTGAAAGAGAAATGTCTGTAGTCTTAGATTGTAAGAAGATGAAAATTCTACGATCATTTTTTGGCGAGTTATCATAATCTGAAGATGAAAAAGTCAATATTTTCCCACAAAACATTAAATAAATAAAAAAAACTTAAGAGTCCGACGAAGATGAGACATGTCTTACTTTGGTCCCCCCATTTTTCTGCATCGATTGGTATCGCTCTCGACCCCATAGCCCCAGCGGTTTTGGAGGAGATAGCGTGACAAGCTTTTGACAGCGGCAGCGGGAGTTACTTTTTTTTAGAATAGTGAGATGCTTAAATTATTACAGTAAATGTAACTCACGACTAGACAATGTTTTAAGGTCTTATTTAAAGTTATACCTACATACATATGCATCATATATTACAAAAGAAAATGCAGTCGGAAGGTCACTAAAAATCAACTGGCACTAAGGAGCATACTCATATGAAAAATAAGAAAATGTTATTAAAAAAGGGATTGAGAATGTGTCGCCATTTTAAATTTGGTGACATTTTAAACAGTTTACTTCATGTCGCCCCTCCCCCCCCCCCATTAAAAAAAATGTAAGCATATAATGGCAGTGCCCCCCAATAAAGGAGTAACCACGCTTAGTTACCCTCTATCTCAAAGTGACTAGTTTGTCTTAAGTGATATCAATCTTTATAAATTGGTTTCATTTATGTCGATCCTTTGACAGTATTAATCTATATATGTAAAACAGTTCCATGACTGACTGACAGATAATGCACAAACCAAACCGCTGGACTTCAAAAAAAAAAATAAAAAATAAAACTAACCTAAAGTGCTGAAATGTTGCATGGCGATTCTTCTTATAGTGTAGGGGGGCACTAAGAAAGGTTTTTGATAAAATTCTTAGATTTTTTTAAAATTAAATTTTGAAACTGTTTTTGTAACAGTTTTCATTTAAAATAATAATCTGAGGGTTATAAAATTTATATCACGAGAAAGATCCTAAAAATTCCTTAAAAATGAAATCTTTTTCGAATCTTTACCTCTATTTTCTGATTTTCGGCGAATTTTTAAAGATTTATTTTTAGAATTTAATTTATTAAATGCCGATCACGTGGTTTCTTTTATTTTTGCGACACTTTAAATTCATTTTGCGTCGCATGCATAACAACGAAATAAATTGACAAAAAAATATTAAAATACGGTAAAAGATAAAATTTGCCACTAGACTCATTGAGATGGAAGATTTTAAGAATTTAATTCAAACTAGTATGTTTTCTGGATATTATGTTATATATATATTTATAATGTATGTATGCATGTTCCAGCATAACTCTGGAATGCCTGGAGCAATTTCAAACAAACTTGGTACACATATATCTTAAAATCTGGGGAAAAATACTACCCCTAGAACCTTTTGGAATGAGGAAGGGGGTGACATGTAAAAATAAACGAAAATGACTGATTAGTGTCAAACCCATCGTTTCCAGGTGTGCTGAGATGAATAGTGACACTCTCGGTGCCGTTAAGTCCAAGTTCAGCTCCCATCACCATGGGGGGGGGGAAGGGATGAAAACCAAAATGTTCTAAATGACCGACATTAGTGTCGAATCCATAGTTTTCGGGGTCGCTAAGCTGATTGGTAACAGTCCCGATGACATTTAAACCCAAGTTTAGTGCACTCCTAGGGGTGGGGCTGACATTTAATAAAACCGAGATTACTGTCGAATCCATAGTTTACGGCAGGGGTGGGCAGATTTTTCCAGGGTACGGGCTACTTCTAATTTTTTCAAGGTGTTGTGGTCCACTCAGTGGCGTAGGTGTGGTGAGCTGAAAAAAAAAAAGTCTACAATATTTATTATAACTTAATAATAAATACGGAATATGTACTTACCTACATAACTACAGGGTGGCTAATAAATACTGTGACAAATATCGAATCATTTAATTACACACAGATGAAATAGAAAATGGAAAATTCAACAATATTATGAACATTATACATGAAAGTTTACCATGAAATAATTTTACTCGAATCGACCGTCATCTTTATCGATTACTAAAGATAATCTGTTACGCCACTGTCCTATTGCGGCACGAATCATTTTACGAGGTAATTTGTCCCATTCACTCCGTATGGAAGCTTTGAGGGAGTCCAAACTTCTGTGCTGTTTAGAATTTACTTTAGACTCTAAAATCCCCCAAATGCAATAGTCTAAAGGATTTAGATCTACTGAAGAAGGTGGCCAATCTTCTTGCTTGATAAACTTCGGCCAATTGGCATGGAGCCATTCCTGTGTTGTTTTGGATCGGTGGGACGGTGCAGAATTTTGCTGAAATATCCAATTCTTTTTGGGATACAATCTGTTAACATGTGGTAATAAACGTGTAGCCAATACTTCCTGTTTGTAATATTCAGCATTTATTTTTACCCCTTTATCGATGAATTTCAGAGGCAGTTTTCCATTGTGTGACACTGCAGCCCAAACCATAACAGAATTCTTGTTCTGAAAGCGTTTAACAGTTCGAAGATTTTCAGGTATATCCTCGAAGGTTGCTGAATATACAACATCAATTTTAGCATTATAACTTTGTTCTGTACAAAACAGCTTCTCATCAGAGAAAATTATTTTTTCAACACTTTTGCTACCGTGCCGGTTCAGCAATTTCTTACATATTTGTAACCTGTCTACTATTTGTGCAGTAGTCAAACCTTGAACTTTTCTTTTGCGATAAGGGCGAAAACCCAGGTCTTCATTTATGATAAGTTGCATAGTTCTGCGACTGATGTTCTCTTCTGCAGCCATTTTATTTGCAGAACGTTGTGGATTTCTTCGTATCTTTTCACGAATTCTTTTGATACGTTCTTTTGTACGAACAGTGCGTGGGCGACCGGACCTTGGTCGATCTTTACAGCTATTGGTATCCAATAATCGATTTATAGTCCTATATATAAACGTCCTATTAAAACCAAGGCATTTTAATTGCCTAAATATTTTACCTGCAGAAAATCCACGATCAAAAAGCTGTTTAACCATTAACCTTTTGGCATTCATCTTTAAAAATATTCTACATGTTTTACTTTAAACAAAAATCGTTTGCGTTTACAAAAAGTTGCCAATCACACAAATAGATAGATAAATTGTTTTTCCAAACGATTAAAATTAACTCTTATTTTTTGGAGTGTTACAGCATTTATTAGCCACCCTGTATAATAAAAAAAAAAACTTACTCTTTTAAAACCGTGTTTAAAGCAAAACGCTAGATACAAACATAATAATAATAGCGACAAATATAATAATATCAAATGATGCATTTATTATCAAACAATTCAAAATGCGTTAAAAAATAAATCATTTTCATCTAAAGTTAGTTCTCGTAGTTATAGTTAGTAGAAGACTTAGTCTACATATTGTTCGTCAATCTTGAATATCTCGGTATAAAATTACTAACTGCTAATCTTGCACTGGATTCTAAGTGGTCGTCTGTGAGACGGGAACGATATGTTGTCTTAATTATATTCATCGTTGAAAATGCACATTCACACAGGTAGGTAGAGCCAAAGAACGAAGTTAAATGATACGCAACTTTTTTAAAATTAGGATACTTTACTTCGTCCATTAGATTCCAAAAGTTATTCTTAGGTTCTGAATTACGTGCTTTTAAAATTATGTCATTTTGAAGGAGAAAAACTTCCTTTTTCCTCAAGAGATAAAGAGAATATATAATTTATATTTTCAGTTATTTCTTAAAATATCAACATTGCCAAATGGGTAACACATGAATGTAACAATTGGTTCTAGTCTAGTAAATTCTTGAAAACGTCTTCAAATTCGGAGTGAAGTTTTATTATTTCATCATAAAATTTCTCTTTGTTTAATGTACCTCCGTTTTTAAACAACTCGTCAGAAATATTTTTGAAATTTTTTAGTTCATACTTCATGAACTGTTATCATCAACTGCACTTCATCAACTTTTAGTTCATTCTTCATCAACTGGGAAGATGCATTTTTTTAATACTTTTAGCCATCTATAAGCAGAATTGAATTAATTTTCAGGTAATTTTGTTTTGTAGACTGGTGCAGCCATCTATCGACCGAGTCGGGAACGAAAAGTTAAACTCAAGTTAACTTCCAATTAACTTCATTTTCTTTCAAGTTGATGGGATAATTCATCCAAAAAATTTTAAAAAAGTATTTATTAATACATAGAATTATCAAGTTTATATGATTCAACAGAAAATTTAAAAACATGGTGTGTAAAAAGTTCTTTTTATCTTGTAATTATTTCTCCTATAGCGGCGGCGAACGTGTTAAGCGTCATCGTGCGCTTCCAATGAAGGTACGTTTGTCGTCTACACATTCATCGAATCATTTGCTTAAGTAAACGCGGTCGCATCGATTGTGTAAAAGCCGATTCTCCAGTCTAGCTGGCGTCGGGGTTCCATAAATATGTTTCTTTTAGTATGCACGTCTTAGGTCCTAGTAAAGGCGGTCACCCCAAACTGTCTTGGTGGTCCACCGGTCGATCGCGATCGACTTAATGCCCACCCCAGGTTTACGGGGTCGCTGAGATGAAGGGTGACACTCCCGATGCCGTTCAAGTTCAAGTTCAACCCCATCGGCAAGGTGGGCTTTAAAGGGGTGAAAAATAAAATGTCCAAAATTCCCGGGCAAGCAGTTAGTTTACAGTATACGATTACCGTTATTTGGCGCCATCTTAAATGGGTGTGAACAAGATAGCTGCTTGATACGCTGGGCTCAATGTTAATCTATGGAGAAAATGCATCCAATGACGGAAATACGTTTTTGTTTTAATTGTACTCCGTCATAAAGAAAGACATTTTTGACAGTGGTATCTTATTCATTTTATAAATTTCGCCAATCAAAGGTAATGATGTGCTTTTCAAACACAGTACGCACCATTTTCCCCCGAATCATTCCAATTTAGAAATACTATTGGCGTGTCTTTTAAAGAAAGAAATGGAGACTCGAGTCAAAAATAAGCCGGAATGCAATTCAAAAAAATTTTTTTTTCGATCAAATTCGACAATCATTAGAAAATTATGCTCCAGAAGTTCACATGGAGCCGAGCTGCTACCCAGTAGCCATGAAACATAACCGAAAATGAGTTTAGCATTTCAGTTTTTCAGATTGTGGCGGAAATAATTATTTGAAAGGTTATACTCCGAAACGTATTCGAAACGCCATTTTTTCCATGTTTTTATTAACTTGCTTTCTTGTTTGTGTGTGTGTTTGTCCAGTACAAATCTTGCAATCGATTTTTAACTAACTTCCCGACTAGCTAGACATTTGAAACTTTTAGAATAGCTCAGAACACGATGACAATGCATTTTTTAATACTTTTAGCCATCTTTAAGCAGAATTGAATTCTTTTTCTGTTAATTTTGTTTTGTAGACTGGTGCAGCCATCTATCGACCGGGACGGGAACGAAAAGTTAAACGCAAGTTAATTTCCAATTAACTTCATTTTCTTTCAAGTTAATGGGATAATTCATCAAAAAATTTTTAAAAAAGTATTTATTAATACATAGAATTGTCAAGTTTATATGATTCAACAGAAAATTTAAAAACATGGTACATAAAAAGTTCTTTTTATCTTGTAATTATTCTCTTTCCCAACAGAATGTATAAATTCATTTCGTTTATGTTTCTAATTTTATTTGAATTTCGTTTCTGCCTTACCTGAAAAGCCAAGTGTCAGCCTGCAAAGAATGAAATTAATTCAACAATGGAAGGTTCCTCGGGTCGTGGTAGAATGCCAGTGGGGATGCTGGTACGATTTCTGGTGACAGAAAACGTGTTCCAGTTGCTCCCGACTGCTGTAAAGTACAATGACGGACCGTCAAGAAAATAGCGTCGTCGTCCAAAGGAAAGGAGTACAGTCGAACCCCGTTGTAGCGAACCTGGTATATAACGAACTTACGGATATTACGAACGAAAATTTTGGTCCCGCCGTTTTTCTATAGTACGTACTTGAAAAAGGGACAGTGGACTTTCAAAATTGTGAAATTTGTCCAAAAATTCTATTCTTTTATTTTATTAAATTTTGAAACTACGGACGAGTAGGAATGTGTTGCAAAAAGAATTTTTAATCTCTGCGATTACTTTCTTAGTTATAGGCATTTGTATTTAATTTAGATATGTGGTTACAAATAGTAATAACTTTAAATGTGTTTTTTCTCAAAATAAAAATTTTCGTGTCATACGAATATTCAAACTGCTCCGGGCGCATTTCTAATTATCGTATTGCTTTGAAATTTAAGTTTTATATACTTAACTGTATATCAAATAAATCTTATTGAAAAAAATTATACTTCGTAGCTCAGAATTTCTAAATTTTGTACTTGAGAAGATGATTTACTGGTATTTTGAGTAATAAAAAGGGTGTTTTCACTGTTATTATTTTTTCTCTTTATATTTTTAATGAATGCTTAAAATAAGCAATAAGTTTCATTGTTAGTTCTATAAGATATCCTGTAAATAAAAATTACCATATTATATGCAAAAGAAATACGCATGGAACATTTTTAATGAGGCCAATTTTTGATATAATTAATAATTCCTAATTCATAAATTATTAATATTTCATCTTTAAATTTTAACCACATTTACATATCTATGGTACTAATCACATATTCAAATTTCAAGCAAATCCATTCAAGACAAAAAAAAAGTTAGGTTTGAAGGTCCACTGTCCCCTTAAGCGACAATGGACCTTCAGATTGACAAAAATATGTCCCCCAAAACGATTTTTTTTCTTTCAGAAAATGATTCTGCAACTCATCAGCTTTAAATTAAAAAAACAGTATGTTGATCCGATCATTATATTAACCGAGTTATAAGTATTTTTTCAAACGTAAACAATGGAAATGTTAGTCAAATTAAAACTTTAAATGCCATTTTCTCAAAACAAGTTTTCATGTCGTTTCGGTAAGTTCAAAATGTTCCATGCGTCATAATTTTTCTCGAATTTTCATAAAATTTCGTAAAATGATTATTTATATACGTTAGAATAAAACTTAGTCATCAATTCATTATACTATTTTAAAACAACTTAAATGTTTTACAATAAAAAAATTGTTTTGATAAAATTTTGCATAAAATGACCCATTTTTATCGATTTCTTTTCTAGTTTTTATAAATATGACTGTAAATAAAATATTGCTACTAACTTTTATTATAACTATATAAAGCTAGCTTAAGAGAGAAAATTAGATATCTGAGAAAAAAATTAATGCGCATGGAGCATTTTTAAATAGAGTAATTAATAAACTGATTTTAATTAATATCTTAATTAATTACATTCTGATTTTTTTTAAATTTAAAATTTCCATCTCTAAACAACACTGTATAAGTATATAAAATTTCATAGCAATTGGTTAGTAAATAAATAAAAAAGTTTTTCATGGTCCATTGTCGCCTTAATTACTATTTTCTCAGTTTAATGTAATCGATTTTAGTCGATTTAATTAATTAATGATAATTTTTAATAGATTTTATCATTTTTCAATACATCATTATTGAATACACATTGCAACTAATGAGTTTATACATTTTGGGAACTCTAGCAGTTTTCTTAACGGTTCGGATATAGCGAACCACCGGATAAAACGAACAAAATCTTTGGTCCCTTGAAGTTCGGTATAACGGGGTTAGACTGTATACGAGAGGAATGAAAATACATAACAAAAGGAGAGTTGTTCACTTAGTTGGGATATTTCAATTGAAGAAATGCTGTTCTCGAGTTTAGGAGATTCGAGTTCGATACTTCCTTGACTGGTGGGGTGTTTTAATATACCTTGACCAGCGTAAGAACCAGAAAACTTTCGCCTGTTTTAATTTTTTTTTTTTTTTTTTTTTTTTGGGGGGGGGGGGCAATACAGTTGTGATAACACATTAACGACACGAAATTAATTAAATACTCTAAACTGCATGAATTTCAAATGGACATATTACGGTGGGCTAAATTTAAGGATGAATGGTCCATGTAATGTAATAAAAATACCTATAATTTAATTTATGGCCAGATTTCGACGAAAATTGACTTATTCAGTTTTGATTCATACAAAGGATAGCATACTCTTGCAAATATAGTGTTATTGTTTTGACGTAGGATTAAGTTCCTCGATAAAGTTTCTTCGGAGAGATAAAAATTGTCCTGCGTCGAGAGTTATAATTTTGACAGCGCGCCAAACCCAGTAGCAGTAAACAGTTAAGGAGAAAAGTATCAAAATGCGTTAAAAAAAAGAGAAAAAGATAAGCAAACGATAAGTAATCCTATGTTAATAACCCGTGGTAATTTCGTTAGAGGAGACTACCTGAAATATTTTTTTCAGTATTGAATGACAAACTTGCTACATAGATATTTATATGGTTACTAGCTGAAAACCCGCACTTCGCTACGGAGTACATTCAAATTAAATACAACGGTCAATGTATGCAAATAATGCCAAAAAAATAAATAAATATATATATTTATAATAAATAAATGATCAATGTATACAATTGATGTAAAAAAAGACAAAAAAATATATTTATAAAAAAAATCGTAAAGGATATTTTTATAGACAAAATAATGTAAAAGAAAATATTCAAATTAAATGTAATAGGACATACTAAAGAATATAGTACAGTTTGAAGAACATATCTTTTATTGTATTTTAATATTTTTTTGGATAATGTCCAATAGTTTGCCGCATTAGCAAGAAAAAAAAATTTTTTTTGTCTATTTCATTGTTATGGACGTGACGATAAATTTATTTAAAGTACCAGAAAAAGAAATCACGTGATCGGCATTTAATAAATTAAATTCTAAAAAAGAATCTTTAAAAATTCACCTAAAATCAGAAAATGGAGGTAAAGATTCGAAAAAGATTTCATTTTAAAGGAATTTTTATGATCTTTCTTGCGATATAAATTTTATAACCCTCAAATGATTATTTTAAATGTAAACTTAAAAAAAGTTACTAAAACAGCTTAAAAATTTAATTTAAAAAAATTTAAGAAGAATTTAAAAAAAAAAAATCTTTTAATGCACCCGTACACTATAAGAAGAATCGCCATGCAAAATGTCAGCCCTTTAGGTCCAGCGGTTTGGTTTGTGCGTTGTATGTCAGTCAATGAGTCAGTCAGTAACGGAACTGTTTTATATATATAGATTAAGGGCCTGTTCACATAGGAGTCCGTAGCGTTGCGTTAAGGAAAAGATGACGTTGAGATAGGCGTTAAAAATTTCATTGCTAATCGTTTGGAGGCATATGATTGGTTTATTTTCGTTTCAACGTCATCTTTTCCTTAACGCAACGCAACGGACTCCTATGTGAACAGGCCCTAACTTGATTTTTTTTCAGTTTAGTTTTATTTGCTTTTACTATTTGCTGTTATTATTGGCAGTTGTTGTAATGTGTCATCATCATTTAAAAAGGTGTAAAAATCATTAGCAATTAAGATATTTTTTTTTTTTAATATTCAAAATTGTAATAAATAAGGGAAATACACTACAGTTCAGTTTTCACTTCATAGAACGAACATTTAGAACTTTTGGATTCACAACACAGTACGATATAGGTCAAATTGTAACGTGCATCGTAACAAAGAAAAAGAAATTCAGTTTTTAAAGTCCTCAATGCTGCTTAAGATTCCATCTAAAATCTCGATTACGAGCGAGGAAACGTGTTTCTGTAGTCCATCTGAAGAGCAAACTATTCATAAAACATCGGCCAAGTTAGGCGAAATCGTTTCATTCTCGAATGCTCGCTCGATTAGTTCATATTTTTCCTCCATCGCCATGACAACCAAGTAGAAACGAAGATCGGACACGCGGATCTCGTGTTCCAGTGCTATTGTAGAGTTAATAACATACCCTTTCCTGTTTGGCAAAGAATAACTTGGTTCTTAATTTCGAACACTGGAGGTGGAAGGACATTGGACGCCCGGAATTAACTCTTCGGGGACCGCTCTCGAAACTTGACTGAGACGTTCTGGCTAATAACTGGCAGACTGTATTTCGTTCGCATTCGAAATAATGAACGAAAATGTTTCGGATTATTCAGTGAAAGCTCTTTGTTGGTCGGAAATATCTAATAAAGAATTTGTATAGAGAGACTTTATTCACGGTAAGTCAGTTATTAGTATTCATTTTGCATTTAATTGAAATATTTTTGACTCTGAAGTATTGTCATACATTTTAAGAGGCCAAACGAATATCTAGTTGAGGTGAATGTGCTCGAAACTTCAACGGTAATTAAGTGACGTACTTTAATTTACAATCTTAAAAGCGATGCTTTTATAATACGAAGACATAGAAAAGATTACTACGTAAACTTCAGCGTTTCGAGGAAGGGAAGCCGACGAAGTCATAAAAAACAAATATTATTAATCATCTATATACAGTGGCTCCCAAAAGTGTTCGTACACTTACGATTTTCAATGAAATAGGGGTCTATCCATTGATCAAAATGAATATTTCAGAATGGGTATTTAATAATAAGATCTATAATCTATTCTTAACAAAACTACATGAAATATTTTGAAAACATAGTAAAACTTTATTTTTAAGAAACCAGTAATCAAAAAGTAACAAAAACTTTATCTCACAAAAGTCATCGTACACTGAAATATTTTCGGATCAATTCATAATTAAAATTATCGTTTGACGCTTCATTTTTATTTTTGAATTGTGGTGACATTTAAAATATCGTTTGGCTTTAATTTTTTCTTGCCTAATCCGTAATATTCTATTTATTATTTAAAAATGGCTCGTAGTCGTAAAGAAACAACAAACAGCATTCGAAAATTGATTATTTTTCATCATAGTAGTGGCAAATCAGTTCGGAATAATGCTAAATTACTTAATTTATCCCATACTACTGTGCAGTATGTGAATAAACGCTTTAAAGAGGAGAATTGGATCGAAAACAAGGTAAGAAAAGGCCGTCCGGCAAAGTTAACAAAACGTGAGCAGAGATTTATAATTAGAAAATTTGTGAAAAATTCACGTTTGAGTGCTGTAAAAGTTTCTGCAGAATTCAATGAAACATTTTCTACTTCAATTTCACCTGAAATTTTTTGACGAGTTCTCAGAACAGCTGGATTACATGGGCGTTCTGCCCATAGAAACTTTTTTGTGAGTGAGAAAAACAGAAAGTTTAGGCTTCCCTTCGCACTATCAATGATAAATAAGCCCCAAACGTATTGGAATAATGTCTTATTTTCCGATGAACATTTTTGGTGCATATGGACGTATAATTGTACGGAGAAGAAAAAAAAATGAGGAACTTAATCCCAAGAACTTAGTAGGAACAGTTAAGCATATGGAATCCCTCAATCTTCTTTGAAGATATATACCGATGGCAGCAGGGGTGATGGGGGAATTTCTGGTAGTGGAGTGCACATACCAACTCCTACCGGTGCTGTGGAATTTAAAATTAAAAACCCAGATTTCTGTTCGGTATTTAGATCAGAGCTTATTGCTATCAGGAAGGGCTTGCAGTATGCGTGTCAAGTTGAGGATCAATTTCACGATGTCTGGATTTTAACTGACAGCCGTGCTTCAATTCAGCACCTCTCTAATTGGACTATTATTGGGGACCAGACTAGCCTGGACATCTTTGATCTTCTTGACCGGCTTTCATCTGGACATACTATTCATTTCCTGTGGATCCCTTCCCATGTTGGGATCGACGGTAATGAAAGGGCCGACTTTTTGGCCTGGACTGCGGCTGAGGAGTACGTGAGTCCTTGTGAGGCACTTACTTTTAGAGAGATTTACTCCCTCATGAAGATCAAACAAAACCATCTTTGGAGAACTCCTCCTTGTCACCCATGGTACTTTGGAAGAAGTCCGGGTGGGTCTTTTCAGATCAAGCCCAGAAAGTACCAAACGGCCTTCTCGCGCTTCATGAGTGGTCATATAAAAGCACTCACTTTTCGGCAGGGACAGAAGATCTTCCCGGAGTGCCACTGGTGCTCTGCCGACATGGCCTCCCCTGCCCATATTTTAAATTGTTTGGGTTTTACTAAGGACGAGGTCCTTCTGGACCCTCTACTGAATTTAGACTTTTTGGAAATTTTTGGTTTTATGGAGATTGTCTAGCCTTGCTAGACAATCTGGGATTAGTAAAAAAAAAAAAAAAAAAAGCATGCCGGTGGAGGTATCCTTGTGTGTGTGTGTGTGTGGGGGGGGGCATGTCAGCATCAGGACTAGGAAATTTGGTATTTATTGATGGCATAATGAATCATGCTGTTTTTATAAATATTTTACAATTTAAAATTAGACAATTAAAAATTATCAATTTAAAATTATCAGCTCAAAATTTGGGTATTGGAAACAACTTTGTTTTTTTTTTCAAGATAACGATCCTAAGCACACGGCTCTCAACGTTCGCATCTGGTGTCTCTATAATTGTCCACAAGTTTTGAAAACACCACCTCGATCGCCAGATTTAAACCCAATAGAACATATTTGGAGAGAAATGGAGGTTCGAGTACGAAAACACGACATTCACACGAAAAGCGAACTAAAAACAATTATGATGGAAGGATGGATGAACATTGATGCAAAAATTACAAAAGAACTAAAGCAACCTATTCCCAGACGTTTAAAAGCTGTTGTGGATGCTAAAGAATATCCTACTAAATATTAATTTAATGAAAAATTAGAATATTTACTAATATGTAGAGATTTTTTACAAGTGTACGATGACTTTTGTGAGATAAAGTTTTTGTTACTTTTGGATTATTAGTTTCTTAAAAATAAAGTTTTACTATGTTTTCAAAATATTTCATGTAGTTTTGTTAAGAATAGATTATAGATCTTATTATTAAATACCCATTCTGAAATATTCATTTTAATCAATGGATAGACCCCTATTTCATTGAAAATCGTAAGTGTACGAAAACTTTTGGGAGCCACTGTATATAAAACAGTTCCGTAACTGACTCACTGAGTGACATACAACGCACAGACCAAACCGCTGGACCTAAAGAGCTGAAATTTTGCATGGCGATTCTTCTTATAGTGTAGGGGTGCATTAAGAGAGATTTTTGAAAAATTCTTCTTAAATTTTTATAAATTAAATTTTTAAGCTGTTTTAGTAACTTTTTTTAAGTTTGCATTTAAAATAATAATTTGAGGGTTGTAAAATTTACATCACGAGAAAGATCCTAAAAATTCCTTTAAAATGAGATCTTTTTCGAATGTTTACCTCCATTTTCTGATTTTGGGTGAATTTTTAAAGATTTATCTTTAGGATTTAATTTATTAAATGCCGATCATGGGATTTCTTTTTCTAGTACTTTAAATAAATTTATCGTCGCGTGCATAACAACTAAATAAACAAAAAAAAATTTTTTCTTGATAATGCGGCAGACGATTGGACATTATCCAAAAAAAAAAATTAAAATACAGTAAAAGAAATGTTTTACGAACTGTACTATATTAACTGTACTATATTCTTTAGTATTCTTTATATTAGATTGAAATTCTAATATAAAGAATAATTTTATTCTTTATATTAGAATATAAAATAGGAGGATATTAGAATATTTAGTAGGATATCCTTTAGCATCCACGACGGCTTTTAAACGTCTGGGAATAGATTGCTTTAGTTATTTTGTAATTTCTGCATCAATGTTCATCCATTCTTCCATCATAATTGTTTTTAGTTCGCTTTTCATGTGAATGTCGTGTTTTCGTACTCGAACCTCCAGTTCTCTCCAAATATGTTCTATCGGGTTTAAATCTGGCGATTGAGGTGGTGTTTTCAAAACTTGTGGACAATTATAGAGACACCAGAGGCGAACGTTGAGAGCCGTGTGCTTAGGATCGTTATTTTGATATAATTTTATTCTTTACTAGCTGAAAACCCGCGCTTCGCTACGGAGTACATTCAAATTAAATACAACGGTCAACGTATGCAATTTATGCCAAAAAATAAATATATATATTTATAATAAATGCGATGATCAATGTATACAATTGATGTAAAATATATATCTATCTATATATATATATTTATAAAAAAATCGTAAGGGATATGCATTTTTTTTGGATAATATCCAATCGTCTGCTGCATTAGAAAGAGAAAAAAGTATTTTTTTTTGTCTATTTAGTTGTTACGCACGTGACGATAAATTTATTGAAAGTGGAAGAAAAAGAAATCACGTGATCGGCATTTAATAAATTAAATTCTAAAAATTAATCTTTAAAATTCACCAAAAATCAGGAAATGGAGGTAAAAATTCGAAAAAAAATTCATTTTGAAGGAATTTTTATGATCTTTATCGTGATATAAATTTTATAACCCTCAATGTATTATTTTAAATGCAAACGTAATAAAAGTTTAAAAAACAGCTTAAAAATTTAATTTAAAAAAATCTAAGAAGAATTTTTGAAAAATCTTTCTTAGTGCACCCCTACACTATTAGAAGAATCGCCATGCAACATTTCAGCCCTTTAGGTCCAGCGGTTTGGTCTGTGCGTTGTATGTCAGTCAGTCAGTGAATGAATGAATGAATGAGTCAGTTACGGAACTGTTTTATATATATATAGATATTAGATTGAAAAAAAGCATCCGGCATTTTCAGTGATCGAGACTGTCTGCCCCCCAGCCGCGATGCCGAAGGTGGACCCGCCGACCATCGAGGAGACCCGCGACCAGCTGGACAACCTGCAGCTGGAGTCCGGCGCCGACTGGGAGCAGGGCTCGACCCTGAGCGCGAACCCGGCGGACGAGAAGCGGAGCAGCGACCTGCTGAGCGTGCTGAGCGACGGGAGCCGGCGGCAGAGCATCCTGCTCGGCGGAGACGAGGACGGGGAGGGGGGCACGGAGCTGGGCAGCGAGGACGCGTCCACGGAGCAGGAGGAGGACGAGGACCGGAAGCGGAAGCGGCAGGACGAGGTGTTCGTGGACAAGACCCGCGCGGCCATGGTCGTCATAGGGACCAAGGACATCAAGGACGCCCTCGAGCGGAAGAAGGCGGACGAGATCCTGAGGAGGAACCCCGAGGCGAGGGTGGCGCACGTCCTCTTCAACCAGGCCAAGTTCCTGGGACACCAGGGAAGGTTCAGAGAGGCGCTCGGGATCCTCAACAGGGTGAGTGGCGCCTTCACACGGCGTAGTTTTTTTATTACCATGTTTTTATTAATCTCGCTTGTTTGCGTGTGTGTTTGTCCCGTACAAATCTTGCAATCGATTTTTAACAAACTTCCCGACTAGCTAGACATTTGAAACTTTTACAATAGCTCAGAACACGATGACAATGCATTTTTTAAAAACTTTTAGACATCTTTAAGCAGGATTGAATTCATTTTCAGTTAATTTCTTTTGTAGACTGGTGCTGCCATCTGTCGGCAGGAACGGGAACGAAAAGTTAAACGCGAGTTAACTTCCAATTCACTTCATTTTCTTTCAAGTTGATGGGATAATTCATCAAAAAAATTTTTAAAAAGTATTTATTAATACATAGAAGTGTGAAGTTTATATGATTCAACAGAAAATTTAAAAACGTGGTACATAAAAAGTTCTTTTTATCTTGTAATTATTTTCCCTTTATGTTCAAAATTTTTACCCAGACAACAGAATTCGTGTTTGTTATACGAGCAGCTCAGCAACAATCCCGTTCAAGAGAGGCTGTTTGTGTGTGAGGGGGGATTCTACAGGAGATTTTCTATTTTTTTTTTTTGGGGGGGGGGGGGGTAGATGGGTTTGAACCTAATCCTCCCTCACATGCTTGTGCCCCTGAACAAATCATACTAGTCTGAGTTTTCACGAATGCAGAACGTTTTTATGAATGTCCATAGAACATACCACGCTTAGGTGTGTACGGGGGTGACCCTATCCCCTCCTTGGTTGTGCCACAGCGGTGTGCTAAAAGTAGGTATCACCAATTACTCCATTCGGTGGGTTGGCAGTCAGTGGTCATTTTTGTTGATTTCAACATGTACATTTCAAATCAGTCGTCCACCGAAATGTTCCTCGTCGGCGCCAGTATTGCCGTCATGTTTCAGAATTCCTTCGGAACTTGATCAGAAGCAAAGCCAAAAAAAATCAGGTAGTCTCTTCAACGAAACTACCGCGAGTTATTAACGTAGGATTACTTATCGTTGCTTACCTCTTTTGTATGTGTATATGTATGTATGACATAACATGTCTTGTAGAAGCAGCTGGAAGATCGTTAGTTATTGAGACACAGTAAACAGGCGAATTATTTAATATAGTTTTCTTATCATTAATACGCAGTTTCCCATAGGGAGGGAGCTAGATCGAGTGACATATAAAATGTAGCAAACAATATCAGAAAAAAGGTCCGGCTTTCAGCCGGGTTCACATTTTTATATCGGGAAAATACAGAAGAGGTGATGCAACGGTTATTCCCTATGACGTTATGTTACGTCATGGACTAGGGCGAGTCCGATGATTCTTATCGGCTCAGTCTCCCTCGATAGGGTTGTACTAAGTCTATAAGGATCTTTCTCTGTCTATAGGGGAACGAAGGGATTAAGTACTGCAATCTTGATGAACATTACATCATCTTTAGAAATCGAATAAATTATGTCTTACAGGAACATGGAAAAGTCAGATTACTAATATAAAAATTATTTTGATATTACATGTATATATATATATATATATATGATGTATTGGAAAAAGAATAAAATCAATAAAAATTATCATTAATGATTCCCTGTTTTGATGCAGAAATAATCAGTAATCTTCTGCTTATGTGATGCCGATTTCAAAAACATTTTATGCATTTCTTTGCCCAATACATCAAATGACTCCAACACTCTTTCGTCCACTGTTTGTGTAGACAAAAACGTATTAATAACATTCATCGCTGCTGTAGCATCTGAGATGGTGGGGATTTTGTCATTCATGTGCTCCTCTTCATCAGCATCAGATGCAGAATCTTTGATTTTAGAATGATTCTTTTTAATTTCTTCCACAATATCTTCATCAATCGGATATTCACATGTAATGACTTCATTTTCGCATGTAATGACTTCACATGTTTCGATTGTGCATGTCACAATCTGAGAATCATGGAATTTTTGTGCCTTTCTATCCACATCGCGATAGGTAAATCTTCATCATTATCTTCTTCAACATTCTTTGCTTCTTCAACATTCGTTGTATCTTCAACATTCTTAAGAAGTTCAAAAATTTTATAAAAAATCAGTAGTCGACTGAAAAAAAGGTTTTTTATAGCCGATTTTTAAGATTTCGGAGGTTCGCTATAAAAGGATAAATTTGTATTAAATACAATAGGAAAACGGCGGGACCAAAATTTTCGTTCGTTATATCCGTGAGTTCGTTATATACCGGGTTCGCTATAACGGGGTTCGACTGTGTTATTAGTTATACAAGAAAACGGAATAAATCTTTCTAATATTTTATCTGATATTGAAAAAAAATCTGCGTGTAGCATTCGGCTCCTCTATAGCATTAAAAATATCGCACCTCTGCTAGAATAGTGTTACATCTCAAAATAGCCCTATTTTCAGGAAGAGCTAAAGAAGATATATGTCGAAATTTCATTTCTTGTTTCATGAATGCCTATGATACTTTAGGGAAAACTTACAGTTCGAATCACTTCAGAAGGCAAAACTATATACTATTAAAGTTGTTTTCAATTTTTGAAGCATGATTTTTAATTTTAATTACAAGATATAACCCTCCTCTAGTAACCTCATTTTGTCAACATGGACTGAAAAGCTTCAGGGAATACTATGATATCTCTATGCTAATGCACAATCTATCTAAACTTTTTACAATACAAAGAAAAAAAACCTTGATAACACGAACAGCAGGTTAGAAAAAAATACAAATTTATTTTCCAAATAAAAACATTTATTTTTCAAATAAAATTTAATAAATATTTTTATTACAGGAACATTTTAATACAACAACATTAGGCACCGACAAAAATCTTATTTTCATTCATCGAGCACGATCAAGTTCCCCCTCCTAGTGATGGAAGAGGGTAATAAGCGCCATCTAGGATATTGTGTTGGTACTAGGCTTGTAACGTTATTCGAGAATGAAAAGCACTTCTTATAGAGCATTGTGGTGCAATTATCTCAAAATCGAAAATTTCGGAGATGTAACACTCTTCTAGCAGAGGTGCGATATTACATATGAATAATTTTATTGTAATTATTTCATTTACCAATTTTATTGCCGTATATATGTTGTGAAAACTGTGAATTATTGAAATACCTCTAATCATTTTATTGCAAATCCCAACTACTTTTTGTGGAAATAGTGTACAGTATAGACTAATAAGGCGAAACGTCGCAACGTCACTGGCTAC
The DNA here is from genome assembly GCA_907164885.2 of Dolomedes plantarius. NCBI lineage: Eukaryota > Metazoa > Arthropoda > Arachnida > Araneae > Dolomedidae > Dolomedes > Dolomedes plantarius. The sequence continues at coordinate 114,371,484 of OU015503.1, read as the reverse complement.
GTCAGTTTTCGTCTACTATAGATCACGTAATTATCGGGTGGCAGAAAACAGAAGCCGTTCCTATTCGTTTGCATGTGTTTTTGGACGATACCTTCATTTTGAGTTAAATAATTTATGTTTATTTATAAAATTCCTCATAGTAGTTGTATGTAACAGGTATTTTAACACTTTTTTTTAATATTTCGCAAGGTTTAAGAGAATATAATCATTCTTTTGTCGAGAATGATTATTATTATGTTGAGATGTGTATAGATATCAGGATAAGTTACTTCAGGCCAGCGTCTTTGATCGTAACTCCAGTCTTCCTCTGTCAATAAATACGGGTCACACACTGATTAAACCTTTTCGGGCTGTACCTGAATGTTTAATTTAGTGACATACCTTTGTTTAGATACCGTATCTAAAGACTTTGCGTAATCTGAGAGCATTTTATTCAACAAGCTGTAAGAATGGTCATTGAACGCCATGTTAAATTATGCAATGTTTTGCCACTCCTCGTCAAACAAGGAGTAAAATCTGCAAGAGTTGAGATGTGACATGCTGCGAGACACTGCCCTATAAGCACGCATTTTAAATAATTTATAAACAACGAATTTTGTCCGTTGTTATATAAAGTCCAAGAAGTGGCAGGAGTGCCGCGAAGCAAATGACCCACTCGTTGCCACTTTTAGGAAAACGTTGAAAAATACTCAATTAAACGTTTTCAATGAAACATTTTGTATTAAAAGGAAAATCGAGATGGCATCATTTACCTTTACCGGCAATCTGGTTCCCTTGTACAGTCATTGATGAGGCAGTGAAACAAACTTTCACGAAACGACACGGAGTTACATAGACCGGGAAATGATAGATTTTTATCACAGAATACAGTCGAACCCGGTATATAACGAACTCACGGATATAGCGAACGAAAATTTTGGTCCCGCCGTTTTCATATTGTATTTAATGCTAATTTATCCTTTTATAGCGGACCTCCGAAATCTCAAGAATCGGCTATAACGAACATTTTTTTCAGTCGACAACTGAATTTTTTTTTCGTTTTTAAACTTTTTAAGAATGTCGAAGATACAACGAATGTTGAAGAAGCAAAGAATGTTGAAGAAGATGATGAAGATTTACCTATCGCGATGTGGACAGTAAATCACAAAATTTCATCATTCTCAGATTGTGACATACATTTGTTCGAAATATGTGATGATGAAGTCATAACATGCGAAAATCCGACCGATGAAGATATTGTGCAAGAAATTAAAATGAATCACCCTGAAATCGAAGATTCTGCATCTGATGCTGATGAAGAGGAGCACATGAATGACGAAATCCCCACCATCTCAGATGCTACAGCAGCGATGCGTGTAACTAATAAGATTTTGCCTACACAAACATTGGAAGAAAGAGTGTTGGAGTCATTGGATGTATTGGACAAAGAAATTCATAAAATGTTTTTGAAGATTACCGATTACTTCTGTATCAAAACAGTGAGCAACAATTAACGGTAAAATGCATTTCTTTTCACGTGTCTTCATTTTTAGTTAATTTAATTAGTATTGTGTCAGTTTAATGTAATAGATTTTAGTCAATTTATTCATTAATGATCATTTTTAATAGATTTTATCATTTTTTAAATACATCATTATTGAATATACATAGCAACTAATGAGTTATTCATTTTGTGAACTCTAACATTTTTCTTAACGGTTCGGATATAGCGAACCACCAGATATAGCGAACAAAACATTTGGTCCCTTGAAGTTCGTTATAACGGGGTTCGACTGTACAGGATTCGGAAAGAAATTTATAAAACGAGTTTGTTTCCCGGCAGTTCTATACACAAAAAATATGAGGTACAGTAGTGGTCCTTATATGGTATATATATATATATATATATATATATATATATATATATATATATATATATATATATATATTTATATATATATATATATATATATATAATATTTATTTATATATATATATATATATATATATATATATATATATATTTATTTATATATATATTTATTTATATATATATATATATATATATATATATATATATATATATATATATATATATATATATATATATATATATATATATATATATATATATATATATATATATATATATACCAGCCGTAAAGGACCATATGTCCCGTATATGGTCCTTTACGGCTGCCTTTGCGAAAGCCATAAATATAGAGTAGAAACTCAATTACCGGGGATGGAATAGTTCGAATAACGAAAAACCCGGATAACCGAACTAAGCAAAATACCCTATTTTTAAAAATAAATATCTTAGTTTAATGTTATGATTATTAATTTGTTACAATAATTTCCTACACTTGACAACAAGTAGGGTAGACCAGAGCATGTTGGCCATAGGGGACGTTGGCCCATCTGAAGAGGTATTTTTCAAACTATCCGGTAGATTGCGTTACTAGCTAAGAAACGTGTGTTTTAGCGCATTTTATTTCACCCATAACAGCGTCAGAAGTGAAGAAGCAATCAAACGAAAGCCACTTCAAATTTTCACTGAAGTAAGTTTATTTTTAAACTTATAAATAATCGTTTCTGATTTGTTTCTAAATTAAAGTTTCACTTTCTAAAAGATCGTTATTATGTTGCAATCTAAAAGATCGTTTTTCAGAGCTCATTTTCTACCTACTGATTTGAAAAAAAAATTTGACAGAATATTTGTTATAACGATCAAAAGCCAAAATGGCGATACGGGGCCCATTTAATCCGGGGCATGTTGGCCCAGTGGCCCAATATGCCCCGCAGTCCAAGAGTTTGTTTTCTACATTCATAAGCCTATAAAAGTCAATAAAATTGTCCATAAATCAGGAGAAGACTGGATTCGATGTGCCAGGTGCAATCGTTGGGCACATGAATCCTGCCGTGTCACTCGGGACACGATATTTTAGGTTTGCACTCATTGTCATGATGAGAAAGATCGACGAAGGCAGTCGTTAAGTTGGACAAAATATCTTTTCTTATCCTTTGTGTCTTTTACATACCATATTAAAATTACGTTTGATAATTTATGTGTTCTTTCATTTCCGTTAGTAATTCGAAAATCAAATTAACTTAGAGGGCCAACCTGCCTCATCGAACGCGGCAGGTTGGCCCAGTGACTTGATGTGCTGCCGAGCTTCCTATAGAAACAATTAATTAATATTTTTCAAATTTTCTCATACCTGGTTATGCTTTAAGATGTTCTGATTGTACAAACTAAAAAAAATTGGCTTGCAGTCAAGTTGAGGATCCATTTCACGATTTCTGGATTTTAACAGACAGTCGTGCTTCAATTCAGCACCTCTCTAATTGGACTATTATTGGGGACCAGACTAGCCTGGACATCTTAGATCTTCTTGACCGGCTTTCATCTGGACACACTATTCATTTTCAGTGGATCCCTTCCCATGTTGGGATCGACGGTAACGAAAGGGCCGACTTTTTAGCCAGGGCTGCTGCTGAGGAGTAACGTGAGCCCTTGTGAGGCTCTTACTTTTAGAGAGATTTAATCCCTTAAGAAGATAGAACAAAACCTTCTTTGGAGACTCCCTTAAGGGGACACACTACCCTTAAATCTTTAAAACATTCGATTTTTTGAAAAAAAAAATATGTTAAAGCCTGATCATTTCTGAACAAAATAAAGCAAACCGCATGAAAATATTCAGCTTAGTTCCGGAGATATTGATATTCTAAATATTTAATTACTGATCAAGTTTACGGTAAGAAAAATTTTAAACTCATTTTTCTCAAAATGTAATTTTGCATCATTCCGCAACTGATATCTGAAAAACTATGAAACATAATTCATTATGTAGTGAAATTT